>CM053583.1:217095456-217118883 GCA_028627135.1 Pseudochirops cupreus
GAAATACTGGGATGGCTGTTTTGGGGTGGTGGGCGGGGGAAAGACGGGGAGAAAAGATGTAACTCAAAAAA
Organism: Pseudochirops cupreus; assembly: GCA_028627135.1. Lineage (NCBI taxonomy): Eukaryota > Metazoa > Chordata > Mammalia > Diprotodontia > Pseudocheiridae > Pseudochirops > Pseudochirops cupreus. Next base: position 217,095,528 of record CM053583.1, read on the forward strand.
ATTTAATAAAGAATCTCATATCAAAAAATATATATATAAAAAAAAAGAAATACAATGTTTAAAAAGGACAGAATTCTTATCAATGCAGTGACTAGCTGTTATCTCTAGGAATTTTACTATAAAACATATCAGCCATCTCCTGACAAACACGTGATGAACACAGGGTATAAAAAGGGAGAGAGAGACATACAGTTTTGGACATGGCAATACTTTTGCTTGACTATACTAATTTGTCATAAGGTTTCCCAGTCTTCTCTCATTTATTCCTTGGGTGTAAGGGTAGGAAGTAAGAAGTTAGTAAGTGAAACAAAAGAAAAAAAATTATGTGAAAGATTTTTTAATACACTGAAAGGAAGAGAAGTAGTGTGAGAAAGAGATATGAATGAGCAGAAATAGCTATGAAAATAACAGGTGGGATTATTATATTGTTTTAAAGCAAGAAGCATGAAATGGAAATTTAGAGTTTCATATACAATCCTCTTTTTTCTGTTCTACTTGTCTTAATGGAAATGCCTTCATATTTTGGAGTTGTTTAAGTTCAGAATTTTATTTAAAAAATTGTATTATAGAAGCTAGAAAAGTAAAGAAATCAGAGGTGAGAAATACCTCCTGAACACAGAGGATACAGATAATTTCTTGTTTTCTAAAAAGAAAAATTCCAATACTGTGAAAGTGTAAGTTGTCAAGACTGGGTATTGGAGAAGCTGGGTAAGATCCATGATTATTGGTCAAATCCTTCGCAAAGGGACATGAATTTCTAACAAGTCATTTTACCAGCTTCTCAAACTCCAATCTGATTTAACCTTTTGTATCAGGAGAAATCATATATCTATTACCGAAAGAGAACACTAAGTCCTTTCCAAATATGTGTGAATTCATCTTTGTGAATTGTGTACAAAGTATTCAAAGTTTGTATCACCAAAGACAAACAGACAAAAATCCTATGAACATAAGAAATAAATTTATTGTTTGAATAGCTAAAAGGGTGTGTTAACAAGTCCCAGAGTTGCAAAAGGTAATTTTTTTCTGATTTTTCAGTTATTGAATTATCTGTTTCAAACCACCATAATATTTATTCTGCTTGCAGTGATTATCACAAAACTTTTGATTCAGTTCTCCACTTAAGGCTTATTTTTGTACTTCAGATATAGAAAACAGATTCAAATGTAGTGAGAATGCCAGAGTATTTTATATCCACATGGAAAATTCTTTGAAACACCCTACCAATAGAATAATGCCAAGAAAAATTGATATAAAACATGGCATTTTTCAGGAAGACACTTCAAATACATTTTTGTTGTACCTAAGCTTAAACTCATTATGTTCTTTAAATTCTTAAATTTATTATATTAAGAAGACTTCACATTAAAAAGGAATCAAATCAAATATCTTACTCATGTGTGTGTGTGCACACACACAAATGTATATTTTATATACATATATACTATATGCACACATGCATATTATATGTGCATGCATGCATGTATACATTAATATGTGTATAATACATATATGTGCATGCACAAACACGTGTGTGTGAAGCATAAGACTGAAGGCTTGAAACTTGAACCTACATGTCACATTGAACTGATGAATGAAGATAAAGCCAACATTGGTCTTCTCTGAGATGGGCACATCCATCAAGAAGACTTAAAAGAGATGGCTGTGAATAAACATGTAAAGAAACTGTCCAAAATCAAAACCAAGAGAGAGGAACACATGTAAAGCAAATAATACCTTTACAATACTGATGTCCTTTTACTGGCTACTTTCAAAATTGTAAAATATACTATAAGGTATTTTGCAAATGTTACTAAAGAAAAAAAACAAACCAAAAAAAACCCCAAAACAAAACATGCATACTTTTAACAAAACATAGGGCCAAGAGCCCAGATGGTGGAGTGAGCAGTTAATCACTGCAATGCTCTCATATTTGCCTCCAAACAACCCTAAAATAGTGTCCTCGAACAAATCCTGGAACAGCAGAGCCAGCAGAAAGATGGGGCAGAGCACTCTTTTAACTTAGGAGACTTATAGGATTGGCAAGAAAGGTCTCTATCACTTGGGTAAAAGGGGAGCACAGTCCAGGACAGGAAGTGTCCCAGCAAGCCAGCAGCAAGCCTCACCTCAACAATCCGGTGGGAGATTCTGAGCCCCAGGCTGGTGGATCAGGCAAACACTAACAATAGGACTCCCTCCCCCCACCCCTGCCCCCCTGCCCAATGCCTTAGCATAGCCAGGGGAGCTAGCAGACTCCACATCTAAGAACTGTCATATGCTTCATTTTAGCATTGGGAAGGCAGGCATCCTCCAGGAGCCAAATCTCCATGTGCTTCAGTGTAGCCTTGGAGAAATGTAGAAAGAAAAAAGAAAAACACCTGGCTTCAGCACATGCCAGATACCATCAGCTCAGCACCAGGAAAGCTGCCAGACTCCTCCAGCCCCCAGCTCCCAGCACCTGAGTCCCCAGTGAAAAAAGGGCCCCTGGGTGGCAGCACAAGAAGCTTAGGACAGTGCCCCTGTGCTCCAAGAGCAGAGCTCTACTTTAAAAGACATGTAGTAGGAAAATTTTAAAAAAGAGCAAGAAGAAAAAAATGAACATTGACCATAGAAATTAACTATGGTGAGAGGAAAGATTAAAACAAAACTCAGAAGAGGACAACATTTTTCACATGCCTACACATGAAACCTCAAAGGGGAATATGAATTGGTCTTAAGCTCAGAAAAGCCTTCTTGGAAGAGTTCAAGAAGGATTTTAAAACTCAAGTAAGAGAGGTAAAAGAAACTCTTGGGAAAGAAATGAGAGCTATGCAAGACAGTTTGGAATAAGAGCTTTCAATAGCTTGGGGAAAGGAGAAAAACTGACTGAAAAAAGCAATTCATTAAAAACTACAATTGGCCAAATGGGAGGAAAACACTGAAAAAAAAAGCTGCTTATAAAGTAGAATTAGCCAAATGGAAAAGAAGGTACAAAAGAAAACTGAAGAAAATAATTACTTAAAAAATTAGAATTGTGGAAGTGGAAGCTAATGACTCCACGAGACATCAGGAATCTGGAAAACACAAAAGAATCAATGGAAAAATAGAAGAAAATTTAAAATACCTCATTGGAAAAACAACTAACCTGGAAAATAGATCTAGGAGAGATAATTAAGAATTGTTGGGCTAGCAAAACATAGGAACAATAACTCTGAAGCAGCTATATAAAGACTGATATTTCTTTACCAAAAATAATAAAGAGAATTGGAAAACACAGAACACATGATAACTGGATTGAGGTCATGCCAGTCATTTTGACTTTTGTCTTGCCACTGGACTCCCATGACCCTGAAAGAGAAAGTGAGGCTTATGATTATGCATACCTTTCTTTGCCTTACTTAAATCAAATTCACTTTGAAATCAAGACATCAATCTTCTAATGTTATTGGTCTTCTTAAAACAAAGGATGAACAACAAAGATAAATGGATTAAAAACAATAACAACAAAAATATTTTTGGAACAAGCAAGTATATTTTTTCTCACAGAGCTATCATCACAGATAATGGGTAGGTACACTGAATGTGTCTCATGTAACTGAAAGTGATTTGTTTTCAGATGGAAACTCTGAAATGGCTAACATCAAGGAATGGGCTCAAGAGGCTCTTCATAGATAATGTCTGTATAAACTCAACCAGTAATTTAATGGTAAAGAAGCATCAAACAAATGGTTAAGCCGTGTGTATTTGCTGGCTTGGATGGAGGGATTCATGATGGAAATTGAAGACCAGGTCTCATTACTAAGACAAATTACACAACGATCATCATTAAAGAGTCCAGATTTAAGCTGAAAGAGTATAGTGGCCTTGGTCAGGTTCAGTTAAAAAAAATCATTTATTTATTAAATCTCTACTACGTGTCAGTCAAGGCGATAATATGGGTATACAAAGAAAGGCAAAAGGCAGTGCCTGATCTCAAGGAGGCTCCAGTGTAAAGGGGAAGAAAATGTCCAAACAACTAGACATGACCAAGTTATATGCAGGATACACTGGAAATAAGCCAGAAAAGTCACGAGAATTAAGAGGAATTAGAAAAGGCACTCTGTATGGCGGAAGTCAACTTGATTTAGTAGCTATCTGCTCTAGAAAGTGCCTGGTGGCAGGTTCAGACCCAAATCTTTACTCTGAAGCTAAGACTCATCAACAGAGGCATTCTCTCACTCTTTAGCGGTTGGTCTTGGAAGACACAGACAAATCCTTGTTCCCTTGTTGAAATCCTCTTCTTTCAAGACACATCGGTACCTTTGGACTCATTAACTCCATCATGCCATCCCTGATCCTGCCAGTAGGAAGGCCCTTCTTCCAATTTTCCTAGGTCGTCTTTTTTTTTTTCTAAATCTCTCTTTTTGCCCCTATCAAATTATAATTGGTGTCTTAACTTTTGTGAACCCCCTTTGACCATAAGCTTCTTGAAGGCAAGGCCTAGGGTGTTTGTCATCGTTGTATCTTCAGGGCCAGACATAGTGCTTAGCACAAAGCACATTAGTAAATCTTTACTGAATTTGTTTGAATTTGTTCTTCAAGGTAGGAAGAAAGATTACGGTAGTGGTGAGACAGCCAGACACTCGAAATCGCACCACGTGTCTAAACATCAGCACATACTACTGTTCTGGGAAAGGGATCCAGGCGGGATGGGTTGCCCCTTCCTTCCCCTCCTGGGCTCTCTGTGTTTCTTCCCGAGTGTGCCTGCGTGAGGGAAAGAGAGAGTGCGTGTGCAAGAGTGGTGTGTCGGGCAGGCGCAGGCGCGCTGTTCGCCAGTCTGCAGCCCGGGCGCTCTCAGTGCAGTTTCTCTGGGAGTTGATGGCAGCACCACAGTGCGGCCGCCTGGCAGAGAGCGAAGCGCAGAGACCCGCTGTTTGGGAAGAGCCAAACATGTTGAGAGAGCAGGGTGGCTGCGGCTCCGGAGCCAGAGACAGGGGCATACAGCTTCCGTTCGGTCAACTGTCCTGACCTGCCTCCCCTGCCCACCTGCCCCAGCCCCCAAAGTATGTCAGCCAAGTCCAAGGGGACCACCTCCTCCTCCTCTCCAACCGAGGGGCCACCGGCAGCCTCCAAAACCAAGGTGAAGGAGCAGATCAAGATAATCGTAGAGGATTTGGAATTAGTCCTGGGGGACTTGAAGGACGTGGCCAAGGAACTTAAAGAGGTGAGAGGCGACCGGGTGGAGAGGGAGTGCTATGTTTCCCGTTCTTCTGTTCTGAGTATCGGGGGCACCCAATTTCACTGGGAACTGGTAGATTTCTAAACTCCTGGGAAACAACTAAGAAGCCTCCCGCAGACACTTTCCTTACTCCAGCTCCTTCTTCGGAGACTTGTTACACTTTTTTTTTTTTAAATCGTGAAGAAATCAACTAGTGTTTCTATGCCCTGGTGGTTGGAGGTGTGCGAGTGCTAGTGTGGTGGGGGGTTGGGTTAGCCTTGGAAAAGAAATAATCAGTGGCATTGAAGAGGGTTTATGATATGCCTTTTCCTTCCACCTTCTCGGTCATCCGATTCCTTTTTTTAATTTGGAAAGTCCGCTCGCTCAGTGCTGGAGGATGAGCTGTTTCTGGACACGCGGATTAGGCGCTTTTGGCTAGGGTGGACTAGGTCGGACTAGGTACAGCTCTTTTTCCTCGGATCTGGTGAAGCCTGGGCCATAATGAAGGAGGCAGTAGTTGGGACAGCGGAATCCCAGCCCTCTATATTTGAAAAGGGTCTCGGTCAGTTCTTGAAGCATACTCCTTCTCCACACATCTCTACTACCCCCGCTGCCTTCTCTCTCCTTCTCTCTATTCTTTACATTCATGTTGGGATACAAGGAGTGTGTGTGTGTGTGTGTGTGTGTGTGTGTGTGTGTGTGTATGTATATGCACGGTTCTTGTAACTTGATTACCAGCTTCTTGGAGAGGGGTAGTACTGGTAAATATTTCTATTGCATGTTAGTGGTTTTATTTGATCCTTCTGGGAAGGCAAGGAGAACGTCTTTAGGTCTGAGACAGCCGAACTCATCCCAGCTGGGAGATGGAGGAGTGTGCAGAGTTACAGAGGAGCTGGGCGGGGCGGTGCCGGGTGACCGCCTCCGCTAGCGGAGCTTGGTTTGGCTTGGTTTGGAGCAGAGCAGAGAGCTGGCTTGGCTCTGCTACTGCTGCCGCTACGCTGCTTCCTAATTGGCGCCCCCGGTTTCCTTCTCAGAGAGAGGATTCTCATCATAGGGTTGACTGAGAGCTAAAATGATGACTTGAAAAGGTGAAGACAGTGGGAGTAAGCCACCAAAGGAGTGTTATCTCTGATATTTAATCCTGTTAGGGACACCAGAGGAAATTTGTGACCGATTTTGGCATCCGGTCTCTAAAGGTTACCTCTCACCCCCAACACACACACACACACACACACACACACACACACGCAGACACACACCACACACACACTTCTTTCCTGGACTTGGGTAATAGCCCAAAGATTTCCTCCATCTACACCCTCTCCCCCTTTCCCCGCAAGTCTGTTAAAACATCACATTCATCAACGTGGTTCAATTTGCCAGTAGCAAGTGTCAGTTCCTGTAGGTTAATCTGCAGACAGAAGTGTAATTACCATGGTTTTTTCCCCCAGTGGCAAATGCTGTTGTAGCTGAAAGAATAAAACTTGTCCGTTTTTCCTCATATTACTAGATGACAGATGGTTGGGTTTTAGGTTGAATTTTTACGTCTAAAAATGCTGTTCATTCTTGTTTTATTCGACTACTATAGCGGCCTATTTTTTGGTCAAAAGCTTTTTTAAATTAAAATTTGAACACATTCCTTTCATTAGGTTTCTGTTTAATGGAATAAACATTTGCTGTTACAATGTTACTGAGGATCTGGGAAAACTGCAGTAACAATATGTGTTTTTGCTGTCTTCATAACAGTGAGATTGAAATAAGAGAAACAGTCAATCATAATTCCATATGTCTGTTCAGTTGTACATAATCCTTTACTTTCTTATTTTGCACAGGCTGCTTTTTGTTTAACAAACCCCACATATTATTTTCTTCCTATTTGAATCATTGCTTCTTGGTCATTTGGAATTTAGATGCCTAGTAAAGTTTTAACTACCTTTTGGTTCTTTAAAAAAAAAAAAAAGAACACCTTTTAGAGTCTTGTGTTACATAGATACATATGTATGTAGCTATGTAAATCAGATTCTCTGTCTCTGTCTCTGTCTCTCTCTCTCTCCTCCTCCTCCCTCCCTCCCCCCCCCCCCCCATTTCTAATGAGCTGTCTTGGCAGCCTTGGGATCAAGAGTCATCATCTATAGGGGTCACTTTATTTAAACCAAAATTGATTCTTAAAATTAGAAAGCTGGTGGTCTGAAGATGATCAATTGACATAATGAATTTCTCATAAGCAACTTAGCTTAGAATAAAGATATATAGATAGAGGGAATATGAAAGAAAACAAATACATCCAATGTTAACATCTATGAGAGAATATAATCTAATAATGCAATGTTAAGGAAATGCAAGAAAGGCAAGTAAGCATAGATCCTTTCATTGGTCACCAAAATCCTTCCTCCCCCCCCCACATTGTTACTAATAACATGTATCAGTGTGATGCTGAAACTTTGAATGTTAAACTAGAATCTATAATTCGGTGTGTATTCCAAACTGTACAGTGTTTGCATGGTAAACTGTGTATTATAACTTTTTAAAAACATTGGTCATTTTAATTAAATATAAGATGAACTGTCACTATTTTGAGAACATATTTACAGAGCATGTGTCTACCCTATGACATCTTGCAGTTGTCCAGTATCTATCTTTGTAAGTTAGGCTGCACATGCTACTGAACATTGGCTATAATTTATTTTTGATGGAGTGCATGGAAACTTTCTAAATGACAGTACTTCTATATTAGACATATATATTATGAAAAAAATAAATGTTGCTATATTCATTCATAAACATTCACAAGAAATGTCCTAAAAGATTATGCTCTTCTCCACCCAGTCTATGTTTTCCTTGAGGAAGGGAGCTCCTACAGATATGCTGTTCCAGAATTTATAGTCTTAGTTGTCTGGGGCATTGCCAAGTTGTAACTTGCTTGTGGTTACATTGACAATATGTGTCAGATGATCAATTTGAACCAGGGTCTTCCTGTCTCTGTCACATGTTCTCAATCCACTGTATCAAGATGCCTTTCCAGGTTGTAATTAGTACGTATTAAATGTGCACTGTCACATTTGCACTTTGAATTTCTGCAACATTAATGACATGTTTCGAAACAGAAGATGTTTTGACATGGATTAGTAAATAGTTCTAACTCACAAAGAACAGGATGTTTTTTTAATGGTCATGAATGGATCAGTGTGCCAGTTGCCATATGGTATTTGGTTTTTTTTTCTTTTCCATTGAGTTTAATTAAAATATAATATTATTTTTTAAACGTTCTGTTTTTTGTTTTTTGTTTTTTACCACAATACAAACCTTCTGCTATGATCATGGAATTGAAGTTTTGTTTGAATTCTCCCTCATTTGCCTCAACATTAGCATGGTTTAATCTTATTTTCTTAATAGTTTTCTAATTAAACTGATTTTTCTCAAGTCATCAAAAACATCCAGGTAGTATAGTAAACCATATTTATCACTGCATTCTTAAATGACTAAGAACTAACCCCAGATTTAAGATAACTATCATAAGAGTGATTTATGATTGAATTCAGTACTCCTTATAGACTTCGTAAATGACAGATGAGAAAAAATGGAAATGATAGGAACTTCTCTTTGTTTTAGAATTTTATTTTAAGGAATTAAAGGATTATAAAAAATCTGTATCTTTCCGGTGCCCTCCAAGTATGCTCATCTTACTAAAATATGACTTATTACATAAATTCAAGAAGGTTAGATAATATTTCTCTAATATGACAACTAAATCCTGAAAAATCTTGATTTAATGAGATTAGTTTATAAGGTTCTCTCATATAACAAGAGAACTTTGTGTTTAATAATCTCTTGATGAGCCTGTTCTTAGGAAGAAGAAATAGGAATGAGAGGTCAAAAGTGAATGATTAAGAAGTTCTTATTGAGTTCCGCTGTGATATATCTGGGGGGGGGGGGGGTGTGTGAAAGAAAAATGTAAGGCATAGACTTCAATATTCAATTTGAGAAAACAAGACTAACACAAAACAATGTCAAACAATACAAGCAAATAAATTACTGCTAGATAGGGAATGTCCCCAAGACAGCTATCAGTGAGTGTTCAGGGGAAGTTTCCACAAGAAAGAAGGATTTTAGTTGAGCCTTAGAGGATGGCTTACATTTGGATTGCCATAGGGGAGCAATAGAAAACAGCTGATCTGAGTAGTGTTTTTCTACATGTCTAAAGTTGAAAATATATGTGAAGCTCAAGAGTATTTTGGGCAAATATAACCCATTAACTTGTAGCAGGTGTAGGATAATCCATTTCCACTGAGAGATATGCGAGGATGAATTTCTTCTAAATATTAGTTCCTTAAAAATAGTGCTAGAGCAGTCTGACATAAGCCATTTGCAGTTTATGTGTCCTACTCTGCAAGTCATAAAGCAACAGAAATCTGCCCTCTTGGTTGGCTGAGTGGTATAATGAGCTTTGGTAATAAGACTGTTTGGACTGGTTGTTGGTGTTCATTTAGCACAGGTGCTCCTCTTAACTACTAGATGGACATGAATATCTGGTTTTAAGCTCCTTAATGATATCCCTTTAATACCCAATATTTTATTTTTATTTAGCTATTTCTGGAATCACATTATCTTAGTGATTCACTTTATTATTTTGAGTAAGAAAATTATCACAAGAGGAATCTAACTAAGAAATTTTGATGTTATTCATGAACCCAAAATAAATAAATACATAAATAAATCTGTCCTGGGTTTTCAAAGTTTTCCTCCCGTCATTACTGTTACAAAACTGTTTGGCACATGGATGGGTTATACACTGGGGTTTACTTTTTTAATTGGAAGAGACTTTAATGAAAAATGTGATTCATTTCTTTATTATTCTTTTATTTGACTTCTATGGAGGACAATCCATACTTTTACTATAAAATGTTATAATTAAAAAAAATATATATATATAAATCTGAATATGTCTCTTTTTGTTAGATATTTCTTAAGGTCCAAGTTGCTACAGAAGTATAAAGATAACAATAATGATGTTGGGAAGAAAAAAATGACAAGATTTTAATTATTATAAAGCATTTTACATACAAGTGCATTCCTTCCAGTCTTGTTAGTACTTTTCTTTTTTAAACTATTTAAAACAATACTATTAAAACAATAGTTTCAAGACTGTTTTGTAAAACAACAAAAACAAAGTTCATTTAAATTGTGCACACTCTATATATTGACTATTAAGGCATTTGGAGGGGAAAAAAAAGCTTTCTTGTATTATTCTATTTTTACCCTGACAAATCTCATTTTGGATGTGTGACCAATTCATGGGAAAATATGTGGCAGTCCTGGATTTTTGATAAATTGAGATCAAGCTAACTTCCAGTTTTGAGCTCTAAGGAAAAAAATATATATATAGATGGCATAGCATGGTGGAAAGGCCATTAGACAGAAACTAGAAGTCTTAGGTTTTTGGTTTTTTTTTTATAACTTTGGTTACAATCCAATTTATGATGTTTTGTAAATGAAAACCTCTGAGTCCTAGTTTGTTCATTTGTAAAATGAGCAATTTATAAGAAACTATCGCTAAAGTCTTTTCCAACTAAAATCTTATGATTTTATGTGGATCTGGTAGCATACTGCTAGAAGAGAAGATCTTGACCATCTAGATCACATATGGCACAATGAGGATTCAAGGTAGGCTGTTATTGGAGACATATAAGACTACCATATTAAAATCTTTATGGTATTTTGATATTTTTACATTTTAAAAATTTCAGTTTTATGTTTTAAAAAAATATCCTGTGTCTCTTAATTGTAGTCATTTTGAACATTCTTCTCTTCCAACAATATATTATCTTCATTCTCATTCACTACATTTGAAAAATTCTTTTTTTCTTTTCTTTTCTTTCTTCTCAAAGCAATTGTAGAGAGATGCAGGCAATATTCTTAACAGTGCAATTAAAATCTAGCAGATGCTTTCCTTCTTTACCTTCACCTCCTGACTTCCCTGGCTTCCTTTCAGATTCAGCTTAAATCCCACCTGCTATAAAAGGCCTTTCTTGGTGGTTGCAACCCTTCCCTCCCCACCCATCACTTGCCATGTCTTTTCTCTGAGATTACCTCACAATTACACTTAATATTCTTGTATTCCCGGGGTCAAGCATTATTATGTATTCTTTATTAAACACACCCACACATACAACATTTGTTACCTTGAATTGGGTTTTAACATAGTTAATAATCACTGTTGTAAAATTATTTAGTAACTGACAGATAAATATGCTGATTAAACACAACAGTGACTCATAAAGTCTCTTATTAAGAAGGTGCAGGGCTAATGCTTTTCATAAGGCAGCCATTGAAGTTTCTTTTTATGAATTTTCATAGAGCACAAAAGACTTGGAATGTGGCATTGGGAATGACAGTTTGTATTAAAGAATTTGAAGAGCTGCTATGTGGAAGAAGGATTTGATTTTTTTTCTTTGACCACAGAAAGCAGAACAAGGAACAATGAGTAGAAATTGTAAAGAAGTAAAATCGGGATCACAAAAAGAAAACTATTCATCACTTAGAGGTATTCAAATATTCAATGGTCTACCCCAAGTGAAAGTGAGCTTGTGATTACTTAAGGCCTTAGATCAGTGGCTTGAAATACCACTTATTGCTTTTTTGTAGAGAGGACTTTGTTCCAGTAAACATTGGATTAGATGATTTCTGAGATCCCTTCCAATTTTGAAATTCTATAAATGTGCATGATATTGAATGAACATCTATTTTGTTGTTGTTGTTGTTTAACACAGATTTTGGAAGATAAGTATAATCTATTGTTTAACAAAGATTTTGGAAGATAAGTATAATCTATATCAATTTGTTTTTTGGTTGGTTGTTTGTTTTTGCTTTTTGGAGGGGGGAGGACAGGGCAATTGGGGTTAAGTGACTTACCCAAGGTCACACAGCTAGTTTTTTGTGTTGTGTCTGAGGCTGGTTTTGAACTCAGGTCCTCCTGACTCCAGGGTCAGTGCTCTATTCACGGTGCCACCTAGCTGCCCCAATCTATGTCTATTTGGACCAATGTGAAATAAATGTTATATATCAGTATCTTATACTGATAAAGATTTTTTTATAAGTTGGTTTTGTTTCTTTGTTTGGAACTTCTTAATCACTGTCATTCATTTGGAGTTTTATAACATTTCTTTTGGACAATTCTATAAGATTATTATATTTTGTTTAATTACTGTATATACATATTCATCTATGAATTGGTCACATATGTGTCACATTAGTAATAGTAATCAAAATACCTAACACTTATATAGTAACTACTATGGCAAAATGCTCAGTGCTTTATAATTATGATCTCATTTGACACTCACAACAACCCTGCCTGAAGGTAAGCACTGTTATTGTCCCCATTGTGCAGTTGAGCATACTGAGGCAAAAAGCCGTTATGTGACTTTCCCAGAAAGTATCTGTTGTTAGATTTGAAACCAGGTCTATCCCGACTGTAAACCTGATGTTCTATCCACAGTACTTTCTGTTTGCTTTAGACAAAGTGAATTCCAGAAAGTATTCTATAGAACGCTGTTAACTCCTTGTAATTATTGAGTGGAATTTGATGTTATCAAGTGCCAATAGGAATTGTACTTTTTATTTTTGTCAATGCATACAGTAATACAACTCCTAAATCTAAGATGTGTTATTCAAATAAAAAAAAGAATAAGAAAATGTTAGTTGCTCCCCACCCTCTTTGGAGCACAGAGGCTCATTGTTGCAATGTCAGGACTTTAAAAGAAAAATTGTTTGGAGTCTGGTCATTAAGCACATTCTGGCCCCATAATACATTTAGACTATTAATAGAACCAGTTTGAATAGTCCTTTCAAAATTCAGGTAGCGATAAAACTGCTATGAAGAATGTTCCAAGCAATATTGAAATAATAAATAATAAAATCATTGAATTATTTTCATTGTCATTGAATTATATTTTTTTTCAGCTATGGTGCTTTGAGAACCTCCTGTACTGAAATCAAAGTACTTTGCAAAGGTAGAAATCCAAGGATAATGAAAGGAGGATTTTAACCACTCATCACATAATATTAGCATACTATAATATGGCCAACAAGACTTAGCATAGGACCTTGACCATTCAGATATTTCTTCAATTAATTATATTTAGGTTTCAAACAGAAAAGACAGATTCTGAAAATGACAGAAATGTTTCAGGATTTTAGGACTCAAATTGATGCTGATAGAGTACAGAATAGATTGTCTCTTACTGCTATCCTGCTAAAAAGGAAGGTGAATTTTTTATACTCATTCAGAACCTGAATTCAGAAGAACAAATGCATATCTAGAAAGATTGTTCTTATTTTATTTTTATATCATTTTCATTTCCAAACATAACCCTACCTACCCTTAACAAGCCATCACTTATAACAAAGAGAAAATCAGGGCTTGGGGAGAGAAATCAATTTAGAAAAAAAAAAGAAAAACTTTTATTGTCCGGTACTATATCCTGTATACTATATGCATAGCATTCCACCTCTGCAAAGAATCAGGGAAATAAAATTCTTTCTTTTAACCTTATTCAATGAGGACAGAATATACTATCTAATTAATTTTAGTATAATGTTGCTATCTATCTGTCTGTCTATCTATCTATCTATCTATCTATCTATCTATCTATCTATCTGTCTGTCCGTCCATCTGTCCATCCGTCCTTCTGTCTGTCTGTCCATCCGTCTATCTATCTATCTATCTATCTATCTATCTACCTACCTACCCATCTATCCATCTATCCATCCATCCATCCATCCATCCATCCATCTATCCATCCATATCTTTCTGTGTATGTATGTATGTATGTATGTATCTATCTATCTATCTATCTATCTATCTATCTATCTATCTCTCCATCCATTTCTATGACATTCTTTGTAAACAGCATTTAGCCCTTTTGCAGAAAGCAAAAATTTTCAGATTTTAATATTAAAATGGATCCAATATTAGTTTATTACTCCAATTAATCAACAGGTATCTGTTAAGTACCTACTATGAGTTAGGCGCAGGGATTACAAATACAAAGCATATAGAGTCTCTACCTTCCAGATAAGTACATTCAACTAGATAATATGAACATGGTGGCTCAAAAATAATATCTAATCCTTACCAAATTGACTTCAAACTTCAATATTTGGCTTTGACTTCTTTCTGCAAACTGGTTTTATTCAACCACTGCAGCCTTATCTTGTCACCCTGGACTGGTCACCATTCCATGAACATGTTTTCCATTCACCCTTTTCCATGACTTTATTCATATCATCCCTATGACAGAAATGGCCTCCCATTCTCATCCCCGACTTGGCCAAATTTCAGTTCAAATACTACTAAAACAAATTAGAAAAGCCTTTCCTTGACTTTCACTAACTAAACTCTATGGACAGCTAGTTAGTTTGAGGTAATTCTAATTAAAGGGAGAGAAGTGGAATATGAAACAAGCCCCTGAGGCATCAATTTTGAGGGGGAGGAGAAGATTTCTCTCTCCTTCCCTTCTCATCTCCATCAGTTATTCTTGGCAGGGGACATTCTATCTAGCAAAGAATATAGTATAGTGACTCATGTGGTGGAGATTCTGAGCCCTGTGTGGATCAAGCCCAGATGAGCAAGACATCCAGCTCAGATCTCATACTGGGTGCTACTGCAGGTATGAGTTTCTTTGGCCACATGCATTTCCTACGTGTACATCTCACTTCCATTGTTCTCTGGAATTTGTTCTCACTCTTCCCGCAGATATTTATTTGTGGCAGAGTGAATGTCAGTATTGCACTAGGGAATGTTTTGCAGCAACTGTATTTATTTGAGCATCCTTGTAAATTCCTTTGCTAAAGGTTAATTGTGTCTACTCACTGATTATTTACAGGAAGCACACTGGTACTGGCGGGAGTTCATGAACTATAGTTTCAAAAAGGTGGTCCCCAAGCCATTACTTTGGTTGCTAATGTTTCAACCATCTATCCTATGGATACTCAATGCAATAGTGTTGGGTCCAGTTAGGGAAAAGAGCCATTGTGTGGGTAGTCCAAAATATATTTGATTTCTGTGCACATTTACAGGGACTCACTGAGAAGGATCTTCATTCAGGAAAGTCTTCTTTATGGATACCCTAGTAATGATACACTGGAGAAGAATAAACATTTTTTCCTTTATTTATTTTAGACTACTAATTACGTAGTATTTGTGTTTACAAGTCAGAATAGTTTTCTTTTATATAACTTTTGCATAGGTGGCTATTTATTTACTAAGGTTTCTTACATTGGTACCCATTATGAGTATAGAAGCTAGTACAAGCACTACGAATTTTTTTTTTTATCTTTAGAGTCTTGGTTTTTATCTGTTTAATTAGAGCACAGTCTGGCAACTCACAAATATTTCCTTTCTCCCTCTTTCCTTCTTCCTTCCCTCTCTTCTTTCCTAGCTTCTTTCTTTCCTTCTTTCTTTTTTTTGATAAAACACACAAGCATGTTTCTTCATATGCTTATATGCACCATATGTACATACTCATCTTTACATGTAGATAGATACATACATATCAACACACATCCTATCATGTAATAAATAATTTTAGAAAAGCTAAAGAAATTCATGCATTGGCTTTGTTTGAAAATGACTTATATAGTTAATTTAGAAGGATTACATGATGTAAGGTAGGGATAATGCTGAGGATAGCAGATATGTTATATGGCTTTTTAAAGATATTTTCTGGGCAAAAAGCATCCTACTGCCAGGACTGTCCCACTGAGGGGATTTTGTTCCTGAATCCTTAACATGGGTATTGTAGAGATTTTTGATAAAAGGTCCCGTATATCAAGTGACATGAAATTGTTAGAAACTTATTTAGAGCTAGAAATAAAATATTGTGACTTATGCAAAAAGCCAGTGATTATTTTTTTTCTTCCCAGGCTTCACTATTCACTTGAAAAGATACTTTTAACCATTTATTTCCCTTCTTCCCCTTCATATCATAGAAGTTTCTTCCCAAAGATAGGAATTCTTAAAAAAAAAACAACTTTCTACTGGATACAAAAATATTTTTTCAATGAAAAATATATTTTCTTGTGTATACCAAAACAATTAAATGGGTGTCTTGTTTTTCAAGCAATTGTTTGATAAAATGTGTATGACAGCCTAGATATTTCTTACTTCTTCAATTTTCTGCACCAGTAGTTTTAGCAAACAATACAAAATTTTTGTTACAGTGGTTTTATTCCAGAAAGGATATGGGATAATTTTGAATGAACTTTGATTTTCATTGAACAACTGCTTTGCTTTAGTTTAATATTGTTATACCTACATATTATTATATTTAAGTGGGCTTTAATAATTAGAAATTATCTCCTCCAGTGTTTGTAGCCTTCTTTCCTCCAAAAAATAATTGAATACTCATGTTTACTCAGAGAACAATTTCTTCATTCACTTTCATTTCCCTTTATGTGTGCCAAATTGAGTAATGAAGTTTCATGTTGTGAAGGGTAGAATTGTTTCTGGAGCATGAGGATTAAGCTTAGTGACTGCTCTTTAAACTGCACCTTACAATTTTGAAATTTATTTTTTGCTTTTCTGAGAACTTTCTTGGGACATCCATTCATTATACAGGCATTTATTGAGCACCACTTAAGGAGGAAGTGGAGGAAGAGGAGTTATGAGGTATATAGAAATTGATACAACACTTCAAAATTTGCAAGACAGTAGAATTGGAACAATGAACACTTCTTGAAATTTTGCCTCTTAGTGTAGTCTTGCCTTTAGGACAGCTCTTTAACTGTGCTCCCTTACTTACTGATTGGGGTCTCCAAGGGATAGCCAAGTACTAAGACACACACACACACAAATTCATGCATACATATATATATATATATATATACATGTGTATATCTACACACATATACATATATGCACATGTGTACATATACACACATATACACATATATACATATGACTTGGAGTGAAACTGCACCATTCTACTATAGATCAAAGTGAACTATCTTACTCTCAAGTAAAAGTTGGTTAAAGTCAGGTTGTTTCTCCAGTAATGACCACATATAAATATGAGTAAGGAATTCAAAGGAGTTTGGAGATTTAGATATACTTTTGTAGAAAAGAAAAAAAGATTAATTCACTGATACCTTAGAAATTTTAAGTTCTTTAAAAAAATCATTGAGTCCTCATGAAGTTATTCTTACATGTGACTTTATGCTTGGTTGTGAGTTTTGCTGACTTTCTAGAATCTATAGCTGGCCTATTATTCTTCTAGGGCAGTGGTTTCTTAGCTTTCCTAATGCTACGACCCTTTAATACTTGTGTGTGGGCATATCTGCATGTGGGTGGACTCCCCCCTGGAGATGGATAGAGGAGTGGTGTCTTGGGTCCTAAGACCATCGGAAATATGTGTTTTCCAATGGTCTTAGGTGACCCCTGTGAAAGGGTCATTCAACCCCCAAAGGGGTTGCAACCCACAGGTTGAGAACACCTGTTCTGCTGTCTTGCCTCTTGAAACTGGCATTGTCCTGGAGAGACATACATATGCACATATGCACATATGTATACATACATATATACACATATGTATGTTTGTATGCAATTCCACAAACAAATCTGTGCCCATTCACTTATCTTCTACTTTTTCAGGGTTGGCTTTTTACTGAGTTGGTGTACACAACTGCCCCCCTTTCAAACTCTGTAATTTTTCCCATGCTTAATAGGTACTTACTTGGGCATATTCATGTCATCATTTTTTTGTTTTGTCAGTTCTCAATCTCTCTGACTACTAAAACCAGCTCTGGTGAATTCTGATACTGACTACTGCCATCAGTTGGACATTTGATAGAAAATCAATACCTCCTCATTTCACATAGTCACCTGGATACTTAATTTAGGTGTAAACATTTACCTAAAATCTCTAGGCTCTTTTTTAATCTTGGCTTTCAGGTAGTACAATAATTTTAAAATACTTTCTCCTAGATCTATTTTCCAGGTCAGTGGCTTTTTTCCAATGAGATATTTCACATTGCCTTCTATTTTTTTCATTTATTTGGATTTGTTTTATAGTATCTTAATTTTTCATAAAGTCATTAGCTTTCATTTGCTCCAATCCAATTTTGAAGGAATTATTCTCTTCAGTGAACTTTTGAAATTCCTTTTCCATCTGGCCAATTTGTTTTTTTTTAAGGCATTCTTCTCCTCATTGGCTTTTTGGGCCTCTTTTGCCATTTAAGTTAGTCTCTTTTTTATGGTGTTATTTTCTTAAGTATCTTTTGGGTCTCCTTTAGCAGGCTGCTGACTCACTTTTCATGATTTTCTTGCATCATTATCATTTCTCTTCCTAATTTTTCCTCCACTTCTCTTACATGATTTTCAAAATCTTTCTTGAGCTCCTCCATGGATTGTAAACAGTTCATATTTTTCATGGAAACTTTTGATGCAGGAATTTTGACTTTGTTTTCTTCTTCTGGTTCCATGCTCTGATCCTTTTTGTCCCCAAAAAAGGATTCTGTGGTCTGATTGTGCTTTCTCTGCTTGCTCGTCTTGCCAGCCAATTACTTGACTTTTGAGCTCTTAACCATGGTAGAACTCTGCTTCTGAGAGAGCTGTGTCCCAAATTTCTGGGATTTTCACAGTTGCCAGAGCTATGAGGGGGACATCTTCTCTGCAGCTCCCACAAGCTTTGGCACACTGGTGATTCTCACTCCAGGACCACCACCCAAGACTGTGACCCACATCCAAGCAGGTCAAAGCAAAAGTGATTAACCTTTGAATGGTTACTTGGTCCTCCTAAATCTGCAGGCCATGCGCTCCTGAGGCAGCCATGCAGCAGCATCTGTAGCCACAGGGCTTCCATTGCCCTAGGTCCAGAGGCAGATGGCACTGTTCTATCACCCAGTTCCAACAGAGTTCCCTACTGACCTTTGACTTTCTCTTTGGTATTTATGGGTTGGGAAGTCTGGAAACCACCACAGGTGCTGGTGATTCACTCTCCTGAATTCTGCTCTGGCTGGTCCATGATGTTGGTCTTGGCTGCCCTGGGTCTGAGCCTATGTGGCTCACATGGGACTACACTTGGTTCCTAGTCTGGTGTGATAGACCCTTCCTGTTGGCCTGCGAGGCTGCCTTCAATGGGAGATTTGTTTCTCTCTGTCAGTTTGTGGGTTCTGTAGCTCTAACATTTGTTTAGAGTTGTTTTTTTTTTTTTATGCCAGTATTGGAGATGGTTGGAGCAGGAGCTGAAGCAAGTTCCTGCTTTTACTCTGCCATCTTGGCTCCGCCCCCTATCTAAGATCAAGAAAGGTAAGAGAGAGAGAGAAAGAGAGAGAGAGAGAGAAAGAGAGGTAGGGAAATGTCACGTGTTCAATGACATATAGCGACTAGGTGGGACAACGTGATCTTCTGCCTTACCCATTGCCTGGCAGTTTACAGAAATCCTGCCTTACTCACTATCAAGAAGGAAAAGAGAGTAAGAGATCACTGGGATCGTCCTATTTATATGTAAATTTAATTCTAGCTCAGTACCTCATGGGTTATTCATGATTTGAGCTCTGTAGCCAATTAGGAGATTTTTCATCATCACACAATTATAACTCCTTTGTCATGCATGATTAGCTGACTTGCCAGGGCAGTTAGATAATGCAGTGGATAGAGCATCAGGCCTGTAAGGAAGAACTGAGTTCAAATCTGGCCTCAGACACTTACTAGTTGTGGAACTTTGGACGTCACTTAACCATTATTTACCTGAGCTCCTCATCTATAAAATGGGGACACATTAGAGAATGAAATATCAAAAAACTTCAGTATCTTTGCCAAGAAAATCCCATGGAAGTTGTCACATAGAGTTGGACACAGCTGAACAATTGAATAATGATGACACGCAGGACTGGAAGCATTCCAATTGAAATGCTGGGCTTGGAAACAGGCAGGTAATATCTGTGAATGCCCTATATAACCCACCAGGACAAGTAAATCAGAACACACTCTAAGGACTGGGCCCTCACTGATAAGTCTCTCCATTATACAAGAAATCAATAATCAAATCTTATACTTTTATTAACACGATCAGTTCAAACAACCATTTTAAGCTCCATTTTCCTCATTAGAAAAGTAGAGATAATAATTTCCTACCTACTTTCCAGTATTGTTGCTAGAAAAACAAGAAAAAAATATTTCCCTATATCAGCATACATATAAATACTACATTATTACACATAGAAATTTGATATCTTGAAAATAGGAATTGTGTAAAAGCAGAAGACTCACATCGAGATAATTGTGATCTGATACAGAATATGGCAATGATCATGTCAAAGGAACATAAAAAAGCAATTCAGGTAATATAGAATTGTTCACTGGAAAGACGGCTGTCTCATCAGGAGACCTCAGATCATCCACTTCTGCTACTTATTCCTACTGTGACCTTGAACAAATTAGGTACTATCTCTGGCCCTTATTTTCCTAATCAACAAAATAAGGGAATTGTGTTATATGACCTTTTCTAGCTCTAAATCTATGATCCTAATTGCACTGTCAAATTTCAATACATTCTTCATGATTCAACATGATATCTATGTTTTTGTTTCATAAAGCATTTAGAAACTTAGTGCTACATCATTGTTTGTGAAGTGAGAGCCAGTATTATAAAATGGTTGTTTCCAAATTTACCCCCCCACCCCACCTCAGTAATTGGTTAAAAGATTCTAAAGTATCAGGAAGAAATGGCACTGTTCAATGCTACTTTAATGAAATAAGGTTGATGTAATATATCAGAAGTGCTTTTGCAGGAAAATTTTCAGAATAAATGCAAAAGATTCGATGTAAGCCATCTGTCTTACTAAAATGTGCTAAAATGAATCATTCTTTTTGCACATGGTTGTTGTTGAAGTTCTTACTCTTTTCTGTATTTGACTTCTTCTATTTCATTTTAACTGAAAAAAGTATCTGAAAATCAAATATACATTGAGTATATTTAACATATTTAAGTATATTATTGACTTCATAGCTTATTAGTTGATTCAGTTACATATTCTATGAAAGATAATTATTGCTTTAACTTTAACATTCTAACATTCCTTATGGGCACCACCTCTGTAAGCATCACAGGTAGCTGTTTTTTAATGGTTGTACCTTGATAGCTTTTGAATTATTCCTTCAAATGAAGGGGAAAACACAAACATATTGAGTTCCTTGAGCTCTCTTCTATTTCTGTCCTTCTAGTTGTTTTTTTATTCTAGTTTTTAGTACTTTATTTTCCCCAGTTACATGGAAAAACAGTTTTAACATTCATTTTTTAAGCTTGAATTCCAAATTTTCTCCCTTCCTCCTTCCCTGCTCACCCCCTCATTGAGAAGACAAGCAATTTGATATAGGTTATACATGTGTAATCATGCAAAACATATCCATTAGAGTAATGTTGTAAACAAAAGACCCTCCCCCCCCCAAAAAAACCTCAAGAAAATAAAGTAAAAACAAAACAAAACACCTATGCTTCAAGCTGTGTTTAGACGCCATCAGTTCTTTCTCTGGGGAGGGATAGTGTTTTTCATCATAAGTCCTTCAGAGTTGTCTTGGATCATTGTATTGCTGAGAATAGCTCTAACTCCTTCACAGCTGATGATCTTACAATATTGCTGGTACTTAGTATATGGTACATTTCACTTTGCATCTGCCCATGCAAGTCTTTCCAGGATTTTCTGAGAGCATCCTGCTCATCATTTCTTATAGTACAATAGTTTTTCATTATAATCACGTAATACAACTTGCTCAGTTATTCCCCAATTGATGGACATCCCCTCAATTTCTAATTCTTTGTCCCCCAGAAATGAGCTGCTATAATATGTTTTGTGCATATATGCCCTTTTCCTTTTTTTAAAAAAAAATCTCCTTTGGAATATGTATCTAGTAGTGGTGTTGCTTGGTCAAAGGGTATACGTGATTTTAGAGTCCTTTGTGCATAATTCCAGTGTGTTCTCCAGAATAGATGGAGCTCACAGTGAACAGTTCACAATTTTCCCAACAGTGCATTGGTGTTTCAATTTTCCCACAGCCCCTCCAACATTTGTCAATTTCCATTTCTGTTCTACTAGCCAATCTAATAAGTATTAGTGCTTCAAAATTGTTTTAATTTGCATTTCTCCAATCAATGGTGATTTAGTGTATTTTTATATGCCTATAGATGATTTTGATTACTTCAACTGAAAACTGTTTATATCATTTGATCATTTATCAATTGGGGAGTGGTTCTTATTTTTTATAAACTTAACTGAGTTCTCTGTTTGAGAAATGAGACTTTTTTCAGAGGAACTTCAATTTTTTTTCACAATTACTATTGCTAACTGTATTTCCCTCCATCCTATCTCTCTCTGATTATTCCATTCTCTTTCCTTTCATTCTGTCCCTCCTTAAAAGTGTTTTGTTTCTGACTAGCTTTCCCTCAATCTACCCTCCTTTTTAGCACCTCCCTGTACTTGTATCCTTCCCTCCTACTTTCTTGTAGGGTAAGATAGATTTCTATACCCAATTAAATGTGTATGTTGTTCCCTCTTTGAGTCAGTTCTGATGAAATTAAGGTTCACTTACTGCCCCTCACCTCCCTCATTGTCCCAACCACTGTAAAACATTTTATGTGAGATAAATAACTCTTTTTTACCTGTCCCTTTCCCTTCCTCTAAGTACATTTCTCTCTATACAATTAACTTTATTTTTTTTAGATATCCTCCCTTCATATTCAACTAACATCTGTCCCATCTCCATATATACTTTTTAATTGTTGTAACAATGAGAAAGTTCTTATAAGTTACAAATATAACTTTTCCATGTAAGAATGTAAACAATTCAATATTAAGTCCCTTGTGATTTCCATTTCCCATTTACCTTTTTGTTTCTCTTGAGTCTTGTATTTGGAAGCAAAATTTTCTACTCAGCTCTGGTCTTTTTATCTTGAATGCTTGAAAGTCTTCCATATCATTGAATGTCCATTTCCTTCCTGAAGGGTGATACTCAGTTTTGCTGGGTAGGTGATACTTGATTGTAATTCTAGCTCCTTTGCCTGCCAGAATATATTCCAATCCTCTGACACTTTAGTGTATAAATCTGCTAAATCTTGTGTTAGTCTGACTGTATCAGCACAATACTTGAATTGTTTGTTTCTTGCTGCTTGTACTGTTTTCTCTATG
>CM053583.1:217119383-217143878 GCA_028627135.1 Pseudochirops cupreus
ACACACCTCAGCCAATCCCCTTCTTCCACATCAACAGGGGAGTTCATGTCTTCTCAACAGTGGGACAGAGTTTGCACCTTCCACACTTAGCACTTAGCACTACTAAGTGCTAAGTATCCTGCTAAACTAATTACTATTACAGATATTTGTTGGGATAGATTGATTTACTTGCTATTCACTCTTTGTGTTGGTCTTTTGTACAACTAGTTTCCAAATTAGTATGTTCTTCAAACACCCTAACTTTTTAGGGGAGAGTGACCAGAGAAGCTATAAAATTTGGACTTCAAAACTATGTCAATAGTCCAGTAACATTTAGAGTTGATTACAGACAGATGATATTTGTAATCTGGCATTCCATTGTCCTAGACATGGAAAAAAAGCATCCAGTTTATTCCCCTGAAATCAGGAATTTTAGTTTGTGTTGGAGATCAATAGGTGTTATTTGAAAAATAGCTATCCATTCCTTCTCACAAGAAGACTGTCAATAAATTTAGACATTTCATGGAGATATGTACATATTACATGGACATACCATCTTACATTTAATACTTTCTTACCATGTGTAAGGAACTCTGTTTGATAACACAAAATGGTCTCTCGCCTCAAGGAAATTGAGGAATACAGCATGTAATTAGATAAATAAATAAATAGTATCAACAAAATAATGGCAACAGGAGAGAACAATGACAATTGGAGCATCAAGAAATGACTTATTGAGGAGATGGCATCTCAGTTGTGATTTGAAGGTAGCTAAAATTTGACTGTTGGTGTGAGAAACACTATTTTAAATATCATTTTTCCTCTTTATGCAAAATCAGACCAAGACAGATTTCCCTCCTCAAGATATATTTTGTTTTTATTGTTCCTAATCACTTCTAAATTTCATGAGACCTCTTTCTTTGAGAAGGTCGTAGAAAGGAACTTGATCTAGATGTGGGGAAACAACTTGTTCAAAGGTAGCAAGTGAGAAGATGAAATGTTTTATATAGGAAAGAATCAGTCATTTCTCTAGGTCAGAATTTCTTCTACAAATTCAGTGGATTAGTAGAAATGCAGTTCAAAGTTCCATAATCTGCTCTAAATACTAGTACTACATGTGGTAGCTATTATCTTTTATGCAACAGGTACACTCATGTTCTAGAACATTTCATAATAATGTCTCATAGGGTCACTAAAAACATATTATAGTGGCGTGAGGGAGAGAGAAAACTTGGGAAACACTGTTTACAGAACTAATAAACTTAAAAGAGAATACAACAGTACTTTCATTTCTTGGCAAGAAGAAAGAAGTTATTGTAAATTTAGTTACATTAATTTTGCTTTTAAGAATAAACCAAGTCCAGCCCAGTCATACCAGATCTTAAATTGTATTATAAAGCAACAATCATCAAAAGTTGCTGACATTGGCTAAGAAGTGGAAGGGTAGATCAGTGAAATAGGTTAGGTACACAAGACACAGTAGACAATGATTATAGCAATCTACAGTTTGATAAACCTAAAGACCCCAACTTCTGAGATAAGAACTCACTATTTGACAAAAAGTGCTGAGAAAACTGGAAAACTGTATGGCAGAAACTGGGCATAGACCAACCTCTGACACTGTACACCAGAGTAAAGTCAAAAATGGGTACACATTTTAGGTGTAAAGGCTGATACTATAAACCAATTAGGGGAGCAGAAATAGTTTATCTATTAGATTTATGGAGAATGGAGGAATTTATGAGCAAACAAGGGATAGAGAACATTATAAAATGCAAAATGGATAATTTTGATTACATTAAAGAAAGGCAATGCAACAAAGATTAGGAGGGAAGGAGAAAACTGGGAAAGAATTTTTATAGCCATTGTCGCTGATAAAGGCCTCATTTCTAAAATACGTAGAGAACTGAATCAAATGTACAAGAATACAAGTTATTTCCCAATTGATAAATGCTCAAAGGATATGAACAGGAATTTTTCAGAGGAAGAAATTATAAAATGCTATAAATCAGTATTGATTAGAGAAATGCAACTCTGAGGTATCACATCACACCTATTAGATTGGTTAATATGAAAAAATGGGAAAATTAAGAAAAAAAGAAAACACGGGAAAATGATAAATGTTGGAGAGGATGTGGGAAAGTTTTTTATTTTTTTTTTTTGTTTTTTTTTGTTTTGCTCTTTTTGGAGAGGGAAGGCAGGACTATTGGGGTTAAGTGACTTGCCCAAGGTCACACAGCTGATAAGTATTAAGTGTTTGAGGCAGAATTTGAACTCAGGTTCTTCTGACTCCAGGGCTGATGTTCTATTCACTGCAACACCTGGCTACTCCAAGGATGTGGGAAAGTTGGAAAACTGATTCATTGTTAGTGGAGCGTTGAGCTGATCCAACCATTCTGGAGAGCAATTTGGAACTATGCTCAAAGGACTATAAAAGTGTGCATACCCTTTGACAAGCAATACAACTTCTAGGACTGTATCCCAAAGAGATCATAAAAATTTGAAAAGGAAGCATCTGTACAAAAATGTTTATAGCAGCTCTTTTTGTGGTGGCCAAGAAATAGAAACTGAGGGGATGCCCATCAATTGACTGAACAGGTTGTGATATATGAATGTATTGGAACACTATTGTGCTATAAGAAATGATGAACAGATGGATTTCAGAAAATCCTGGAAAATTTTATATGAACTTCTGCTTATTGAAGTGAGCAGAATTGGAGAACATTGTTCACAGAAACAGCCACAGTGTGCAATGACTGATTTTGATAGTAATGCAAGGACCTAAAACAGTTCCAAAGAACTCATGATAGTAAATGCTATTCCCTTTGGGAGACAGAGCTATAGAGTAGGACTGCAGAGCAAAATGGTGTATTTTTTGTTTTGTTTTTCTTTCTCATGGTCTCTCCAATTTGTTATAATAATTCTTTGTAACATCACTCATATGAAAATATGTTTAATAGGAATGAATGTGTAGAGCCACATCATATTGCATGCCTTCTTAGAAAAGGAGGGGGAGAAAATTTAAAACTTATGGAAGTGAATGTTAAAAAGTAAAAATCAGTAAATGTTTTTTAAAGAAAAGAACAAGCCAAGTCTTTCTAAATTCAAATATTTTGCAAACAGATATAGCAGATCAGCCCAATGTGATTGTCCCTGGCTGGCTGACTAAGCAATTTTTTTTTTTTTGCTTTAAAGGACCAAGCCTTGTTATAATGAACCTAATCCCTTTGCCGTACTGCAATTCTGTTCACTTGAGTATTTCTGCAAAGAGGATGGAACTTAAGAATTATATTTTAAAGAGGAAGATTGCTGATTTAAAAGGATCATAATTGTATTTGTTTTGCCAGTGTTTAAAAATTATGTTATTTGCAGCAAGCTAGTATAACAAAGTCTTTGAAAAAAATCTAAATGTATGTCTGTTTTTTCTCCCACAAATAAATTTATCTATTGATATATTTGTCAAGAAAAAGGCAAAACCTAGATTTTTTTTTTGCACTTAGATGACTTGAAAGGTACTACTTTCTGACCTTTAGAACATTTTACTTATTGGTGTGAGCAAGAGTACTAACTTATTTTTCCTTTTGTTACTGAAAATTGAACTAGAAGAGTCCACAATGTACCCAAAATAGGGTTGGCCTCCTCGAGGACTTTTTTTATCCCAACTTTCCTCTCATTTTTTTTCTTTTGCTACTTCCACTGTTTAGAAATAAACAGCTAGACAAAGCATTTGAAAACAGCATTTTCATTATGCTTTGCTAAAGAACCAAAAATAGCTTTCTATCACTTCAGTCATCAAGTACCAATTCTGATGAATGACTTTCAAGTCCCTAAATAATCTGACATTATTTTACCTATATCTCTATCTAACTTTGCTTTTCACTCTATTGTAATACATACCTTATCATGGTGAAGCCTATTACCTCATTATTTCCACATATGCCATGGTCATTCTCCCTTCATGACTTTACCCATGTAACTTTCCAATGTAGAATGGCCTCTGTATTAAATCATATGCACCTGTAAAAGTCCATATCCAATTCTCTCTTCCATGAGACTTTTTTTGATTAGTAGAAATTGGTAAATTTAAGGAACAATTTGGTGGCACAGTGAATAGAGCTCCAGCCCTAGAGTCAGGAGGACCTGAGTTCAAATCCAGCCTGAGACATTTGACACACTGTGTGGCCTTGGGCAAGTCACTTAAATCCATTTGCCTTGGAAAATAAAAAACAAATGATAGATTTAAAACAGTGTGGTATTTTGATTCCATTGCTATCACCTAATACTTCTAAAATCCTTGGCAAATCCCAAACTCCCAAATTTCCTTGGTTAAAATATGTTAATTGAACCATTTCACTTCTAAGGTCTCTTCCCATTTTAATGATTTATTATACTATGGCTACTCAAGCTCATATTTTTCAACCTTTTATATTGCTTATGTAGTTAATATCAGGAATTTTTTTTCTTTTCTCAATCACATTGCTAATTCCTTGTGGTTGACCTGGAGTGTCATATTTAACTTTATTCCACACAACACACAACATAATGCTAGATGTCTAATTAACTGTCAGCTTTCAATGAATTCTGGTCATTGTAGTCAATTGAATTATGATCTGGGGCATAGAAAGAACTGAAAGATATGATTCCTAGGTCACTGTCAGTGGTCTTTACAAATCATGGGAAATAAAAGAAGTGCTCTAGAACTAGGAAAGGAAAAAAACATGTAATTCTGATTTTCAAAAAAAGGTAAGAGAGCAGAGTTTTTAAAGTATTGGACTAGAAAGCTTAAATCTAATTCCTGTTCACATCCTTAATTCGACATAAATGAGATAGATTTTCAGCACTTTCAAAAGGAAACAGGGATCACAAAGCACCAGAATGCCTTCATCAAGAACAGTTTGTATGAGACTAACCTTATGTTGTTTTTTAGAGTTACTAAGTTGATTGATGTAGAGACTGACATAGATGTATTAATACCAAGATTTCAGTAAACGTTTGACCAAGTCTGATGTTTGCAATTGGAATATGAATTAATAGTATAGTTAAGAAAATGATGAATGCAACCCAATTTTTCTTTAAAAGAAAGAGGTGATTCAGAAGAGTGAAATTATCCCACTGTATTCTGCATTGTTCAGGACACTGTGAGCTTAATTCTCATTGTTGTTTATTGTCTTGAAAAGGGGCAATTAATAAACTAGATATGTCCAGAGGGTGGTGATTGTGATGGTTTCTGAGCATGTATTGTGATGAATAATGATTAGCCTAGAAAAGATCAAATAGTGTGGGAAGAAAAGGGCACAGCCGAGAGCTAACTTCAGATATTTGAAGTGCAATTATAATGGGGACTGTGCCTGGCTACAGAGGACAATACCTGTAGACAGAATTACAGAGAGACAATCATGTGTGGCAAAATGTAAATGACTGTTCTATAATTGACTATTCCCACTTGACGATGGGAATTTTGAGTTAAATGTAGTTTGTTCTGGTAAAAGGGAAAAAAAAAAAGATTCTTCTTTGGAGTGGGAAGTGGACATAGATGTTCTCTGACGTCATTTCCAGCTCTAGGATTCTAAGAGTATATAAATTCAAATAGTTGGGTCTCCAAGGTTGAATTTTTAAAAATATCACGTGAGTTCCTGGAACATGAGGTATTCATATTCAAATATACTTAGGAATACAAAAACTTTGTTCCATTATTGTGGACAATTGAAAATTAGCTTCATTTCTTTGTAGCAAATTATTACCTCACTACAATTTGTAATATAGAATGGATGATGGGACAAAACATGTTAGATTATTGACACCTGAAAAAATTATACATTATTCTTTTATATGACATTGCTTATTCTTCAGGACTTATTTTCTTTAAAGTTTTTAAACTAAAATCATTTTCATGACCCTCACAACTGAGAAAATTCATACTGGTTATTTGAATTTTTTCATGTCATCCCAAATCCTTAGGAGATTGTGTATCTTTTTGAAGAACAAAATTAAGTAGTTGTTCATTCTTTTGACAAATCTAACAACTCTAGTTTAGAAAATAGTCCTGTTGGCTTTTTAAATTATTTTTCTTTTTCAATCTTTTTGGTAAACTTCTTTTGATTGTTTTATAAAGGCAGAATACGAATAATATCTGCTCCATGGAGGAGACCAAAACCTGTACCATAGCCAAATCAACACTACTTGCAATTGCAAGAAACAAGTTTAAACTTCTCTTTACTTATGTCTATTCTGCCTCCTAAAAGTACTAGAAAAGAAGACATTTTCGTTTTCTTTTTGGAGAGCAATTGGGGTTCAGTGATTTGCCCAAAGTCACATGGCTAGTAAGCGTGTCAAGTGCCTCAGGCTGTGTTCTTTTATGCAGACCTACAATATATTGAAACTGTGAGGCACAAAAGTCAGTGGGAGGAATAAGTGTAATGTTATAGAAGGCAATGGGTTGGATTAATTGTACTATTTCTTAGATCCAAAAGCTTGGCAATTCTATAATTCTCTGATTCCAAGAGTGACAATCATACTCATCCTTCAAAGCCCAACTCAAACATTATCTCCTCTATTAAGCCTTCATGATTCTCACCACTGTTCATGATGCTTACCCCTCAGAAATTATTCCCTTTAATCTTGTGGCTTTTTATAGGTCTATGGGGTGCTTTTATTCACTTTCATAATCTAGATGTATAGACTATAAGTTGGAATGCAGCTCAGGGATCATTTACTACCAATCATCATTTCAAGCATGAAATGGTTTTATAACAATCTTAGATAAATGAATTTTTAGTATGATTTTCCTTATATTTAGCCAAAATCTTCCTTCTTGTAGCTTTTAGCTATATTTTGTAGTACTACATCCTTCAGGCAATGGAGAACCTCTTCTGGAAAGGACTCTTTTTAAAATTTTAATTGAATTTGATTAAATGATTAGTATGTGACATAAAGTTTCCTTTCAAGGAAACATCACTCTGAACATCAGGAGAATTCATATTTAGCTATCCTATTTTCTCTTTGCTCCCCTCACCCCCTTTTATTTTTAATCTGAACATCTCTGGTTCCGAGTTAAATAAGGAAAAAGATTTCTGTGTTTATAGATCATGGAAATGGTGTAAGAATTGCTTACTTAGATTTTAATGGCTGTAAATAAAAGTCTCACATACTATTCTTGTGGAAAAAATGTAGATATCTATCTGACTTAGAAAACTCATTGGTAATTTGCTCATTGAATTTACATAAAAATGGACGAAATAACTAACACATTACGTTGAAGAGACAGGATCCATAAAGGTAGGAAAGAATATAAATTGAATTGAATTATATGATATGCAGGGATAAGGAAGAGCCTTCTGTTTTCATTCATATAGTTGATTTCCTAAAAGGGAAACTCCTCCTACTGAGCTTGTAACTCATAGTCTTAAAGAGTTTACTAGAATATTGAAGTTAAATATCTGTCACATTTTTTCTAGCATTGAGAGCAACCCACTAGCCACTATCCAATACTGCCTCTCCAGATGACATTTAATGGAGATGAACGTAAAACCCTACACTCGGGTTCAGAAATCATCTTCACAAGTATAGTATAGGTGAAAAATATGGAGTGCAGGCAGGATAGATATCTGAAAATAATCTTGAGATTTTAGAGGCTAAAAGATACCATATGAAGTCAGTAGTATGGTAAATCAATTTAGAAACTAATGCAATAATATGATGGCTTATTTTTCAGGACTGAGAGATAGAGTCAAAGTTCTAGTGTATGTTGATCTGGTCAGACCACATTTGGAGTATTGTGTTCTAATTTGAACTCCATCTTTTAGGAAGGAAATCAATAAACTGTAGGGGAACCAGAAAGATGAACACATTTTTAGACTATGTCAAATCAAGTTGACTTTATTAAGCCAGCTACTGGTTAGGTGAGAACTGGGCATATAAAGAAATGAAAATAATCCCTACAGTCAAGGACCTCATAGTTCAATGAGCAGGACAACATGCAACCAACTCCAGACAATTTCTCTCTCTCTCTCTCTCTCTCTCTCTCTCTCTCTCTCTCTCTCTCTCTCTCTCTCTCTCTCTCTCTCTCTCTCCAGGGAAACCAAGGAAGCTGG
Source organism: Pseudochirops cupreus (assembly GCA_028627135.1). Classification (NCBI taxonomy): domain Eukaryota; kingdom Metazoa; phylum Chordata; class Mammalia; order Diprotodontia; family Pseudocheiridae; genus Pseudochirops; species Pseudochirops cupreus. The sequence goes on from CM053583.1 coordinate 217,127,453, forward strand.
GGTGTGGAGGTATGGAAGGAAATAATTTGAGGTATAGGGGAAACCTGACGAAAATAGACAAGATCAATAGTTGGTGTGTCTTGTCTGAGGAATAGCAAGGAGATCAAAGTCACTTAATCACAGAATAATTGAAAGTTTTAAAGATTGGAAAGTTAGAAGGAAGGACTTTAAATTCTGAAAAAAAAATATTTTTACATTTAATCATAGAGGTAACAGAGATCCACTGTGATTTATTGAATAGGCATGGTATACTTTTGTTTTAGGAAGAAAACATTGATAGTTGAATAGAGTATGAACTGTAGCAGCAAGATAATAACCTAAAATCATTCCAAAGGACTCATGATGAAAAATGCTATCCACCTACAGAATGTGACCTGATAAAGTATGGGTGCAAACTGAAGCATACTTTTAACAAAGTATTTTTCTTTTGTGTGTGTGTGTGTGTGTGTGTGTGTGTGTGTGTGTATGGGTGTGTGTGTGTGTGTCTATGCATGTGTTTTCCTTTACATGATTATTATGGAAATTTGTTTTATATGACTGCACGTATACCACATATATAAAACTGCTTTACTCTCAATGGTGGGGGAATGGAAGGAGAAAATTTAGAACTCAAAATTGAAAAAAAAATAAAAGGATTTTTACATGTAATTGAAAAATATTAAATTATTCAAAGTGGAAAAATTATGATTGAGAAGTAATAAAGTGTAGTAACATGAAGTACAGAAGATATAGTAGGGTAGGTCATTTTGAGTCTGGCCAAATCCACACCTAAAAAAAGGATTTCTGCTATAACATACATCCCAAGTGATCATAAATCATGTGCTTAAATTGAAAAGAGAACTATTATCTTCTGAAGCAGCTCATTTCATTTTAGGACAACTCTAAATGTTAAGAAATTTCTTTGTGCGTTAAACCTAAATCAAATATTATAGGTTATATTTGTGCCTAGTTTTGTCCTTCTTGACAAAGAAGGACAAATCTAGTTACTCTTCCATATGACACCCTTTTAAATGCTTGAAGATAATTTCCATTTGCCAGTCAATCACAGTCTTTTCTTCTCCAGGCTAAATATACCCAGTTCCATCAACCAACCCATCCACGTCACCCACTCTGCACTGGCTATAATCTTTGCACTTTCTCATCTTATTCTGTTGGTAAAAACAATTAAACTCAATGATATCTTTTTTCTTGAGCTCCTTATGCCTTTATTCTATCATTGTTCATGTCAAGTCCCAGTCTTGAATTGCACCAAGTATACATTCCCTACTATATTATTCAAGGAAGTCCAAACCTAACAGTGCTAAGGACATACCCTTGTAGCACTCTAATCATAACCTTCTTCAAAGCTGACACTGATCCATTAATGAATACTGGGTCCAAGAGAAAGTACCAACAAAAATAATTGAATTTATATAGAACTTTAAAGTTTGTGAATCACCTTACACACATTGTATCATTTTATCTTTACGATAGCCATGCTATGAACTGGGAGCTGAATATAAGCTTTCTGTAAGTAATGCATTTGTAGATCTATCAAAGACTGGTATGACTCAGAGTCAGTTTAAGCTGACCCAAACCCAGAAAAATATAGAGGAAGTGTTGTGCTACTCAAAAAGTCGTATTCCTTCTAATGTAGGCCCCTATGGCTATCCCCTCCCAGAGAAAGGACATGTTTAAACTTTCTAAACAAAAACTTTCAATTACTATATGTAATCAGACTGAAACTTCCAGAGTTTTGGCAATCAGTTCATAGTTATATCTTCCACACTACAGTAGCTAATCTCTCACTTCATTATACTCTGTATATGTTTTGTACCATGACAATACAGTTTTATCAAACATTTTAAAAATGAGGGGTGGAGACAAGATGGCAGAGTAAAAGCAGGAACTTTTTGAGTCACTGCTCCAACCATCTGCAGTACCTGTAAAAAAAAATGACTCTAAACAAATTTTGGAGCTACAGAACCTTCAAAGTGACAGAGAGAAACAAATCTCCCTTTGAAAGCAGCCTGGCAGGCAATCAGGAAGGATCTAGCACACTAGAGTACCAGCTGAATACAGTGCTATGTGAGCTGTGCCAGCCTAGATTCTGGGTGCCCCCGACGAGCAGCACAGACCAGCCAGAGTAGACTCTAGCAGAGTGAATCACTGGCATCTGTGTAAGTTTCCAGACTTCTCAACCCATAAACATCAGAGAGAAAGCCAAAGGTCAGTGGGGAACTTTGTTGATCCATGGTAAGAGAAGAGTGCTGTCTGACCCCTGCTCCCAGGGTGAGAGCTGTGGTGGGGTGTGGTGGCTGTAGCAACTGCCATGTGGCTTCCTCAGGAGCTCCTGTTCTGCAGATTGTAGAGGGACCAACTGACCATTCAGACTATTCAGAGCACTCTTGCTTTGACCTACTTGGATCATGGTTGCAGTCTTGTGTGGTGGTCCTGGGGTGAGGTACACCAGTGTGCCAGAGCTTGTGGTGGCTGTAGAAAGGGCACCCTCCTCATAGCTCTGACAAGAGCTCTGACAACTGTGAAAACCCCAGAAATTTTGCAAACAGCTCTTTCCACTCTGGAAGCAAAGTTCTACCATGGCAAAGAGCTCAAACATCAAGTAATTGGCTGCTAAGATGAGCAACAGAGGAAGCTCAATCAGACTATAGAATCTTTTGGGGGGGACAAAGAGGATCATAATGTAGAAGATGACAAAGTGAAAACCCCTGCATCAAAAGCTTCCAAGAAAAAAAAAATACGAGCTGGTTACAGGCCATGGAGGAGCTCAAGAAGGATTTTGAAAATCAAGTAAGAGAAGTGGAGGAAAAATTGGGAAGTGAAATGGTAATGATGCAAGAAAATCATGAAAATTGAATCAAAAGCCTGACTGAAGAAAATAATACCTTAAAAATAGACTAATGAAATGGCAAAAGAGTCTCAAAAAGCCAATGAGGAGAAGAATACCTTAGAAAACTGAATTGGCCTAACTGAAAAGGAATTTCAAAAACTCACTGAAGAGAATAATTCCTTCAAAATTAGATTGGAGCAAATGGAAGCTAATGACTTTATGAGAAATCAAGATACTATGAAACAGACACAAAAGAATGAAAAAAATAGAAGGCAATGTAAAATATCTCTTTGGAAAAACCACTGACCTGGAAAATAGACCAGGAGAGATCATTTAAAAATTATTGGACTTCCTGAAAGCCATGATTAAAAACAAAAACAAAAACAAAATCCTAGAAATCATACTTCCAGAAATTCTCAGGGATAATTGCCCTGATATTCCAGAAACAGAAGGCAAAATAGAAATTGCAAGAATCCACCGATTGCCTCTTGAAAAAAGATCACAAAAATAAAACTCCTAGGAATATTATGGCCAAATTCCAGAGTTTCCAGATAAAGGAGAAAAATATTACAAGCAGTCAGGAAGAAACTCTTCAGATATTGTGGAAACACCATCAGGAAAATACAAGACCTAGCAGCTTCTATATTAAGGGATTGAAGGGCCTGCAATATGATATTCCAGAGGTGAAATGAGGATTAAAAGCAAGAATCACCTACCCAGAAAAAACTGAGTATAATATTTCAGGGGAAAATATGGTAATTTAATGAAATAGAATACTTTCAAGCATTCTTGATGAAAAAAACAGCTGAACAGAAAATTTGACTTAAAAATACAAGAAGCAAGAGAAGCATGAGAAGATAAACAGAAAAAAGAAATCATAAAGAACTTATTAAAGTTGAACTACTTGCATTGCTTCATAGAAAAATGATAATTGTAACTCATGAGACTTCTCAATATGAGAATAGTTGAAGGTAATATATATGTATATATGTATACATACATATGTATGTATAGTGGGGTGTATGTGTATGTAAATTTATATGTGAGTATACATGTATGTGTGAATATGTATACATAGAGGGCACAGGATGAGTTGAATATGAAGGGATGATATCTAAAAAATAAAATTAGGAGGTGAGAGAGGAATATATTGGGAGAACGAGAAAGGGAGAGATAGAATTGGGTAAATTATCTTATATAAAAGAGAAAAGAGAAAACTGTTACAGTGAAGAGGAAGAATAGGAAGATTAAAGGGAATGTGTCAACCTTACTCTCATTGAACTTAAATTAAGGAGGGAATGACATACACACTCAATTGAGTATTTCACCCTACAGCAAAATAAGGTTGAAGGGGATAAGATGTGAGATGATAGAAGGAAGGACAGATTGGAGGAGAGGGTAGTTAGAAGCAAATACTTTTGAAAAAGGACAAGTTCAATGTAGAAAATATAATAATTGGGGGGGGCATTTAGGATGGAAGGAAATATGGCTAGTCTTTCACAATATAACTACTATGGAAATGTTTTGCATAACTGCACATGTACAACCTATACTGAATTGCTTGTCATCCCAGTGGGTTTGGGTGAGGAGGGAAGAAGGGAAAGAATTTGGAAAGCAAAGTTTTAAAAACAAATGTAAAAAAAATGTTTTTTACATGCAACTGAGATGTAAGATATACAAGCACTGGGCTATAGAAATCCATCTTGTCCTACCTGAAAGTTAGGGAGGTAATGGGGGAGGATATAAAAGATATAAGATTTAGGGAAGAGGTTTTCAGTAGGCTTGCTATCTTGGGGTGGGGGTAGGGGAAAGACTGGTAGAAAATTTTTAACTCAAAATCTTGTGGAAATGACTGTTGAAAACTAAAAATAAATTGAAAAAACAATTAAAAATATTTGGGGCTCATAATATTAATGAGAGATAAAATTTCTCCAAATTAGGATAATAATACTTGAAATGCACAAAAAGTATTCTTTTTAGACATCAAAGTGATATGTAAATTGGTATGATATTATGAGATGTCTTTGCTCTTCTAGGATCTTATTTAAGGTCAAGTAGCAATTTCATTGTGTGTATTATGTGGTTTGTCTTGTATAAAATTCCATAACTTGAGACCCAGTGAAAATATTGAATTGAATTAGGTGAATTAGGTGAAAATATTGAATTGAATTAGGAAGAGACAAGCTCTATTGGTCACACACTCAATTTGTGTGAATCTATAGAGGCTACACTGTAAGAACCCCCCCCCCCCCCCCCAGTCACAAAGCAGCTTGAGGAGTGTTGGCAAACTTCATTCTTTTGCATGAATTCTGGTTTTGTCCTCACTCCTGAAACTTTCATCCACCACATTTCTATCTTCTTTTTTTTTCTCTGGCTCCTCACCTGGGACTCTTTCAGTAATCCAATACCTTGTTCAACAAATCTTTGTTCCTGAATTATCCTTTTTTTGCCAACTAACCAGATACCCAGGACACCACCACTCATTTTTATTGTCAAATTCTTGGAAGAGACAGTCTTCTAAAGTCTAATTTAAGTTGTTGAATGTCTGTATAATATCATTGCTTAAAACAGAATTACTTGCACACAATACAGCCTCAGTTCTTTTAAATTAGCATGGTATGTGGTTCTATCCCAAGCTTTGCCACAGAAAGTCCCCCAGCGATCATTTTTTCTCAGTTTGCTTTCTCTTTTTTTTAAATATCATGTCAGAAAGAAAAAAAATAAAACACAAAACAACTTTGCCTTAACTTCCATTAGGCTCTAACTTATCTTACAATAATAAAGACAGGCAGTTTTGTGATGATATCAAACATGAATAAGAGAAGAATAAATTGAGTTGGTCAAAAAGAAAATATTTGTGATTTATTTTATTTTCAATAGCTACTGTTTCATCTAAAAGAGTGTCAGAGAAAATGGCTGCCTTCATTTCCCATTAGTTATACATTGCAACTCAATAGGGGGAAAATCCTTTGAAAGATTTAGTTGCCATATGCCAACATAGTTTTGAAAGATGGGTGAATTCCAAAAATATTTCAAAATGGATGAATAATTGAATGTTATTATGGGTTCTCACTAATATGATTCATACCTCATTGCAGACAGCAAGATGTGCAGACAGAGACATTGTTTGTGGCTTGTTTTTGTTATTTAATTTTATTTCAGCAATTTAGACAACATTAGGCTTTCTGCCTCTTCATAACAAATCCTCCCTTTTTACATAGTTGTCCAATCTCCAAGTTGATAAGGTCTTGGAACAATGAGACCTTAGTAAAATACACTACTTATAAGGTTTGAAAATTATCCTGAATTGAAATATATAATATTTTATTGAGGTCTGGGGATAATTGTGTGCCTTCCATAGTCTTCACTGACAATGTCTGGTTCAGTGAATTAGTCTAAATTTGAGGAAAAAATAGGACAAAGAAAAAATGAAATTGTTATATTATTTTAAGATCACTTGATTTAGTAGTTTTTATTTTTATGATACACTGAAGTATCATCACATTATTTTTTAAATGCAGAAAACTGAAGGAATATTAATAAAAAAAACCCTGACCTCTGTTTTTAATATACCTGTTTTAGGTTTGGTCTGAAGTCTTCCACTAACTATGTGACCTTAGGCAAGTTATAGAAGTTTCCTGGGTTTTCCCAAATTGTATGACCTCCATTCTCATGTTTCTGGCTTCCCATTCTCTTACTCCTAAATTACTGTATATCCCATCATTCCTAGTAATCCTATATGAATGTTTGGAAGGGTCCCTGATGTAATGTACTCCTTTTCAGAAAAAGTCTATGTAATATAATTGAATAATAGCCATCATAATAAGTTCTATGTCAAGTCTAGTATAAATCTAGGAATAAATTCACTTTCCAAATTAGTGAAATACCTTTTCAAGTAACCCGAGATGAATTAGAAATTACTAAAAATCTATTTTACTTACACATTTCTTTGTTAATTATTCTCTCTTCATGGGGGATATATTAATTTATTAATTCATTTATGTATAGGACTGTAATAAACTTATTTGACTATGTTATTGTAGTATTGGCACAAAGTGATTTTCTTTCAGTTGCATTCATTTTTGCTAGTAAGTAGCTGAATAGACTTATGATTCACTAGTTCATGGTTGGTGTTGTTTTACAACTTTCAGAGTGAGGAATTTTGGTAGAATCAATGTAAATTTCTATCTTAAATGGAATTTCATATCCAGCTTAGTTGCATGTTTAGATTTCATTGCAGAAAATGTAGTTTTCACCTTCATAAGCTCATTTGGGTAGAGACAGCATTATTAGGTAGCTCTGGGTACTTGGTACAGACTTGTAGCCAGAAGTTAGATATTTAAATTTGTATAAAGATTAATTTCAAATAATGCTACCTTTTAGCCACAAATGTAGCAACAGGAATATAAAACAATTGGTTCAAATCCTTTATTCAAACTGAATATTTTATTGGATCTAAAGATCATTTTAATCATTTTTTTCTAATTTTGCTAGTGTCGTTTTCTCTTCTTTTATCCTTTTGAACAGAACTTAATATGTATTTGATTTTGTTGGTGTATTTTTTTTCAAAATCTCATTTTCATTTTTGAATAATTTCTATTAAGTTTTTGTTTCCTTTCTTATCTTCCATAATTTTCTAATATTCTCTTTTGTGTTTATTTTGAGTCTGTATATGATTTTCTTTTTTTGTGTGTATATTGTTTATTAATGCTTTCCCCCTCTATTTTGTTAATATATATTTTCAGAGATATACTTTTTTTTCCCTCCTGATAAGCAGGACAGATACCTTGATATATTCTCATCATTATCCCTTTCTCAGTTATTTTTCCCCTATGGTTGTAATTTGACTTAACGTATTATTTAAGATGTTATTATTTAATCTTCTTTGAGGTATATTTTGTACTCCCTGACCTATTTTTCACTTTATTGAAGTATCATATGAAAATCTATTTTTAATATTCATGCTTTTTTGCATTTATTTAAAATTTATATCTGTCACATGGTCTTTTTTAAAAAGAGTATAATGTGTGAACTATGTATATTCATTATGATTACCATTCAGAAGGCATTACACACACGCACACACACACACACACACACACAATGTCTAAATATTTTGTTCAACTCTCCCCTCTTTTGTTTATCTTTATTGTCTATTTAGATTTGAGAAAACATTAGAATATCTTAAAATTACTTTGATACTATTTTTTTTCATTTTTGGAGTTCAGCAAATATTTTTATTTATGAGTTTCATTTTATATTGTAATATTTTTTAAAATTGTTCTGGCCTTTGAATTTTGGCTTTTTAATTTTATTTAGTTTTTTTTTTTTTTTACCATCTTTGATGCTTTATTTACTTGTGAACTAGCTTCTCTATTAAACTTTATGTCCTTTAGACTTTCTCTTGAAATCTAAGTCACCTGTCTATAATTTTCCTCCTCTTTCTTTAGTCCCTTGTTTTTTCACTGCTGTACTGATTCCTGTCCTTCCTCCTTATATCCCATACACCCCAGGCTTTGCTCTCCTCAGCCTCTTCTCTTTGGTTTCATTGGTATTCATGGTTTAGCATCTGAGTATAGAAAACTCTGAGGAGAGAAGAATGGCTCCATATAGCTTTTTAGAATCCTCTCCTCATCAATAAAAACTCTTTCTCCTTTTCTGATCTCTTTGCTGACCTTCTCCAGGCATTCTCTCTTCATTTTGTATGTATAGGAAGAATACGTTTCTGCTCTCTCTCATGGGATATGGAAGATTAAGACTAGATTATTGCCATTTTGGGATTTGACATACTCCTTTTACAGGTAATCCATGAAGTGGAAGCCTGCAAGTTTGTACTGGCTGCTTCTAGTAATTGTTGTAATTTGGGAATGTAGAGAAGGGACTTCTGAATATTATAGTTTTCTGATAAAATTTCATGAATTTTATGTTATATAGTAATTCTGACTCCTAGTCTAATGGTTTTACATTTAGTTACTTTATTTCTAGTGCATAAGTCCTTTCTTTTTTTTTTGGGGGGGGGGGTTGGAGAAATTTGTGGGAAAACTGCACCACTGAGTAAGAATCCCTCATTTTAGAAAACCTATTGATTGGACTGTAAAAACCAAATAAATCAAAAAGCAGTGTTGACTAATGTTTGGTTTCCACCAAGGGAAGCCAGCTCAAAAAACAAAACACAACAAGAGACAAGCCCAAATCTTAAATTTAGTTTTGACTTAAACATTTATAGTAAAATACCATAAAAGAAGTGTGTACTGAGGATGAAGGAGACAGGTAGGTAGAATGGGAAACAGATCCAGAAGAAGAAAAAGAGGGCCTATCTGCCAAATACCTTAACCTTTATAGAACCATATTCACTTATTGTTACATTGTGATTCAACAATCATTTGTTAATTGCTTGCTATATTCAAAAATTCCATTGGCAATTATAGTTTGAACATATATAGAAACATTGCATATTTCACATTACAGATGAAGGATCTCTAAGGTACTCTTGGGGAGCTTGTAATCTGCTTCATTGCAAGAAACAATATAATTTGAATGGGCAAAAAACCAGTAAAAACAAGGAAAACAGGAAATGAATCCCATAAAAGAATGCACATGAGGTAACAAAAAGACATGATTATTTCTAACAAGCAGAGTAAGAGTAATAAATAAGACTTGTAAATTTATAACTATTTTACAACCTTTATATGTGCATAAAAAAAGTATAAATCTCATCTTGTGCATATATTGGAAGAAAAGGTGCCTACTTTCCATGTTCCAGGAAGTCTTCAGGGAGAAAGTTACATTTAATCTAAATTTTGAAAGAGAAATAGAATTCCAGATGCAGGAAGAACAATACATTCTAAGTATAAGCCTAGTAAAGCAAGATGTAGAGATTGGAGAAGGGAGGCCAATGTGTCTTTGAGGGAATGGCAAATCATCTAGTTTATCCAGAATATAGAATATGAAGAGGGAAGGAAAAGTTAAGCTTCAAACAGATTGCAGAGGTTTGTGAATCTTAATTAACAGGTTTTGGACTTTCACGTAGAAAATAGAAGTCCCATAAAAAAAAAATGACCACTGGAGAATGCTGTGATCAGATTTTTGGATTAAAAAATTAATCTGGCAGCATTATATAGGATTTGTGAGGACAGGAGGTAGCAACAAGATCAGAAAAAGCATCTTGAAAATGAAAAGAAACCAACTAGTCCATCTTCTTTAAATTTATATTGCCCATCACTATCAGCAGGTTTGATCTACTTTTCCATTATTATGGTTATGTTAACACATTAATTTTATTTTTCACGTGTAAAGTATACCTTTATTATTTTCACATTTGTTATTATTATGTCATAATTTATAACAACTTTTATTTACAATAGCTTCAGATTGAACGGTTTAATTTTCTCCTAATATGATTTATGATGACTCTGAATTGAAATAACTCAATTGGGGCACTTTAGGATACGGCCTATACACTTTTATTTATATGCTGCTGTACCTTATGAATACTAATTCATCATTATGTCACTCATCTATAAATACAAAGAATATAATGAGTTATCTCTGAAACTAGAGAGAATTATAAGAATATGCTTGTTTCATGTATCTTTACGTTTGAAAGAAGTGAAAAGACCTTCTTTGAAAGAATTCCTTTTCAATAATCTTTTTGTCTGAGACAATTTCATCTATCTGTTTTCAAATAGGAGTTTATATTCTACTTGAACATATCGCACACTACTTCCTGTTATAATTATTTAAATGCCTGCTATAGCTTTCCTACTGGATTTTAAATTCACTTGGTATGTAAGACCCTTCACAGCCTGTATCCAGCTTAGTTTTTCAAATTTATTTCACTTTACTCCCCATTATACACATGACTTTCCAGCCCTCTTGACCCATTTTCTCTTGCCTGTATATGATAGTACATCTCCTTTCTCTGGATCTTTTCACAGGACAATCCCATATTGGAATGCTCTATCTCTTTATCTCTGCCTCTTGGAAACTCTAGTTCTCTCCGCATCTGAGTTTTAGTGCCACCTGCTCAATTCTGTGATTTTCTTGGTTTACCTAGTTGTCATTACTCTCCCTAGTCTCTGAAATTGTTCTGTATTTAATTTTCATATGCTTAAATTAGCATACATATATACTATGTAGATATAATATATATAATTTGTATATGTTATATATAGTTATATAATATGTATATAATTTACACACATATGCTATATATGTATATATAGAAAACATTTACTTTACATGTGTATAAAACATATATGTATATTATATATTATACATGTTTATATATCTGTATGTGTATATGTGTCTATACACACAAACATATATCTACTATGTATAAGGCATGATGTGTATATATACATATATGTGTACATATGAGACTATAGCTGTAACATTTCTGTGTGTCTATCTATCTATCTATCTATCTATCTGTGACATCTTCTTTATGTAAGGCACTTCCACTGGAGGAATACTGTAGAATATGAGCTACTTGGGAATGGCAACATTTTAATGTCTTTATATCATGAGCATCAAGCACAATACCTTGCAAATAGTAGATGCTTGTTGATTTGAATTAGTTAAAGATCGTTAATTAGTTTTTTAAAATTCCTCAAAGCTTCTATCTAAATACCTTTAACTTAGGACATATATAATAAATATGCTTATAATGGATGAATAGTGGATTCTAACTTTTTTAAAATTCATTTTTAATAACTTTGAGTTCCAATTTCCCCTTCCTACAACCCTTTCCTCATTCATTGACAAAAGAAGCAATATGATACTCATTATACATGTGAAATTGTGTAAGACATATTTTCACATACACCATGTTAAAAGTAAAATGAAAGCAAAAAAAAAATTCTTAAAAGTTGCTTCTGTACTCATAGGTCATCAATTCTCTCCCTGGAAGGGGATAGCATTTTTCATCAGAAGTCCTTTGCAATTCCTTTGGATCATTTTATTGATCAAGAGTAGTTTTTCACAGTTAGCTATAGTTGCAATTTGGCTGTTTTTGGGTATAATGTTCTCCTAGTTCTGTTCACTTGACAGCAGTTAGTGCAGATTTTCCCAGGGTTTTCTGAAATCATCCCACCCATCATTTTTTTAAAAATAACACTATAGTGTTTCATCACAATCATATACAACTGAAATGGTAGATTCTTAAGAAGTATCTGTTGACTGGCAAGGGATTTAATGATAATAAATTTCTGTAACTTACGATAATTTATTCTGAGATAATTTAAGTCTTCAAGTTTCTGTGTATTCATTGAAAATTATTAAAAATCAGGAATAACATTTGTGTGGACATTCAGAAAAAACAGGGTATAGATCATATGTGTTTTTGTGCATGTCAAAAGGAAACTCATCCACTGATGTGGATCACAACCTATCTATAACTGATATTCGTGGAGAGTTGCTTATGAGGGAAAGTAGTTAATAGTCTTGTCCATGGTTGCATACTCAATAAGTATCAGAGGTGAGATTTCAAAACAGGTCTCCTTAACTACAAATCTAGAACACCATTCTCAAAACCATATTGCCTCTATTTTATATGGAGTAGTTTTTGTTTCCCCCATAATGTGTATTAAATTGGAATGCTTCTTAAGAGAAGGGGTTATTTTGTTTGTTCATTTGTTTATTTTAGTTCTGAGGTCCAGGTATAGAATATATAGAAATGGAAATCTTGTTAAATTGAACAGAATTGGAATTTATTTTTGACAAAATCAGTGAGATACATCTTGCCTCTCCAAAAGAAAATATATTATCACAATATCTGTAGAAGTATTAACAATCATTAAATAGTTATTAGTACATGCATTTTATATATAAATATACACATACATGCATATATTTACATAAAAAGATGTGTAGGTATACATATGTACATATATCTTCCTGGTAACTCATGAAATACTGAAAAAAAAGTAAAATAAAATTCCCCACAGTGCTTTTTGGCCCCATTCCACATCTGCAGTGATGGTGGCAAATTGACAGGAAAAAGGATAGTAGATACTAAGACTCTCAAAAATGTGAAAAAGAGAACAAACTTTAATTTGACTTTTTAAATTTTGAATGAGGAATTCTTATTCAGTGACTGATGAATGATTATATTGCTGGAAGAGGTGAATCATATTAATCTTGATATTCTTACCATAATAAAAAAAAATGAAGAATATGAAGCGGCAAATAAGTGGAAAAAGACAGGTAGTTTTTGAAAAAGCAAAGTAAGGAACTGACAGAATGGATTTTCTTATGTGCCCAGAGACTACAGGAGGCATTATTTTTTGGGTCATTTGTTTTTAAATTACCACTAATATTTTTTTTAAAGAAATGGTTATTTCCAGCAATACCATTATTAATTATATTTCCAAAGAAGATTAGGAGAACAAAGAGGAAAAAATTTAGGTGTTCTAAAATGTTTAAACCATGTTTGATTGTTTTTTGTGGTAGGGGAGACCTTTCAATTGGAGAATGGCTGAACAAGTTGTCATAGTTACTTGGAATGGAACACTACTGTGATATAAGAAATAATAAGCTGAATGATCTTAGGAAAAATGGGAAGATTTGCATAAAATAATGAAGACAGAAATAAGCAGAACCAAGAGAACACTGTATATAGTCAGAACAATATTGTTTTATGAATGGCTTTAAGTCAGTAATTTATTTTGACTGCTATAAATATCCAAATTAACTATAAAGGATACATGAAGAAAGAGACTATCTGTATCCAGAAAACTGATAAATAGAAGTATGTATAGAATAATTATGTGTATAGATATATAACTATTTTTGTCTAATAGTGGTCATCTTTGGTTGGGGAGGGGAGGAAAAAATACATGATAAATTTGTGTATTTAAAAATAGCATGTTGGGGGGCAGAGCGAAGATGGCAGTGTAGAAGCAACAAGGTTCTGCAGCTACCATATAGCCACCTCAGATACCCATAAAATATGACTCTAAACAAATTTTAAGGCTCAAAAAACTCACAAAAATACAGATAAACACATCTCCCGCTGAAGGCAGCTCAGCAGGAAGGGTCATCGCAGCACCCTGGAAGCCGAAACCAGCCCAGCCTGAAACTGCGGCTTGGCCCCAGGGCGGCCAGGACAAGCTGCAGTTGGAGCCTTCAGGAGAGTGGATCAATGGCAGCTGTGGCAGTTTCCAGAGTTATCAAGCCATAAGAAACAAGGACAAAGTGAAAGGTCAGTGGAACTCAGCTAAATTTGGGGGAGAAAAGCGGTCTGGCCGAATTGTCTCCAGGGCAAGGAAGTGGCAGAAATGGCGGCCCTGCCCTTCCATGGTCCCAGCTCCTACCTGAATTCACCAAACAGTCACCTGGATTCAAGGGCAGACAGCTCCCAGGTCCTTGTCCAGTCCTCCAGGCAGTCCCTGGCACACACCAAAGTTCACAGGGTCCAGCACACCTCAAACCCTTCACCACTTTTGTTGCCCGGAACTCAAATATCAGCCAAGCCACGAATCAAGAAAGATTTATCCTGGTCATGCTTCTTCAACTCTCCAGCAGTTTAGCTGGCCCTAGGACCCAGAAGGAATCTTAGCCTTCCAGGAGGCCTTCCAGGCAGCCCTTCCAAGGCAGGAACTCATTTGAACTCAGGTCCTCCTGACTCTAGGGCTGGTGCTCTATTCACTGTGCCATGTAGACACCCCATGTTTTCTTTTTTTAATTACTCATTTTCCGACTTAACTGAAATACAGATTTGTTCTGGGGCTAGTTTCCTCTTATTGCACTTTTCAGTGGGGCAGTTTACTGTGCTTTGTCTCTCTCTTGTTACCCTGAGATCATATGCTGAATCATACCTTGAGGGGTCAGTCTGTCTGGGTTTTCAAGGTCCAGAGTATTCAAATTTCAAATTCCTTTCCAGTGACTCAGGATAGATTGTATGAACCTTGAAGCTCTTGGAACCAAGTTATTCTGTTTAAATGCTGACACACTCCTCATTTATTCGGACTGCATCGGTTACTGTGATAAACCACTGCCTGGACTTCACTGTCCATGCCCTCTGACCTTCTGAAAAGCTAGTAGTTTCACAGAATCCTTCTACTCTTACTGCCTCTGGATGCAGAGCTTTGCAGGCTGCAAGTGTCCCTTCTTAGCATATATATGGACTCAATGGGAGGCTCTCTTGAACTGATTTTGACTTTTTAAGAGGTCGGGATGAAAGAAGTCAGTTACTGTAGTTTATAATTTGATTACTTAACCATTATTCAGTCTAATGTGAACTTCAGAGTATTGTTGGAATGTGGAATATGGAAGCTAGTATACCCCCTCTTCAAGCATCTGTCTTAGCAGGAAGTCTATTACCAAAATTTTAACATGGGCTTTGGAAGTGCCCAAAGCCACACAGATCTCTTATTTCTATTGTGCATGTAAATAGATACAGTTGTATATGTTTAAGAGTCTGGCAGATTGATAGCATAGTCCAGCCTGAATTTCAAGAAGTTATTATTTAGACAGTGTACACACTATAAAATAAAGGGCATGTTGATGATTCATGTAATACTGATAAATTTGATGTTTTCCTCTCTTTAAAACAAAAGATAACAATTCCTCATTCTGAAGAAAAAAAGGTTTTGGTTCTTTCCTTTTTTATAGTTTAGTTATTTGGAAATAGCTTCAACTCAATGCAACATTGTATTATAGAGGTTTCTTGAGTATACAAGATATATGGCTAAGTTTTAATATTTAATTATTAATTATTATATTTAATTATTAATCTATTTAATAATAGAAGAATCTAGGTGGCAGAGTGGACAGAGCATTGGGCCTGGAATCAAGATACCTTCACTTCAAATCTAGTCTCATGCATTTAGTAGATGAATGTCTTGGTTAAGCATCTAATTTACCTCTATTTCTTTCTGGAAAATGGGAGAAATAATATCACTTCCCTGGAAAGATTGTTGTGAAGATCAAAACGGGTAATATTTTTAAACTACATAGCACAAGGTCTCATACATAGTAGGAACTATGTAAGGGCTTATTCTCTTCCCCCTGACATTACCTTTTCCAGTTAGTAAAACAATGTTTCCTGAAGCAATATCTTCAGGTTTTGACAGTACCTTCAGGTATTCTATAGTAACATCTTCAAGTTTAACATAGGAGTACAGATACCTTCATCTTGAGACTTATTTAAATTCAGGTGACAGGTACAACTTTCAGGAAGATAGTAATTTTTAAGGGTCATATGTAAAACAATGTAAGCATCTGCAATAGTTGGAATAGAGAAAGAACAGATTCTTTATTTGAAGCAAACAAGAGAAATAATATTGAAATGCCTTTTATTTTTTTCAAATAGTACAACCAACTTGAATAATAATATGCTCATGTTCAAAATGTTTGAAGGAGATCATTGTTCTTAACAAAATATTAAATTAGGAGAGAATTTGGCATATGCAATGATTTGCTTTCTACATAGACCTTCTATAAATTTAGACAGCAAACAGAATCTAGTTTGATGGTTATAAGATTCTCAATAATATACTTTTCCCAACAATAAATTATGAAGAAAACATTTAATATCCTAACATGAAAATCCACTCGGATATCTGGAAAATGAAATGCAGTACAGTCCTCAGT
>CM053583.1:217144378-217173418 GCA_028627135.1 Pseudochirops cupreus
ACAACATAAAATTTTATTGGTAGTGTTCCAAGGACATTTGAGAATTATCCTTAGAGTGTAGTTTATTGGCAAAGCATCTTGGTAGCAATTTTGATGGAAATGGGATTTATATTTTGAGCTCATGAACCCATACAGGTGGACATGTTATATATGTTTATCACATATGTCTAGAATCTAAATATGATCAAGGAATTCTACACATGCACACACAGAGAGAGGGAGAGGCAGAGGGAAACGGAGAGGAAAAGGGAGAGAGAGAGAAAGAGAGAGAGAGAGAGAGAGAGAGAGAGAGAGAGAGAGAGAGAGAGAAACAGAGAGAGAGGGAGAGAGAGCCAGCCATCCTATAGAATGTAAGCACTTTGAGGGCAGGGATTATTTTGTTTTTCTTCCTCCCTTTTTCTTTATTCCTTCCTCTCTTTTTCCCTTCCTACCTCCCTTCCTCTTTCTCCTTCATCTTTGCCTCCATCTCTACCTTCTTTCCTTCTGATACAGATAGGTAGATAGACAGAGCATCTATCAAGCCCACCCTGTACACTAGTCACTATACTAAGCACTTCAGATACAAATACAAGCAGACAAGACAGTAAGGAAATTACATTCTATTGAGATAAGATGATGGAAAAGGATTAAAATTGAAGCCATTGATGGGAATTGGAATAGGGTTGATTTAAACTTGACATGAGGAAATATTTCCTTCTAATTAGAGCTAAGTGAAAGAGGAATGGATAGTGTCAGTGTAGAGTAAGTTCTCCCTCACTAAAAGTCTTCAATCATAGGCTAAATAAGCTTTGGAATATGTTGCGGAATGAATTTTTCTGCATATACAAATGGGACTGGCTGGTCTCTGAGGCCCCTAACAACACTGAGATTCTATGAATCTGAGAGAGAATGCAATAAGGACAAATGAGAAATCTAGACAAAGTACTTTTAGGAATTTGAAGAAGAAAGACATGAACAAAAATAAAGTCCATAATAAAAATACTTCATCCCCTTATTTCGTATCAGTAATTTTATACCTTACAATATGATCCTTTATGTGTTGAGTGGTATATATTATTATATTATATCCATTTATTATTTATTTCTTATTATATTTATTTTTCTAATTGTTTTAACTATTCATTCATCATCTATTGCAATCTATTACAATTAATAGAAACTCATTTTTATATACTGACTGAAAAATTCAATTACATTGTACTGCAACTCTATATTGAATGCTATTTGCTTAGGCTTATACTTCAGGAAAAAGATTTTAAAAATTCAGATGTTAAACTGGAAAAAAAAAGTATGACTTAAACTGCAAAACTTTCCAGGGCTCTACTAGAACTAATTCAAACTAACTTGCAGAGTTGATGATTAAATTTGTAGGTGACTATGTTTCAGAAATTAGCAAAAACTATGAATCAAAGCCTGATTTGTTTTTTGATTGTCTAGACCAGTGGTTCTCAGCCTTTGAGTTATGTTCAATTTGTAACAATGAAAATACATCCTGCTTATCAGACATTTACATTACAATTCATAACAGTAGCAAAATTACAGTTATGAAGTGGCAACAAGAATAATTTTATGGTTGGGGGTCACCACAACATGAGGAACTGTATTAAAGGGTTGTGGCATTAGGAAGGTTGAGAACCACTGGTCTAGACCATGAAAAGTGAAGAAAAGGTTAACAATGCTGTATATACTTCAAAGTTTGTGCTGTGTACTTCCACCAACTCAGACCGACATTCGTAAACACTTTTTGTCTTAGACCATATTTGAGAGAAATATAGGGGATGAGTAAATAATGATAGGCCTAGGTAGATATTTCATTATAATTGGTCTTAGAAGGTGATGGAAATACTACTTAAACATAATAAAAATATCTGAAAAGAAGTAGTTTAACTTTCATACTATTGGATTTTGTTAATTTTGTCAACTATCTCATATAGACAATTTGATAAATGACTTGAGGCATGGAATTCTTTACTATGAGATCACTGACAGACTGTGATTAAGGCTGCACCTTTTTGATCCAAAATATCTCATTTTCATGGTTCACTAAACCATGGTGAGGGTATTTTGTCACCAAAGCATAGGTTTGAATATGGCTTTTATTGTATGTATTTTAAAAGTTTTATTCTATGCTCTTTTTAGTAGATAGAGTTAGCTGTAGAGCCAGGGAGATGGGGGTTCAAGTTCTGACTTTAACATATTGTGGATTTGTGACCCAAGGGAGCCACTTTATCTCTCAGTACATCAGACTTTTTCTAAGACTGTAAATTGTGGAGTAAATTTACATCTACATTGGTAGAAGGAGTTTCCTTCCCGGAACTCTTAGATGAATGAAATTTCAATTTGATTAGAATCTCTGTTCCAAGATGATAGATGCCATCTCTGATTACTTAAACTTTTGTTTTCAATCATCAGGAGGTAGTTGGCTTCGCATATGTCACTCGCTGATGTTGCAAAGATTACCTGAAGCCTATTTCAACTGGAAAACAGCATATAACAGAAATATGCAATTTCAAATAAAATTGCTATTTCCTACATATAATATATAACAGTGATTAAGAGGGGACACAGATGGTTTAGTGTGTTGGCATTTTTTAGGGAAACAAAAAGCTTCACATTCTTTCTTCTTCTATCACATTTTCTCTTTCCATAATCATGTTCCCATACCCCAGTATAACCAAAGCTAGAAGAATCAATTTTGAAGAAAGGTATTTTAAATTTGTGTTTGTGATCATTTTTTTTGGGGGGGGGGGTTCAAATTGTACTTCCAGCAAAGGTTAGGAAGAGTAATATTTCTGAAGTCTCTTTCAGATGACAGATAAATAGGGGATCTAAGTACACACTATGAGTCAGTCATTGTACTGAGCAGTAGGGATATAAATACAAAGGGAGAAGATATTCTTTTTTTTTCTTTTAAATTTATTTACTTTTTACCTTTTGTTTACAGCATTCAGTTCCACAAGTTTTTGAGTTCCAAATTTTCTCCCCCTCCTTCTTATCCTCCCTCCTCCACCAAGGTGTTATGTATTGAAATCTAAGTTCTACATATACCTTCACATTAATTAGTCAAGTTGTAATGAAGAATTATAAACAATGTAATGAACCACAAGAAAGAAGATACAAAACAAAACAAAAAAGAGAAAGAACATATAGCTTGCTTCAGTCAGAATTCCGACTCTATAATTCTTTCTCTGGATGTGGAAAACTTTTTCCATCATGAATCTTTTGGAGTTTTCTTATAACCTTGCATTGCTGAGAAGAGCCCAGTCTACAAAAGTTAGTCCTCATAGATACACTGTATCTGTAACTGAGTATCATGTTCTCCTGGTTCTGCTCCCCTCACTCAGCACCAGATTATATAAATCTCTCCAGGTTTTTGTGGAGCCCATCTGTTCCTCATTTCTTAGAGCACAATAGTATTCCATTACATCCATATACCACAACTTGTTAAGCTATTCCCCAATTGATGGGCTTCCCTTTGATTTCCAATTATTTACCACCACAAAAAAGAGCTGCTATGAATATTTTTGTATATATGGTTCCTCCTCTCACTTGTATGATCTCTTTGGGATACAGCCCTGGAATTGATGTTGCTGGGTGAAAAGGTATGAACATTTTTATAGCCCTTTGGGCATAGTTCCAGAATGTTTGGACCAGTTTACAACTCCACCAACAGTGCATTAGTGTTACAATTTTTCTGCATCCTCTCCAGCATTTATCATTTTCCTGTTTTGTCATGGTAGGTATCTGACTGGTGAGATGTGGTACCTAAGATTTGTTTTGATTTGCATTACTCTAATTAATAGTGATTTAGAGCATTTTTTCATTTGTTTATAGATAGTTTTAATTTATTCCTCTGAAAACTATCTGTTCATATCTTCTGACTTTCAATTAGGTAATGACTTGTTTCCCTATAAATTTGATTCAGTTCTCTATATGTTTTTAGAAATGAGGCCTTTGTCAGAGACACTGGCTATAAAAATTCTTTTCAGATTTTCTGCTTCCCTTCTAATCTTGGTTGCATTGGCTTTGTATAATAACTTTTCAATGTAATGTAATCAAAATTATCCATTTTATATTTTGTAATGTTCTCTATCTCTTGTTTGGTCATAAATTCTTCTTTTCTCCATAAATCTGGCATGAAAACTATTTCTTGCTTTCCCAAATTGCTTATAGTATCAGTCTTTGCATCTAAATTGTGAAGCCGTTTTGACTTTATTTTGGTATATGGTATAAGATATCACCCACTTTCTCCCATACTATTTTCCAGTTTTCCCAGCAGTTTATGTCAAATAATAAGTTCTTATCCCAGAAGTAGGAGCCTTTGAGTTTGTCAAACAATAAATTACTATAGTCATTGGCTACTGTGTCTGGTGAACCTAATCTATTTCACTGATCCACCACTCTACTTGGTACAGGCTAAGAAACAGAGTAGTTAGGTACCTTCACTAGCATTTTTTCATTAGTTTTCTTGATATTCTGGACCTTTTTGTTCATGAATTTTGTTATTATTTTTTATCTCTATAAAATAATTTTTTGGTGATTTTATTGGTGTGGCACTAAATAGGTAAATTAATTTAGGTAAAATTGTCATTGTTAATATATTAACTCAGCCTAACCATGAGCAACTTATGTTTGTCCAGTTATTCAGATCTGATTTTATTAGTGTGAAAAATATTTTGTAATTGTGTTCATATAGTTTCTGGGTTTGTTTTGGCAGGTTGACTGCCAAATATTTTATAATGTCTATAGTAACTTTAAATGGAATTTCTCTATTTCTTGCTGTTGAGCTTCATTAGAGATATACAAGAATTCCAAGGATTTATGTGGGTTTATTTTATTTATATCCTGCAAATTTGCTAAAGTTGTTTATTATTTCAAGTATTTACTAACTTGATTCTCTAGGCTTCTCTAAGTATATCATCATATCATCTGCAAAGAGTGATAGCTTAGCCTCTTCTTTGCCCATTCTAATTCCTTCAAATTCTTTTTCTTCTTTTAATGCTACAGTTAAGGTTTCTGGTACCAAATTGGATTACAGAGGTGACAATGGAGATCCTTGTTTTGTTCCTGATATTATTGGAAATGCTTTTTAGCTTATCCTCATTACAGATAACATTGGCTGATGGTTTTAGGTAGATGTTACTTATCATTTTAAGGATGACTCCATCTATTCCTATGCTTTCTGATGTTTTTAATAGAAACAGCAGTTGTATTTTGTTTGACAAAAGCTTTTTTCTTCCTCTAATGGGATAATCATATAGTTTCTACTAGTTCTGTTGCTGATATGATTGATTATGCTGATTGTTCCCCTAATATTGATCAAACCTTGCATTCCTGGAAAAAAAATACTACCTGATTAGAGCATATTATTCTCATGATTAGTTGCTATAATCTTTTTGCTATTATTTTACTTGAAAATGTTTTTTGCATCTATATTCATTAGGTGAATTATCTATTACTTTCTTTCTCTTTTTGCCTCTTCCTGATTTATATATCAGTAACATATTTGTATCATAAAGATAATTTGGCAGGAATTTTTCTTCATGAATTTTCCTAAATAGTCTATGTAGTATTAGAAATAATTGATATTTAAATGTTTGATAGAATTCTCTTGTAAATCCATCTGGCCCTGGAGATTTTTTCCTAGGGAGTTTATTGATGGATCATTGAATTTCTTTTTTCTGAAATAGGGTTATTTAAGTATCTTACTTCCTATTCAGTAAATCTGGACAATTTACGTTTTTGTAAACATTCATCCATTTTACTAAAATTATGAAATTAATAGGCATACAATTGGGTAAAATAATTCCTAATTATTGTTTTAATTTCCTCTTCATTGGAGATAGATTCACCCTGTTTTTGATTCTGGTAATTTGGTTTTCTTCTTTTTTAATCAAATTCACTAAAAGTTTATCAATTTTATTATTTTTTTCATAAAATCAGCTCTTAGTTTTATTTACTATTTAAATAGTTTTCTTAATTTCAATTTTATTAATCTCTCCTTTGTTTTTCAGTATTTCTAATTTGGTATTTAATTGGGGGTTTGCAATTTGTTCTTTTTTCTGCCCTTTTCAGTTGCATGCCCAGTTCATTGATCTCTTGTTTTTCCTCTATTTTATTCATGTATGCATTCAGAGAAATAAAACTTCCCGTAAGATCACATTTATTGTATCTCATAAGTTTTGGTGCATTGTCTCATTACTGTCATTCTCTCAAATGACGTTATTGATTGTATCTATGAGTTGTTGTTTGACTCACTCATTCTTTAGGATTAGATTATTTAATTTCCAATTAGTTTTTAATCTATCTTTTATGGCCTTTTACTTAATTTTTTACTTTTAAGAATTTATTTTTATCCCTGTCAGATTTTATGCTCCCTTTTCCATTTGTCCAATTGAACTTTTTAAGGAGTTGTTCTCTTCAGTGATTTTTTTTTCCATTTTGCCAATTATATTTTTAAAATAATCAGTCAATTTTTTTTCTGCTTATCTGGCTTTTAAAATACTTTTTGAGCTCTTCCAATAATTCTTTTTGAGCTTGAAACCCCTTTATATTCCCTTTTGAAGTTTCAGATATGGGTATAATATCAATGCTCTCCTTTTCTGAGTATGTATTTTGTTTTTCCCGGTCGCAATAATAAGATTCTATGATCTTTGTTTTTCCAATTTACTTTTTGCCAATTGTCATTGCCTATTTCCTGGCTTTAAAAGTGTATCATTGCTTTTGGGCCACAGGGTTCTCTGGCCCATGCTTCTTGTGCTGGGAGCCAGGGGCCTAGTTACAGGCTTTGTGTTCTGTGGCTTCTGGTTCTGTCAATTGGAAGCTGTGTAATGCTGTGCTGACTGGTTTGTGCTGAGGCTGAGGCCAAGGCCAGGTCTTTTTGCATTTCCTGGGGGTTGCAGTGAAGCTCATAGAGTGAGGTGTGGAAGAGGGCTGCTCTGGTTATTTCAGATCTTCACCTCTCCAGCTTTGGGCTTGAGCTCAGGCAAGCTCAGCCACTGGTGGAAGGTGCTGCACTAGTGTAGGCTGATTACCCTGGCTGTGTGAAGGCATGCCTGGGGTCCTGGTGTTGGCACCTGCTGACTCCACCTTCTGGGGCTCAGAATCTCTCACTGGCATGCTGCGGTGGGGCTTGTTGGGATGACTCCCATCCTGCACTGGTCACCTTCATCCCTTCATCCACAGCATGAGGGGCCTCTCATGTAGATCTCCCTAGATTTCCATTGGTTCCCCTATTTCAGGATTTTTCCTGGGGCAATATATCTGGGTTTTTCGAGGTCAACAATGGGGGGATAAAAATACCTACAGTTTATTCTGCCATCTTGCCTCTCAAAAGTTCAAGTAAGTGACTTTCAAACTTCTAATCAATGGACTGATAACCCCAGGAGTAGCTGCTGCTGATGCCACAGGCCCTGAACTTTTTTTTTTGAGCTTTAAGATTTTTTAAAAAATTCTATATACTTGATCTCATTGAGAGTATAAACAAAGTAGCATAGGACTTAGTCATTTTTGTTCATAGTTCCAAATAGATTTTGAAAAAGGCTATATCAATTTATAACCTCCACAACAATTTATTGATGTGCTTTTCCCCTGAAGCTCCTCCATTATTATTTTCTTTTTCATTAACTTTGCAAATTTAATGAGATGGACGTAAAACTCAATGTTATTTTCATTTGAATTTCTCTAACTATTGGTGATTTAGAACATTTTTTCATATGATTACTGATACCTTGAATTTTCCCTTATAAGAAGTTTTGGTTCATATCTGATGATCATGTTGTTGGTGGTTGTCCCTTATCCCAAAGAGGACCAATAGTAGGACATTAGGAAGGTGATGCCTTGACATGTAAGTGAATTGGATTTAAGTGAGGCAGGTCTGTGTTAAGTCACCAGCCTCATTCTCTACTCCTGAGCCATCTGGGTCCAGTGGCATATACATCAACATGACTAGAGGTGATGCAGATGCAGTGGGAGACGTTGCCCTTTTCTTTTTTTTCAAATTAACTTTTGTTTATTTTTAGTTTTCATCATTCATTTCCATGAGATTCGGAGCTACAAATTTTCTCCAGGTCTTTCCCCCACCCACCACCCCAAAACAGTGATCCCACCATATACCCCCTCCCCCAATCTGCTCTCTCCTATGTCTTCCCCAATCACCCCTCTGACTTTCTGGTAGGGCAAGATGGATCTCCCCACCCCAGTGCTTGTATATCCCATTTCCCAGGTGAATGTAAGTGATAATAATGATAATAATAATTTTTATATAGACACACACACACACACATATATATATATATATTTAACATTTGATTTTCAGATTTTAAATTCCAGATTCCTTCCTTCCTCCCTCATCACCCACACCCACTGGAAAGACAAGCAGTTCTATACAGGCCGCACATGTGTAGCTATGCAGAACATCTCCACAATGGACATATTGTAAAAGACCAATTGTGCTTCCCTCCCTCCCATTCCACCCCCTGACTTGTTCCATTCTCCACCTTGTCCCTGTCCCCTTACAGAAGTGTATGCTTCCAACAAGCCTCCCACCCCAACCTGCCCTCCCCTCCATCATCCCCCCTCTCATGCCCTTCTCCCCTACTCTCCTGCAGGCCAAGATGCCCAATTTAGAATGTACATTGTTCCCTCCCCAAGCCAAATTCAATGGGACCAAGGTTAACTGATTCCCCATCACCCTCTCCTCCCCTCCATTGCAACAGCTATCCCCTGGTTCTTCTACATGAGAGGATTAACCCCATTCTGTCTCTACCTGTCTCCTCTCATTCTATTCCTCTCCCACCTCTCAATTTCACCTTTTAAAATATTATCCCATCCTATTCAATTGATCCTGTGCCCTCTGTCCATGTACACACATAAACACACACTCTCATTTGTGTTCATATGCATATGTACCCTCCTATATAGACATATATGTACGTATACATACATTTATGTGTATGTATGTATACACACACACACACACAGATAGATTTATATTCCCTTCAACTATCCTCATACTGAGAAAAGTTTCGTAAGTTACAATTATCATTTTTCCATGTTGGCATATAAATAGTTTAACTTAGATAAGTTCCTTATGAATTCTTTTCCATGTTTGCCTTCTCGTATTGGAATGGCAAATTTTCTATTCAATTCTGGTTTTTTCATCAAGAATGCTTAGAAATCCTCCACCTCATTGAATGACCATATTTTCCCCTAGAACATTATATTCAATTTTGCTGAGTAGATGATTCTTGGTTTTAATCCTAGCTCCCATGATCTCTGGAATATCATATTCCAGGCCCTACAATCCCTTAATGTAAAAGCTGCTAGATCCTAGGTTATCCTGATCATATTTCCACAGTATTCAAATTGTTTCTTCGTGGCAGCTTATAATATTTTCTCCTTGATCTGGGGACTCTAGAACCTGGTTATAACATTCCTAGGAGTTTTCTTTTGGGGATCTTTTTCAAGAAGTAATGGCTGAGTTCTTTCAAATTCTATTTTGCCCTCTGGTTCTAAAATATCAGGGTAATTTTCCTTGAAAATTTCTTGAAGGATGCTTTCTAAGTTCTATTTGTGATCATGGCTTTGAGGTAGTCCAATAATTATTAAATTGTCTTTACTGGATCTCTTTTCCAGATCAGTCGTTTTTTTCAAGGAGATATTTCACATTCTCTTCTATTTTTTTCATTTTTTTGGATCTATTTAATATTATCTTCATTTCTCATAAAGTCATTTGCTTCCATTTGCTTCAATCTAATTCTGAAGGAATTATTCTCTTCAGTGAGCTTTTGAGATTGTTTTTTCATCTGGAAAATTTGGCTTTTTAAGGCATTCTCCTCCTCATTGGCTTTTTGGGTCTCTTTTTCCATTTGAGTTCATCTGTTTTTAAGGTGTTATTTTCTTCAGTCAGGTTGTTGACTCTCTTTTCCTGATTTTCTTGCATCATTCTCATTTCTCTTCCCAGTTTGTCCTCTGCTTCTCTTATTTGGTTTTCAAAATCCTTCTTTAGCTCCTCTATGGCTTGTAGGCAGTTTTCATGTTTCTTGGAAGCTTTTGGTATGGAAATTCTGACTGTGTTGCCTTCCTCCCATTGCATGCTTTGATCCTTTTCATCCCCACAAAAGGAATCTAAAGTTCTCTTGCTGGGCTTGCTTTACTTATTTTGCCTGCTCATGTTGCCAGTCAGTTACTTGACTTTTGGGCTCAGTAGAAATCTGCTTTCAGAGGGGAGAACTTTGTCCCAAACTTCTAGGGTTTTCACAGCTGCCAGTGGTATTAGGAGGCCAATGCCTCCATAGCCCCCAACAGCTTTGGTTCACTGGTCACACACTTCAGAGTCACTACCCAAGATTGCAATCCTGATGCAGGCAGGTTAAGGCAAGAGCACTTAGCCTCTGAATGATTGCTTGGCCCCCCTACAATATGTAGGCCAGCAGCTCTGAAGCAGCCATGTGGAGGTGGCTGCAGGGCTGCTGCCTCTACTGTTTTCTTGCCCTGAGGGCAGATGGCTGGACCCACTCCTTTCCCCCAAATTTCCTGGAGTTCCACTGACCTTTCACTTTGTCCTTGGTTATTATAGGTTGATAATTCTGGAAACTGCTACAGCTGCTTGTGATCTAGTCTACTGAGTGCTGCCGCCTTGGCTTATCCTGACCACCCTGGGGATAAGCCCCGGTTTCAGGCCACGCTGGTTTTGACTCTTAGCACATTGCAATGAGCCCTTCCTGTCTGCCTGCCATGCTGCCTTTAGCAAGAGCCTTGTTTCTCTGTCATTTTGTGGGTTCTACAGCAATAAAATTTGTTTAGAGTCATATTTTATAGGTATTTGAGGTGTTTATGGGGAAGGCTCATAAAGTTCTCCTGCTTCTATGGCCGTCATCTTGACTTCATCCCCCTTCCTCAACTTGTCTTTCACTGAGCTCTGACAGACCCCTATCCTGTGCTGCTAGGTTTGGGAATCACCACTGCGCAGGTGATTAAGTTTCACTGGTGTGCCTTCCTGCTCTGCCATGGTCAGGTCTGTGATGCTGCAGCCTGCATACTCTGTGCTCTGGATTCCCCCTTCCCTGGTGCAACAAAGACTACCTTCAATTCTCCATGTTGTCTTGGGCTTGAAATCTGCCACTTTGTCTCCTACTGGATTTTACCACTCTAAAACTGTCAGATTCCCTTTTTAGTGGCACGTAAAGGAATTTATGAAACAGTTTATGTGAGACCCTGTGTAACTCTGCCATCTTGGCTCTGTCCCCTGTGAGATAATCTTATCCTTCAAGAAGCTTACATTCTATTGGGGGAAGAAAACATATAAAGAGGATCTAGAAATGGGCATGGGAATTTATCCTTCCAAGTATAAGGCTGCAAGGAAAATTAGAAGCCTAAAAAGTGAATCTGAGAGTAAGTATATGGTTGGAGTCCTTCCTGAACAGTAGTTTGGTGAGGAAGTCAGCAATTAGAAGAGCTCAGGGTAAGGGTTTCTCCAAGGTGGGAGAGAGATCTAAATCTTATGGTCTAAATAAATTTCTTATTAGTCAAATTTTAATTCGTATATGTACTGTTTCTTTGATTATTTTTAAGAAACAACAAATATGCTGAGATTACTCACTCCCTGAGGATATATCCTACATGGAATCCATGTTTTTGATACATATGTTTTAATTCATTTTGACAATGCAATTTTTTTATTTACTATCAGATAAATATAAGCAACTGACTTCAACTAGAGCTGAGAAATTTTCCAGTTGATTATGGACACATGATAATTGATAAGCAAAATAAACTTGCTTGTATATTTTTTTAAAGGACAGTAGATAATTTCTCAAAGGGTTCAATTCAGTTTGACTAACTTGGCTGAGTCCATTTCTAATCAAATAAGGTAATTTTCAGCTCATCTTTACTAGAAACTGAATAGTGGATAACTGAAATGGATCACTAAATGCGTTTAACAGGTCTACAGGCACTATCAGTAAGACAAAAGAATTGTTTGTTTGTAAATAAATATAATCCTTTAATTCCTCTGGGTGAGAGAGAATTCTGGATTCTCAAAGGCTATTCCAATGGAGAACACAAGCTCTGGCACCTCATGCCAAGATGAAAGGAATTGAAATGTACCAAGTTATAAATTATGTGTCTGTGATTCAAGAATAACCAGTCTAGTTAAGTGAAGAGGTTCTCTTCCCCAAAGGTTTGCTATGAGGTGATCATATATTGGACGAGAGAACTCATGAAGACAATCTACTGAAATGCAGATGTGATCAGAGTTTTCAGTGGCTAAAGGAGAGTGCACAAGTGAAATGAAAAATCTTTCAAGTTTTCAAGTTCATTATATATGAGTGTGTTTATATATTTATATAACTGATCTTCATTGGTATAGTTTCTTCTTTGAAGCTCCCTACACTGATGAAATCCCTTGTTTGAAATATAAACATTGTGTTTAATTTAGATGTCACATTTTTTACATATTATATATATATATGTATATATGTGTGTATATATGTACACATATATACATACATATACATATATATATACATATACATGTGTTTGTGTGTGTATATGTATATATATGTATATGTACAGATAGGCATATATACACATACTAAAACACAAAAGTGGGGAGAAAAGCAGTGGTAGTTATAAAGCTAGGGAATTCTTTGAGCATTTGTGCTTTGTGTAAAGTGAAATATGAATGCCAACTATCAGTACCTGGTCATGCTTCTGCTATACACAAATGCATTCCTTGACCTTTTTGGATAGCAGAAGACATGTGGAGCGAGTTTGTGATTTTGAGTCATTCATCCCATGAGTTCTGAGAGCTTCTGTCAAAAAGGAATGTTCTCAACAATGGTTATACAATGTAAATATGGGGTCTACACCTCTGCTTTCCTTCTTACTTAATTAAAACTAAATATATTGATTCTGTGGGTGGAGGCACAGATTACGGCTTATTTTAGAAGCAGTTTTTTTCATCTATTTTTCTTTAATCTTGTGAACATTTTGGCCATTCTTTCCCCCTTGTAATTAAAAATATCTTTCTCAAATGTTACAGGAAATATTTCTTTATTGTGATTTTAAGTGGTATAATTTTATTATTTCCTCAGTTCTCTACTGATATTTTCTTTATTAACTTAGGAATACTCAAGGTACTGAGAATATTTGATTCAATAAGTTTTCTTTGAATATTAAAGCCACAGTACCATTTAAAACTAAAAAGTAATTAGATAAATGGGATTTTAAGATGCTATTTTGCAAATATGCAAATATTTGTGTTCAATTTCTAGTACTATAATTTTTTTTCCAATATTCTTGAAATTAATGTCTCAATTTTTTTATTGTGGTAAGTATTCTTATCAGTGTTTTAAAAATTTTTTTCTAAGTTATGTCTCAAGCCTATTTATAGCTATTTTTTTTCTTCTATCATTGTTCTGAGTTTAAGTTCATGGTTAATTGGCTGTTGACTTGTAAAGCAGCAAGGGGCAGAGGCTGATTGTGTTCCATCTGCTAAGCAAAGACCCAGTGTGAGATGATATGATCTCTTGTCTGCTTTGCTTTGAAACTCAGTCATTGCGTCACTGGTGTCATGACTCAGACAATCTAAAAAGAGAAATGGAATGTTAGATTTGGATATAATTTTTCCAAGGTCATACAGTTGCTTGACTGTATGGTAAAGCTGAATGGTAGATTAGGGACTAGTACTCCATTTTTTTTTGAGTAGCAATCTACCATTTATTCCTCTAAACCTTTGTATACACCATTTCCATACTTTTATGGTATGAGATATAAGGTGCAGTAGCTGGACTAAGAAGTTCTAAAGTTCCTGAAAGGGAATCTATTTGATATTTCTTTGTCATCATGTGGGATTCTGAGAAATATCTTGCTTAATAAAGAATTTGCTTCAATTTTAGGAAAATATTGCTTCATGTCACATCACTTCTGACTTCTGGTGGCTCTCTGAGCATCAGAAAGTGACTCTGAGAACCTTATTCAACTCTCCAACAGTATATTTTTGCAAAGCATTTGCTATATATCTGACCAAATTCCCTCCTCCAAAAGTTGAAATTTATTTTTCTTTTCTTCTTAGTTTAGATGAACCAATTTAGTTTGTATGGTTCAATTTACATGACCTTTGATACTTGTGTCAGTTTTACATCAAAAGTTGATTATTGTTCTCTATACCTACCCTATCCAGGCTGTAGCTCCCTGTTGCCCCTTGACTTTCTCCTCTTTCTGTAATTTACTTTTGATTTAATAAGTGTATGGAAATCAAGTTGAGAGATAATCCTTTATCTAGGCATACCTAAGCTTACTCTTTAACTTACACTCTTAGAATGTGAAGGGAATGAAATTTAAGAAGTAGAACTATTCTTTAATCTATTTCTTCTGATCTATTTCATCTATTCTCCACCTAATGCATTTGGCAAAATATAAACCTCAGCATAATGAGAAGGGCTTCTTTAGTGTTGGGATCCAGGTAAAGAACTGTTGTTTATCCTGAGAAATGAGAGGGAAAGAGAGGGGTAAGAAATTTATTAAACAAGCAATCCAGTTATAGAGTTCATATTTCTAAAAAATAGGATTTCTCAACAAAATGTTTGCATCACATACTTTGAAAAAATAAGCAAAATTGAGACCAGTTTGTACTTACAAACTCTTAATTTCTAGGTTCAAATGAATTCATAGATTATTTCAAAATTCACTAAAATGATGAAAAATTTTCTTGTTTTTTGACAAGAGATGTTGTTGATTAAATGGTTATATTTACTGATTTTTTTTTCTATTTCCCTCATCCCTCCATATATATTTTCTATATGGACATCATTCATCTCTCAAATCCTCTCTGTCTTCCATTCGCCTTTTCCATGAGTAACATGGCTCACTGAATCACATTGTCCTTTTCATATTCTCCAGCACCTTGTTCAGTGTATTTTGGACAGCATGAGGTAAATATACTATTTTTAAAAGTTGTCTAATTCTCTTAACAGAAGCTCCATAACCTACTTCCACCTCCCCACATGATGAAAACAGGGGAAACAATGCTGCAGGCAGACAATGACAACAGGACAACAGGAAATACTTGAAAAGGTCAGCCCCACCTTGAAATGATGCTTTCAATAATTTGGACACCACATCAGTATATTTAAGTTAGATGTAGTCCCAGGATATCGACAAATGTTTGAAATATTCTTTTTGAACATTTTCAAAAGTTGAGTTGATTGAATCTCTTTGGATATTGAAAAAATGATGGAAACAGTGCAGACATTATCAACACAAAAAAAGAATCAAAATAGAGTTTCTCATTTTAGATTAACAAAGGGAAATAGTTGCTAAAATATTCTTACTTTCACAAACTACTGTGGTATTTTTCCTAGCTTTGCAATTTGATGAAGTCCTAAGGTATTTTAAAGTAATTTAATTTAAAAAATCAAAATATAACTTTCAGGGTACTAAAAGTAACGCTAACTCAGTGGCAGCCCATTTTTAAGAGCTCTCTATAAAGCAAAATAGTTTAACATGGATCATTGTGCATACACTAAGAAAAAGAAACCTTATTCTTCTTTCCAGAAAAGAGAAAATATCCTAGAAAAGATTGTCATGGTGTATCAGAGATGAAAGTTGATTCTTTGAAGACTGATTTTTGGAGCATATAACTTATTCATAATGAGGACTTGGTAGTAGGTTTCCCATATTCACCTATCAGAAACATGATTAACTTTTCCAAAAGTGAAAGTTAATTTAGTCACAACATATACTGCTTGAGGTTACCTAAATTCTTTATTTGTAATTTAATATTTTCCTATCACAAAAAAAACTACACAGACTTGCATTATGTTTTCCACAAGAACAGTATTTTCCTTTTTATCATGGTTATGGGTTTTGTCTTTAGAGTGTTTTGTTGCTCATACAACTACACTTTTCTCCCCAGGCTCTCTACCCCAAAAAAGGTCTCTAGTTATCTCAATTAAAAGTGTCAATACTAAAATCCACTTCCATTAGAGCTCCAAAAGCTTTTAAGATCATTCAACTGGCTCTTGTTGTTATTATTTCCTAAAATGGAAATTAAATAAATCTAAAGAGACAAAGAAAGAGAACATTTCTAGCAATATTTAAGTCTCAAGCTAGTAGTATATTATTTCCAATCTATAAATGTGTTGATGTCCTTACCCTATTTTTATTTTTACTGCCGATTTCACTAATTCAATTACACTAGTTTTGAAAAAGTGTTGTTTGATGGTGTTAATTTTTTAGTTGAGTTACTTTTAGAGAAATTTTCTAGTCTGAACTGATGGATTTCAGTGTTCCATAATCTCTCTCTCTCTCCCTCTCTCTCTCTCTCTCTCTCTCTCTCTCTCTCTCTCTCTCCCTCTCTCTCTGTCTCTCAGTCTGTTTGTCTGTCTATCTATCTGTCTGTCTGTCTGTCTACCAATCTATATGCATATGTGTGTAAGTATGTATATGTGTGTATATATATATATACACATATAGTTATGATTTTTAACCCAGAATTTAGAAAATATATTAGATGTTATATTATTTAGATGTAGACCTTCAAAAATCACAGACTGCTTTTAAGAATCTTTATAGAAACCCTAAAACTGATGGCTTCATTGATTTTTATAAATAATTCAACAGCATTAAAATCATTAATAAATGTTAATTATCACAAATTGCTTCTTATCCTGTTTTCCAATTTAAAATGTCAGTATGAATGTGAATTTATATAATCACTAAGTTTATAGGGTGTATTGTACAGGGCACAGCATTTAGTAGTTTGGGGGGAAACATCCTAGGAAAAGAGGAGAATCAGGGTTGAGTTCTGCATCTGACACCCAATAGTTTTGTGATTTGTGTAAATCATTTCACTTTTTTTAAAAGGGGTAGAGACTAATTTCCTTTCTCTATTCAATGATCTCATTTAACTAAGGAATCATTCACCTCTTCTATATCTAAAATTTCATAATTGTATATCTAGAAAATCTAATTCTAGTAATATTATTCTCTTATAAGGTGACAGTGCAGCCTATCTATTTCTCTGTGGTTTTAATGCCTTGACCTGGCATTATAGGTCACAGTCCAGGCCCTTGATATTGTTAGCTAAGATGGCTTATGTTTCCCATGATTTTTTATTTGAAGCAAGCATAAAGATACAGAGAGTGTATCTTGTGGTTCAATGTTAACTATAATTCTGGAACATATATGGTGTGGTGAATGCTTGTGAATACTTATCATTCTAGGGACAGTCAGAATACTAATAGCAATAATTGATTCTCATGTAGTGCTTGAGGAAGTTCAAACTCTTTTCTTTTTTCAGTTTAGTGTTTTATTTTCTCTTATTTACATGGAAAAACACTTTCTACATTTATTTTTAAAATTGACTTCCAAATTTGCTTTCTTCTTGCTTCCCTCATAGTGAAGGCAAGCAATTTAATATAGTTTATACATGTGTAGCCAAGCCAAAAAAAAAAAAGTATTTCCATGTTAATCAGTTTGGAAAAGAAAATATAAACCAAGATAAAAACACAAGAAAAAAATTTAAAAAGTTTAAAAAAATATTCTTCAATCTGTGTTCAGATTCTGTCAATTCTTTGTCTGGGGATGGATAGCATTTTTCATCACAAGTCCTTCAGTGTTGTCTTGTATCGTTGTTCTGCTGAGAAAAGCTAAGTCATTCACTGTTAATCATCTTACAATATTCCTGTTACTGTATACTATATTCTCATGCTTCTACTCATTTCACTTTACATCAGTTCATTTATGTCTCCAGGTTTTTCTGAGAGCATTTAGCTAATCATTTCATAGAGCACCATAGTTTTCCATCACAATCAGATACCACAACTTGTTCAGCCATTCTCCAGGTGATGGGCATTGCCTCTGTTTCTAATTCTTTGCCACCAAAAAAAATGCTGATATCAATATTTGGACAGAGTTCTAATTTGCTCTACATAATTGTTGAATCAGTTCACAACTTCACCAACAATGAATTGGTGTCCCCATTTTCCCATACCCTCCAACAGTTGTCATTTTCAGTTCTGTCCTATTAGCAAAACTAATAGGTATGAGGTAGTACCTCAGAATTCTTTTAATTTGTATTTCCCTAATCAGTAGTGATTTAGAGCATTTTTCATGTCATTATAGATTGATTTGATTACTTCATCTGAAAGCTGATTTTTCATATTGTTTGATAATTTTTCAATTTGGGAATGACTCTTATTTTTAAAAATTTTATCCATTTCTCTACATATTTGAGAGATAGAGCCTTTATCAGAGAAACTTGCTTCATTTTTTTTTCACAGCTTTGATTACTAACTGTATTTTACACTGTCTCATTAACCCCCTGGTTATTCTATTCTCCCTCCTCAAAAGTGTTTTCCTTTTAATACCTCCTCCAACACACCCTCCCTTCTATAGCAACTCCCCCTTCACTTGCTCCTCTCCCTTCTTTTCTTTTCTCTAAGGTAAGATAGATTTCTATATCCAATTGACTACATATATTATAACCACTTTGAGCCTAATTTGATTAAAGTAAGGTTCAAGCATTCCCTGCCACCTCCCCCCATCTTCCCTGCCACTGTAAAGGCTAGTTCTTTCCTCTTTTATGTTAGAGAATTTGCCACATTCTACTTCTCCCTTTCCCTTTCTCCCAGTGCATCCCCATACTCTTACATATTAATTTTAATTTTTTGGCTATCTTCCCATAATATTCAACTGAAACCTTTGCTTTCTTCCTATATATACTCCTTATAGTACCCTACTAATTATAAAATTCTTATGAGTTATAAGTGTTATCTTCCCATGAAGCCATGCAAGCAGTTTAACCTTATTAAGTCCATTATGATTTCCCTTTCCTGTTTACCTCTTCATGATTAAGTCAAATTTTCTATTCAGTTCATTTTTTTATATGAAATACTTTAAAGTCATCTATTTCATTCAATGTCCATTTTTCCATCTGAAGGATTATACTCATTTATGCTGGGTAGGTGATTCTTGATTTTTATTCTTGATCCCTTGCACTTGGAAATATCATATCCCAAGCCCTCTGATCCTTTAATGGTAAATTTTGTGTTATCCTGACTCTGGCTCCATGATACTTAAACTGTTTCTTTCTGACTCCTTGCAATATTTTCTTCTTGACTTGTGAACTCTGGAATTTGACTATAATAGTTTTCATTTTGTGATTTCATTCAAGACTTGCATGGTCAATGGATTCTTTCAATTTATATTTTGCTCTCTGATGACAGACTATCAGGACACTTTTTCCTTGATAATTTCTTGAAAGGTGATGTCTAGGTTACTTTTTGTCATGGTATCCAGGTATCCAATAATTTTCAAATTATCTCTCCTGGACCTATTTTCTGGATCATTTTTAATGAGATATTTTACATTGTCTTCTATTTTTTTCATTCTTTTGGCTTTTTAAATTGTTTCCTGATTTATCATAAAGTCATTAGCTTCATTTACTCTATTCTAATTTTTAAGGAATTATTTTCTTCAATGAGCTTTTGGATTTTCTTTTCCATTAGGCCAATCCTACTTTTTCAGAAGTTTTCAGTGATTTTTTTGTGCCTCTTTTTGCATTTGGTCAATTTTGCTTTTTAAGGCATTCTTCTCCGTATTGACTTTTTGTACTTGTTTTCCATGTGACCTAATCTATTTTTTAAGACATTATTTTCTTTGGTATTTTTTGTTTGTCTCCTTTATACTTTTGACTCATTTTTCATTATTTTCTTGCATCATTCTAATTTCTCTTCCCATTTTTTCCTCTATGTCTCTCATTTGATTATCAAATCCTTTTTGAGCCCTTCCAAGACACGAGACCAATTCATATTTTTTTGGAGGCTTTGTATATAGGAGCTTTGACTTTGTTATAACCTTCTGAATATGTATTTTTAACTTCCTTGTCACCAGAGTTACTTTCTGTGGTAATTTTTTTTTCCATTGCTCTTTTTTTTCCCCCAAGCCTTCTACTTGATTTTTAATTGTTTGTTAAAGTAGGGTTCTGCTTCCAGGGTAGAGGATATACTAACTATCCCAAGATTCAGAAGTTTTGTGCACCTGTTTTCAGAGATACTTCTCAGGGCCTATATATTTTTGGTTCTTTCAAGGTAGTATGGTCTAAGGACAGATTTGTTAACTTCTCTCCTGATCTGTATTCTGGTCTGTGAGAGACCACAAGCACACTTTTCTCCCTGAAAATGTGAGGAGGGTTCCTGCTCCACTGTGGCCTCAAACTCTGGTGTTCTAGTGTTCCTCCTCATCTTTGGACTGCCACCAATGACTGAGACCTGGATCCAAGTATGGATGAAGTCACAGAGTTATGCCTAGCTGCTTGCAGAGACCCCTGTAATAATATTGTGAGTTGTCATTCAACCCACTTACCATCTGTAACAGCAAGCACCCTAGCATACCCAGGATGGCTGCTAGCACAAGTTCTTTATCTGCTTTTTCAAAGGAAAGCAACTCAAAAGGGGTTAACAATCTTACTTTAATCAATCATATATCATTCGCTTAGTTCAGGGGAAAAAGTCAGCACCCTGAACTTCAGAAAATAAAAACAGAAATTGTAATCAAACTAAAAATACAGACAGAGAAAATAACATAATTCAACAGACCAACAGACATGGCTTCTAGCTCTCTGAGCATTACATACATACATAGGCACCAGAGGGAAAAGCACTAACATTTAGGTTTTCAAAGTCAGGGGGCTCAAAATCTACCCAGAGTCTCATCTGGCCAAATCATACAACTCTTCCCATTAGTGAGCCCCAAAGGAAAGCCTCACTTCAGGTCCTTCTCCAGGGTCAGAGGACATCACAATATTTTGACCCACTTCCTAATTACAAAGTAACAAAGCTGTGGACCTCCCTGAACAAGCCTTCCCTAAGCAAGCTTCTCTTATTAAGCCCCAAGTGAAACCCATTAAAGGGCAGGGAAGATCCTCAAATTCCCTAGGCTTATTAAGAGTCAGGGAAGATCTTCAAATCCCCTTACCATTACAACAACTGGGAGCTGAGGGTTCCTAAAGTGACCACTACTGATTCAGTCACTCCTAAGTCCTTCTCCTGGTTTCCTGTGACCGGGACTGTGATGGCATGGCCTGCACTGAACTGTGCTCCACTTTCACTCTGATATGACAGACTTTTCCTGCTGACTTTCTGAGTTTCTTTGGCATGTGTGGGCTGAGAGATCTGGAAACTCCAAATGCTGCCATGGATTCAGTCACCCTGAGGCCTGCTCCTGTTTCCTAAGGCCTGGTCTATGCGAGTCTGTGCTGGACTGTGCTCTTCAATTACAATGGTACAACAGAGCTTTCCAGCCAACCTTCCAAGTTGTCTTGCACTGTAAATTTTTTGCGGGTTCTGTCACTCTAGCATTTATTTTATTCCTTATTTAAAGTTTTTTTTGAGAGGTTTAGGGGAGAGCTGAGGTGAGTCCCTGACTTTATTCTGCCATCTTGACTCCACCACCCATCAATTTCTATATATAAAAATGTTTTCAAATGAAAATGTTCACCCTTTATACTGTAATGTAAGATAACAAAGCTAAGAATGGATCAAATTTCATGTTAAAGATTTAGGAAATGAGTAAAGAAGAGCTAATATCAATGTACCTCAGTACTAGTTCAGATCAAGTGTTATTTAGTCTATAACTTTACAAATTTTTGGATAAGAAAGCATATAGTTAAATAGCAAATTTTGCTTTACATTGCGGTTGTAGTTTGTAAAATAAAAAAAAGGAAACATTTTCAGATAGAGTAGAACTTTTTTCTTTTGTTCTCTTTTTTTGTTTTTTAATATATTTTGTTTGCTCCATTATTTTCCAATTACGTTAAAAAACTTCAACATTCTCTATTTTTAAATTTCAAGTCCCAAATTCTCTTCCTCTCTCCAACCCCTGCTTCTTCTTGAGAAGGCAAGCAATTTGATATTGATTGTACATGTGAAGTCATGAAAAACACTTTTTCCATATTAACCACATTGCAAAAAGAAAACAAAAAAATCAAGCAAAATAAAAAGAAGTTTAAAAATTATGTTTTCATCTGCATTAGCAATCGATCAGTTCTTTCTCTGGATGTGAATAGCATTTCTCATCATGGTCCCTTGAAATTGTCTGGAATTATTATTATTCTTTTTATCAGAGTAACAGTCTTTCCCAATGGATCATCCTTAAAATAATGTTCTTACTGTACAAAATGTTTTCCTTGTTGTGTTCACTCACTTTACATGTCTTTATACCAGTCTTCTAGGATTTTTCTGAAACCACTCTGCTCACCAAGTTTATTTATTTAATTTTTAGAGTAAATAGTATCCCCAAACAAACACATATCATGCCCATGGCTTGTTCAGTCATTCCCTAATTGATGGGCATCCCCTCAGTTTCCAACTCTTTGCCACCAGAAAAAGAGCTACTATAATTTTTTTTTAGACAAATAGGTCCTTTTCCCCTTTTTAAACCTTTTTGGAGTTATAGACCTAGTAGTAGTAGAATTTCTGATTTGGGTGTGTAGAGTTTTGTAGCTTTTTTGAACATATTTCCAAATTATTTTCA
This sequence comes from Pseudochirops cupreus, assembly GCA_028627135.1. Lineage (NCBI taxonomy): Eukaryota > Metazoa > Chordata > Mammalia > Diprotodontia > Pseudocheiridae > Pseudochirops > Pseudochirops cupreus. The sequence goes on from CM053583.1 coordinate 217,166,918, forward strand.
TAATGGTTGGAGTAATTTACAACTCCATGAACTTTGCATTAGTGTTCCAATTGTTTTCACCTCTACAAAATTTATCACTTTTATTTTCTGTCATGTTAGCCAATCTGATAGATGTGGAGTGGTATCTTAGAGCTCTTTTAATATGCTTTTCTCTAATTAATAGTGATTTAGACCATTTTTCCCATGTGGCTTGATAGGCTTTGCTTTCTTTTTTCTGAAAACTGCCAGTTCATATCATTTGACAATTTGTCAACTAGGCAACAATTCTTATTTTTGTAAATTCATCTCAATTCCTTGTATATTTTAGAAATGAGGTCTTTTTCTGAGAAATTATGTAAATTTCTCCCAGCTTCCCATTTTCCTTCCAATTTTAGGTAAATGAATTTTGTTTATGCAAAGCCTTTTTTTAAACTTCATGTAGTCAGAATTAACCATTTCACTCCTTGAGACCTTCTCTATCTCATCATAAAGTCTTGCCTTTTTTATAGGTCTGGCAGGTATGTTTTTTTTTCAATGGTCCCCTAATTTGCTTGTGATATCACCCTTTTTATCTAACACATTTACTAATTTCATCATACTTGTTCAAAATTGATACATAATTTAGGCATTAAAGGATAATTTATAAACAAATTAGGGGAGCATGCAACAGTTTATCTGTCAGATCTCTGGATGAGGGAAGAATTTATGAGCAAACAAGAGCTAGAGAGCATTACAGTATGTAAAATGAATAATTTTGATTACATGCTTGCACTCTTCTAAATCCAAGTCATTCCTTATTTAATAAGTGGTCAAGTATATGAACAGTTTTCAAATACAGAAATCAAAGGTATCAATAGTCATGTAAAGTATTCTAAATCACTACTGTTTGGAGCAATGCAAATTGAAACAACTCTGAGGCACCATTTCAAACCTATCAAATTGGTCAAAAGAAATGTAACAAACCTATCGAATTGGTTAAAAGAAATATAACAAATGCTAGTAGGGATGTGGTAAAATTTGGTGGAGTTGTGTGAAGTGATCTAACCATTCTCGAGAGCAATTTGGAATTGTGCTCAAGGGCTATCAAACTGTGCATACCCTTTGTTTCAGCAATACCACTACTAGATCTGTATCCCAAAAAGATAAAAGTAAAGGAGCTACACACAAAAATATTTATAGCAGCTTTTTGTGGTGGCAAAGAATCAGAAGTTGAGGAGATGCCCAATAATTGGCAAATGGTGAATGAGTTGTGGTCTATCATTTTCATGGAATACTATTGTGCTGAATATCATGTGAGCAGAATTCTTTCAGAAAAACCTGAAAGGCTTGCTAGAACAGATATAAAGTGAAAAATCAGAGCATGGAATATATTTTAGCAATGTTTTGAGTTGACAAATAATGAATTCCAGTAATACAATGATCTAAGATAATACTGAAGGACCTATGATGAATAATGCTATCTACATGCAGAGAAAGAACTGAAAGAGTCTGAATGTATATCAAAGTGTACTTTTTAACTTTTTTTTCATTTTTATTTATTTTTTGGTCTGTATTTTCTTTCACAACATAACTAAGAGGCAAATATGTTTTGCATGAATGCACATGGATAGTCTATATCAAATTGCTATACCCAATGAAAGTGAAAAGATACAAGAAGGGAAAGAATTTGGAACTCAAAATGTTTTAAATGTTAATTATGTTTACATATAATTAAGAAAAATATTTTTAAAAGAAATCAGGTTGTGTGCAAAACAGAAACTTGATTTCCTTTTCTTTTCATGAAAATATGCTTAGGTTGGCTGTGATATATTTTCTTCATACAGGTTTGTGTTCTTTAATGATATGGTGAGGAGTAGAAAAAAGGAAGAGAAAATGAGAGATCTTCAATAGCCTGTATGTGAAAGATTTCCAGATTACTTGCTGTGGTTAAATTTTGATAACTAAAGGAGAAGCAAAAGCATATACACACATACATATGTGTATGTCAGTGTGTGTATATGTGTGTGTATCTTATCAAAATCAAAAGAGTAAACATTCACTTTATTATTCTTTGTGTTGGCATCAATACTGCCACAAAGTAAAGTACATCCAAAGGATGAGCATTATATTAGACACTGCATGCAGCAAGACAAAAAAAAGTACATAGACCCATTGCAATCTTATGAGGAGCAGTAATGAGGCCAAATGCAGGATATATTGTAAACAAGTAATGACATTAATGTGCTATATTCCTGCTGGGCTATGGAACTTCCACAAATTACTTCCTCAGAGCGTTTTTTAAAATTATGATTAGTTTAAGAAAAAGGATGAAATGAAAACCAATAAATAGCAAGAAGGACATGAATAAATGGGAAAATAGTTTTATGAGATATTGTTTTAAATATAATACAAGTAAATTTTAGGAACGCAAATGACAAACCAAAGTCAAGGATAAGAGCATGTTAGAGCTGGATGGGACCTCAGAGATCATTTAGCCCATTTTAAAAAGTAGACTATTTAGTCTAAATAGGCTATTTAGAATAGCAAGCTTAGTTAGCCTGGACTGGTTCAGACCTTTATCCAGGGAATGATGTATTGCATATGTCAGGGTTCCAAACTTTCCATCAGGTATCCTCATTATTCCAAGACAAGAAAAATATCTGAAAATCTACAAAGCTAGTTGAAAATACAGTACCTAAAATACTTGAAATAGCCAAAGTTGGACTGTTTAATCTTTCATGATAAAATATATGTAATCACAATTAATACTCTTTCAAATTGGGGACTAAATCATTGGCAAAATAATATTACAACTTAATTTATTTTAGAAATAAATATTCTTTCCTGAAATAACAAAGCAAATTAATGAAGAATTCAATTACATTATTACTTGGGCACTAAACATTTTTTTTTCTCATTGCTTGATTTTTTCTTAACTACATACAGTCCAGTGTTTTCTTGGCACTATCCCTTTATCCTTTTCTCATGGCATATTTGTTTTGTCATAAGTAGATTTTCTTACCCATTCCATTCTTTTCCATATTTATCTGATGCAGTTCAGATGTGATTTTCATCACATTAGGCTGGTGAAAGAAAAATAACTCTGCTTTTGATAATATTTTAGGGAAGATAATTAATTTACAATAACTTCATCCTTTAGGTTTTGACCCTGAACATTTCCAGAAAATGATGATTAGGATTATATCTGCTTAGCAGAAGGTATTTATTGTGTTAAGTGACATAGCAATAATTGACAGGCTCCTTCCCTGACTCATTCTTTTCCCTACTTTTGAATCTCAACCCACTTCTATGTTGTATTCTCGATGGCTATTTTTGTTTTTTCAGCACATGCAGTGGATATTCCTGATTATGTAGCTTTCTTGCTTCTTCCATCTCCCTCCCATTTTCATTCTCATGATTCATCTAGGAAAGCAGCAGAAAGTGTCTCCTCTAAGACAATTATGCAGTTCTGCTGCCAGCACTTATAAGCCTTTTCACATATGGTCAAGAATAATGAAAATGGCTACCTACTTCCTTGGCATATATACTTTGTGTATCTGAAGTGATGTTGAGCTGAAAAAAAGTAGGACGTGTATCCCAGCGGATAGAGTGCTAGGCCTGGCATCAGGAAGATCAGGATGACCTCAGATCATATCTGGTCACCAACATAGACAAGTTATGTGATCCTGTCAAGTCACTCAACCTTTATTTGTCTCAATTTTTCTGCAAACCTAGCACAACATCACTTACTCCCCAGGATTGTTGTGAGAAACAAATGAGATAATATTTATGAAGTACTTAATACAGAGTCTGAAACCTCATAGTTGTTACATAAGTTTTTACTCCACATACCTCACCCCCACCCCGCCCCAGACATACACACATACTTGAGCAAACTATTTCATGCTTATTTCAGCAACAGAAAAATGTGGGGTACTAATAGATATTAAAAAAAATAAATCTTATTTTACCAATGCTATGGCACTCTTAAATGGCCATAGATACTAGGGCTCAATTTATGTGGTTGCCTGACAGCACTACATGTGATTTCACATTCATAATTTGATATTCTATGATAAATATCTACTATGGAAAGATTTTGTTTTAATCCAAAAACTTAAGCATAGCATTTACTTATGGTTCAATGATGAATAGCCATCAATCTAATACAATATTAGGAAACACAAATCTTGCATACATACAATATATACACATATATGTATATATGCATGTATGTACACACATATATGTACATATATAACACACTCAAACTCCCTTCTTCCATTGTTATATATTTATATAATCATATATTGATATGTAATATAAAATTAAAAACATTATCATTTGCTATTGACTTAAATTATGATTTATATTATGGATATTAAGTAAGGATTTCATTTATTTGGACATGTACAGCTGCCTTGTATTAACATTTCTTTGTTTTCCTTGGTGTGACATACTAATAGCTGTAAACGAAGTACATTCAGGATTCTATTCATTTTATAATATTTCTCCAAATTAAAAATGTTAACAAAGGGCACCATGGTTGCATCCAGTTGAATTTCATGCTGACAGTGTGCAAAGTAGCATTTAAAATTATTCTTCTGTACCTAGCTTAAGAAGCTTCATAAAAATACTAGTTGGTTACAGTGTTGCTTCATTTATTCTGTATGACTTTTAGCATCAGAACTGGTGGGAATGTAAAATCTATTTTAAAAAATTTTGACAGTGCTTACTTTATAACAGTATTAACATCAAATTATAAGATGTTCACCAACAGTAAAGTTCTGAAAAATATTCAGACTATAGGTATGTTGAGCATGGACAAGGAATTCCCATTAAACAGGGTAGAGGAAATTATAGGATTTATAACAAAATAAATAAATCATTGTATTTGTGGTTCCTAATTCTTGTGAACTGGAGAAAAAGAAATAGAAAACTTAATTCAGAATGTCTATGTCAGTGTAAAGCCAAGCACGAGCAGCTTTCCAGAGGACTTCTGCTATGAACAGCTTCAAGGTTGTGATTAAAAAGTATAGTGAACCCTATTTATTCAGTAAAAAACTAATACAAAACACTCACAGAAATCAATTCATAATTCGCAATTCACAATAGCATTCACAATGTTATGGCTTAACAATTTATCACTAAAATAGCCCCATAGTTTTCACCAAAGCGGCTACCTAGTTTTAAACAAAGTACATTAATTTAGTAACTCAATCATTTAGTAAGTCCTTAATCCAGTCACAAAGTATAAAGGTCAAATTTATTCACCCCTAGGTCACATTGTCTTAATCTTTTCAATCAAAAAGTCTTCTATCTTCTTAATTGAAGAAGCTCTTAACTAAGTCATCTAAATGTAAAGCTCAAAGTTCTCCACCTCTAGGCCATGGTAAATCATGATCTTCTCAGTTCTGCATTAAATACCCAAGGAAAGGTCTTTCATCTCTACTCAAGGCAGGCTCTCAGCTTCCGTTGTTCCTCTTCCATGGTCCCAGCTCCTGCCCAAATCTATCCAACTGTCACCTGAGTTCAAAGTCATATAGCTCTCAGTTCCTTGTCTAATTCCTTGTGCAATTCCTGTTCCATATTGGAGATCACAGTGTCTAGTCCACCTCAAGTCCTTCGTAGTTTCTGTTCCTGGGAAGACAAAGCTTAACAAAGCCATGATAATATTCATATACATTGCTGGCATGATCAGCAGTCCACTTTCTGCCTGTGATATCAGCATAGACCCAACAACAGGGTCTGAGAAATCAACACAAATCATCAGTATAGTCCCAGGACCTCTGAAAACATCAGTCAGACCCTCCTCCAAGATTATCATAAACATACAACAAGAAAATCCTCTTTCAGGGCTTCTGAACCAGCAGTAAGGTCCTAGGGCTTCTGTAACAACAGTGATGCCCTTTATCAACAGATGAATCTGACAAAGTAATATCAAAACAGAAAGACAAAGTACTAGCACCACAGTCATGTTTCCTCCCAGTTCTCCTCTTTTCTCATTTCTCAGTTCTTCTCTGTTCTCTTCTCAGGTGTTCTCAGTTCTCAGTTCAGTTCTTGGTTCTCAGTTCTCAGTTCTCAGTTCTCTGTTCTGTCCCCCAAGTTCTGTTTTCCATTTTGTTCTCAATTTGTAGCAGTTCTCAGAAGTTCTCAGGATCCTAGCAGTGCTCTTTCTCTCAGCAATTCTGGCTCTCTAGCTTGGACTTTTCCTTATATATGGTTTAAGCTCCTCCTTGTTTCTCCCCTTCCTGTTACATCAGTAAATTCCTCCCACAGTGGGATTCACAGAGTCATCTGATTGTTCTGTAACTTCATTGATGTGTATGTTGTACCATCATTTTTTCTCATCCAATACACCTCCTGATAGTAAAAATATATTAGTGGAGCTGGTGGGTTGCTGTATCAGCAAGCACCCCAGCACCCCCAGGGTGGCTGCTAGCACAGGTTCTTAGATCTGCTTTTCTAAAGGAAAGCAACTCAAAGTGGGTTAACAATCTTACTTTAATTGATCAAATATCATTTACCTAGTTCAGGGGGAAA
>CM053583.1:217173918-217191318 GCA_028627135.1 Pseudochirops cupreus
GAGCCCCTGTTGATGTGGAAGAAGGGGATTGGTTGAGGTGTGTATATAAGCAAGAATTCCAGAGACAGACAGACAGAATTGGAACACTGCCCCTGGTGAAGGAAGAATCCTGGAGACTGAGGCCAGCTTGAGAGAGAGGAAGAGAGAGGGAGAGAGAGAGAGTTTCTCTCCCAGCATCTGGAAGCTGAGAATTGACTGAGAACTGAGATGGATTTTTCCTGAGACCAGAATCTGCTGAAGGCTGCCTGGAAGGCTGAGAGGGCCTGCCTGGAAGGCTGAGAGGGCTTGCCTGGGCTTGCCTGGAAGGCCAATATTCCTTCTGCGTCCTAGAGCCAGATGAAGCTTTGGAGGGCTGAAGAAGCATGACAAGGATAAGACTCTGTTGGTGGCCTGGCTGATCCTTGAGTTCCAGGCAAGAGAAGTGGTCAAGAGTTTGAGATGTGCTGGACCCTGTGAACTTCAGTGTGTGCCAGGGACTGCCCTGAGGATGGGACAAAGATCTGGGAGCTGTCTACCTCTGAGGATTGGACAAGGACCTTGGAGCTGTCTGCTTCTGAATCCAGGTGACTGTTTGGTGGATTAAGGAGGGAGCTGGGACCATGGAAGGGGATCCAGGGAATCAGAGAGACCACCCAGAGTCAAGATGAAGAAAAGGCCTCCCCTTGGATGAAATTGAGGTTTTCTGGACACCAAGGGGTGGAGGGTTTGTGTGGTTTTTCTAATGACTGTAGTAGTAGGGAATCTAGATTAGTGACTGAGTAAGTTAATGGTTGCCCCATGAGTGGAAGTTTGAGTATTCTATTGTTTCTTGTTAATGATTAAGTATTGAGTTGCCCCATGAGTGGAAGTTTGATTCTATTGTTCCTTGTTCTGAATATTGTGGCCTCTGTAGTGAAAACTGTGTGGCCATTTTCTTTGATAAGATGTATGTGAAAATTATATTGTGACATTGTGAATGTTTGTCTTGATTTGTAATGGAATAAACAGAGTGTTCACTATATTTTGTATTCTTAACTCTAAAAGCTGTTCACAGTAGCGTTCCTTTGGGAATCTGCTGGTGCATGGCATTACAGATAGACTCTCACATAAAATGGAAGGAGGTAGCAAAGTGGATTAAAAACCATAATGCTACAATATGGTATTTGCAAGAAATACATTTGAAACAGAGGGATACACACAGAGTAAAGATAAATGACTGGAGCAGAATATATTATACTTCAGCTGAAGTAAAAAAAAAATAAGAAGCAGGGGTAACAATCCTGATGTCAGACAAAGCAAAAGCAAAAATAGATCTAATTAAAAGAAGTAAGGATGGAAGCTATATCTTGCTAAACAGTAGTAATGACAGTGACAAGAAGTAATATCATTACTAAACATATTTGCATCAAGTGCTATAGAATCCAAATTCTTAGGACACAAGTTAAGGGAGTTAGAAAAGAAAGAGCAAAACTATACTAGTGGGGGACCTAAACCTCTCCCTCTCAGAACTAGGTAAATATAACCACAAAATAATAAAGAAATAAGTTAAGGTGATGAATAGAATTTTAGAAAAGTTAGATATGGTAGACCTCAGGAGAAAATTAAATGGGGATAAAAAGGAATATAACTTTTTCTCAGTGGTTCATGTCACCTACATAAAAATTGACCACATATTAGGTCATAAAAACCTCACAATACAGTGCAGAAAGGCAGAAATATTAAACTGATTCTTTTAAGATCATGATACAATAAAAATTTCATGTGATAATGGTCCATGGCAAGATAAACTAAAAATCAATTGGAAATTAAATAATCTAAACCTTATAGATAAGTGGTCAAAGAACAAAACATAGGTAGATGCCAAATAATAGGAAGTTGTGGTTTGATAAAGAGTTTAGGAAATCTTGATCATGGAATTAGAGAACTTCTAGGTATGAAATTAAAATAATGATAATTGCAATGGTATACAGGCAATATAGAATAGAGGATAAAGTTGAGGGATGGAGTACTTACCATAGTAAATGAGAAGACTGAAAAACTGTGATTCCAAGGAGGAAACATCTGTGTCTGTAATGAACTCACCTCTTATAAGAACTGGTGTTTGTTGGGGAGAAAGACTATAAGATAGGTACTAAACTCCATGTGAAAGAAAAGAGAATGATCTTGGAACAAATAGATAACTATTACAAGTTTCTAGATTGGATAGAATCAATCTCAAAAAAGGGAAAGTTTTCTATGTGATAGTGGTAGAGAATAGTCTTTACATTTGATTCTTAGAATGTGGAATACATTGTTTAAGGCATCTTAGAAACCATGTAGAAAAGAACAAAAGAGTGAATTTAAAAAAAAAAACAATTTCAATGCAAGAAATGACAATATTAAAAAGGCAATGAAATAATTTAAGGTGCTTTTGGAAAGTGCATTATATTTTGTAGAATCTTTTTTTTTTCAAATATTCCAAAAGCTGATAATACAGCAGGCTGCTTCAATTAATTTAAGTAAATAAATTAATAAGTAAAAGACTACTACCAAGCCAGTTTTGTAGTTCTGTCCACTAACTTACAATTCTAGAATTAGAATGCAATAATATGCGGATTTAATGTTTCAGTCATCTTCCTTTAAGTAACCTTTTAACCATTTCTTATGTTAGCATTGTAAAAACTTTCTGTTTTATGATTGATCCATTTTACATTCATTATTGTTTTGTTGAATTTCCTCACCATAAATATTTCAAATGCAACTTCTTTTTGGGTTCTTTCTTTTCTTTAATATCTTTCCTTATCAAACTTTTGTAGTAATTATTTTAAATTGATACTGAATTTTCATCTGTTCTTTACACTGCTTCCATCACTTGTACCAATTTAACTCTGGCTTTCATTAAATAGTTTATGAACAATATCCATAAATTATAATATAAATTTCTTTTCTGGATTCTATTCCACACATTTCATTTTGTTGTTCTTTCTGTTGTATTTTTTTTAATGGGAGATAAGAAATTTAAGTTTCTGCTGTGTCAGCTACTGTAGTGTGCAAATTACTTGACAGGAGCAATGAGTTTTATATAGTTTCATTTTGTGCACCAGTGGTCTTGTGGGTTTGCAGAATGTTCTGCATGTAACTCTTTTCTTATGTGGTTTTGATTTCTTCTTATAGGTCCCTATATTTTATTTTGTTTTGTTTTATTTTTACTTCATGTACCTTAGATATTATGAGAACTTGGTGTGGTAATGCATTAAAATAAATTAATTTTTTTGTGGATCAATGGAAATTGTGAGTAGCAGTTATGTTCCAGCTGTGGGATTATTTGTTGAATTTTCCAAAAAAAAAATTTCCAAAAAATATTTCAAACTTGGTATTTGTTATATGGGGATTTATCATCTGCTAGTTTATAAAAGATAACAGGTTTCTAATATATTGATATTAGAGCATATATAAGTTCATAAAAGAGGTTTCATTATGCTAGCTGAGATTCTGACCCAACCAATGGAAGCTCCAGAACTCAACTGGCCCAAATTTTGGAGTATACCCAAGCCCTTCATAGCTCTTGTTAGCAGTTTTGTAGCACATGGGGCCCCAGCTTTACATCACTCAGGCTAGTATCCCCTTGCTTTTCTGTACCTTTCTCACTGAGACTTTAGAAAATTGACTTGGGTTTTGGGCATAGCCTCCTTCTCTTTGTCCTCCTCTTTGTCCTCATCCTTCTCCTCTTCCTCTTCTCCTCTTCTTCCTCCCTCTTTTCCTTTAACCGCTACTATTACAACTACTTTTACTGCTACCATGCCCACTACTACTCCTACTACTGCTACTACTAGTACTACTACTACTCCTACTTCTCCTCCCCCTCCTCCTCCTCCTGCTACTACTACTATTATCACCCATTTCCTTTTTAGTTTTATGGCTAGTCTTAATGCATCTAGCCAAGCAAAATGCTACATTCCTAAAGAAGAGCTCATTTTCATACTATTCCTGCTATTACTATTACTATTAAAAACAGAAGTAGCAACAAGAAGCAGTCTAATTAACCCCTACATGTTTTTGATATTGTTATGATGATTTACACAATCCAGTAATGAATCATGTAAGGATTCTCTTGTCTTAATGTCATTTTTCTGTTTTACTTTGGGACACATTATTTCCTTTTATGTAAATAGTCAACTTAGATCTCTGTCTTTACAAATGCACTTCATACCGGGGTTCTTCCTAACTCTGCAGCAACTGGTCTCCATCTTTCCTTTTCCATTTCTTAATTGCTTGATCAGAGAAAGGACTGTAATATTACCAAACCTTATTTGTTCTAATATTCTGATGTTACTTATTTTACAGTGTTCCTTGCAATAAATTGTAAGCTCTTCAAGGACAGGAATTGTTTCATTTTTGTCTTTTACCCAGTGACTAGAACAGCATCTTCCACATAATAGATGCATAATAATTGTTCGTTGCTTTATTGGTGATTTCAACAGTTATTTTATAAGTCAACAAATAGAAAGTATTTATCACTTGTTCAATATGATATCATGGAGTAAACTAGGCATGGGAAGTCTAAACTGTTCATTTTTTTTCTTTTGGGCTCTTCTTCATCTTTTGTTTTTGCCTTTTGATTTCCATGCAGGTGGTTGACCAGATTGACACACTGACCTCTGACCTGCAGCTGGAGGATGAGATGACAGACAGCTCCAAAACTGATACACTGAACAGCAGCTCCAGCAGCACAACAGCATCTAGCTTAGAGAAGATCAAAGTGCATTCCAATGCACCACTCATCAAGCCACCAGTCCACCCTTCTGCTATCCTCACAGTCCTGAGAAAACCTAACCCTCCACCTCCTCCTCCACGATTGACACCTGTGAAGTGTGATGATCCTCACAGGCCTGTGCCAACCATCAATCCTGTAAAGACTAATGGCACACTTCTCCGAAACGGCGGTTTACCTGGAGCATCAAACAAAATTCCAAATGGGGACATCTGCTGTATCCCTAGTAGTAACTTGGACAAGGTGCAGATGCAGCCTCTGATGCACAGACCTCCGAAGGACAGGTGTCCCCAGGCAGGAACGCGGGAACGGGTACGGTTTAGTGAAAAGGTGCAATACCATGGGTATTGTCCTGACTGTGATGTCCGGTATAACATAAAAAATCGAGAGGTTCACATCCACAGTGAATCCCTCCCCATGCCAGGAAAGCTTCCTCACCAATGCCCTCCTCTCCCACCCCCACCACCCCCTCTCCCTCCTTTTCCTCTGGAAAATGGAGGGCTGGGAATAAGCCACAGTACCAGTTTTCCCCCTCTCAGACCTGCAACTGTGCCTCCACCCATTGCACCTAAACCACAGAAGACCATCTTGAGGAAATCAACCACTACAACAGTGTGATGTATGCCACTTGAAAACTGCTTTCATTTTTTCTATATATAAACATAAAATAATGTATAATGATGAGCACTTTCTACTCAAGCAATAAGAAGCCCAAATATATTACAGCCTGTGTTCAGCGAAGTGGCATAAAATCACCTGGTAAGTGTAGAGAACAATGTTTACATCTCATATATGAAAAAAAAATTCTAATATTAAAACTTGTGATAATGCATGTTTCAGAATGTTTTTTTTTTAAATTTACAGAGGTTTTAAATTGTGGTTTGCATTTTATTATATTTTTATTTTGATATATCATAGGAAAGGTTGTTTCTTTGGTTTTTTGCTAAGACATAATAAATCACTGCCTGAGATCGAGTCATATTGTTAACTTTGATAAAAAAATAAAATAAAATAAGGAATTTTACCAATAAAAATATACTTATTGCTCTTTAAGAGGTTATATTTGCAATGCATTTAGACGTACTATTCAATCATGCTTTAATGCCAGTCTCTGAGTAGCATATATGGAAGTCAAGTGGTAGCTTCATATTACCTTATCGTGGATATACATTGACATTTTAAAAATAATCTAAAATTTTCTTTGATGGTAATTTGATGATGTGACTAGTAAATGGCACATAAGAAAATAAATGATCATTAGGATTCAGATAAAACAATGATTTTAAAATCTTTTTTTTCTGCCCATGGATTACTTAAATGGAGTAACACATTACCTCTTCTACTATAGCTATATTATGTTTTCAATACCTGCATTTTATGAAAAATCTCAGTTTGGCCAGAAGGAAAGGTATTTTCATGTTATGCATATTGATGAGTACACTTTAACGTACAAACCCTTGTGACAGATGTCAAGGTCTTTGGACTTTTCTTAGAGAACCACTGAAATAAATGTATGTGGGCTTTTCTTCCTTAATCTGGAAACACAGAATCCCTGAGTAAATCTGCAGTATATAGAGTAAGGTATAAATTGGTTTGGGTGTCTTAATTGCCTCGGAAATACAGGGAATTCACAAAGAAAGATGTTTTTCTGCTGGATATCTTTTTTTTTAATGTCATTGTTTCACAAATTCTAAGTTGGATCATTTGGGAATTTTGCTTTGAGGCTTACAGTTCACATTTTTTTTAAAGATTTTCTTTCATCTGTAAAAGATTAGGGACCTGAACTAGGTGTTCTGAAACCTAACATTCCAAGGTTATGATGATTTTAGTAGACAACTGCTTGTAACAATTTCCTTTTAAGAGCTAGCACTATTCTATAGGTCAAATTCGATTAAGTTGAACAAAGGCCTTTTTTGTTGCCTTTTGTTTGTTGTTGGTGTTTTTAAAAACAACTCATAGATGGGGTAGGTATAAACCTGAATGAATGGCTTGTCAAAAAAAAAAGAGTCTGCTTTAAAAAAAAAGTGCATATTAAATTCAGAGTCCCGTATGTCTTGTTTTTGATTTTTTTTTTGCCATTTCCTCCATACTGATGAACTCGTTATATTTATTCCATACCCATATTCACCTCACAAACCCAATATATTGCTCTACTTTTCTGTCTTTTCACATAGCCACATTCCCAGTACAGAAACTCATCACCTCTCACTTGGTCTATTTGCAGAAAAGCATTTTAAGAGGTCTCTCACCCTCAAATCTCTTTCCACACCAATCAAATGTTTTTTTTTTCTTTAATTAATTATTTTTTTTTTAACTTTTAGTTTACCGCATTCAGTTCCACAATCCCTTGAGTTACAAATTTTCTCTTCCTGCCTCCCCTACATCCTTCTCCCCCCCAATAGCAGCATGCAATCTGATATAGGTTCTACAGATACTTTCACATTAAACATTAGTCAAGTTCTAAGGAAGAATCATAACCAATGGAATGAACAATGAGAAAGAAAATGCCAAAGAGATCATACAAGTGGGAACGTTTGAACATATGTTCAAATGAGTTTTTACTAAAACATAGGTCCAATCATATCATCATGTCCCCTTAGCAAACCCCACTGAAATCTCTGGGAGTAAATCTAAAGTCCTCTCTTTGACATTTTTAGTCCTTCACAACCTGTCCCTTTCTTCCCTTCCCCCTATCTTTCCAGTCTTTTTTACGATTTACCCTCTTCTCTGTACTCTGTTATTCAAAACACTACACTATTTACTGTACACAAGACACTTCATTTCTGTACTCTATGCTTTTGTGCTAGTTGTTTGCCAGACTTTCAATGTTCTCCTATCACATTTGTCTCTTAACTTTCCAGGAATCCTTCAATACTCACGTCAAATCCCACCTGCAGTAATAGACCTTTCCTTGTCCCTATTAGACCCATTACCTTTCCTCTCTCTTTACTTCCATCTACACTAAATATATCTTCAAGGTACATAGAAATTTCCACTAATTACATAATTATTTTCATTAATTAATCAAATTAATTAAAGATTAAAATTTCAGTCCTTGGGGGGCAAGAATAACATTATATTTCATTTTGTTTTTCTCTCTTTTTTATCCCCCATGGTTAAAACAATATAGTAAATAATCCATGTTTGTTTACTAGATGATTTTAATCCACTCACTAATGAAGACTTTATGGATCACAGAGTTTAAAAGAATGTTATAGTATGATGTGTCTTCAGAGATCATCTAGGACAACTGTCTCATTTTATATTTTAGGGAAAGAAGTTTAGGGTAAAGAGATTATGTGAATTTTGCAGTTAATTTCATTTTTCTATCAGTGGCAATTTTTTGGTTTTGAGTTCATAACCATGTAAAGCCAATCACAAGCAGCTCTGCTTGGGACTGCTGCTGTGAATAACTTTAAGGATATAATCTCATAATATAGTGAACTCATTTTTGGCAATAAATTAAAACAAAACATTGAAGAGATTATAGCACGACATTCACAACAATATAACAAAACACATCATTCAGTAAGTTACAATCTCCTCAATCAATATAGAGTACCCAAATCAAGTCTTCTTTCACCTTGACTCCAGACTAGTGTCCAATCATCCTTAAAGGGTAATTATCCTCAAGCCAATCACCTTTAATGGGTAGTGGAAAGTACCAAGGCCATCCACCATTAGGTCAAAAGTAAGTTACAATATCATCAGTCACTACTGAGTAGTCAAGTAAAATTCTCTTTCATCTTGACTCAAGAATGACTTCTAAACCCCACAGCAACTCTTCTATGTGCCCAACTCTTGCTGGGATTCAGCCATCTGTTGGCTGCATTCACAGGTAGGCAGCTTTCCCAACTCTTGCCTGGATTCACATGAATGTTGCCTGGACTTAAAAGGCAGGCAGCTTTCTGTTCCTGTTCCATATGACAACTCACTGGGACTGCTCTGCTCCAAGTTCTTCACAGTTTCTGTTTCTAGGAAAACAAAGCTCAACAGAACTACAATATTTACACACATTGCCCACACTATCATCTCAATTCACTTTCTGTCTGAGAAATCAACACAAATCAACAGACAAAGTCCTTCTGTCTGACAAAGTAACATTAACATAAATCAACAAAGTACTTCTGTCTGACAAACTAACATCAACTGAGACAGAACAGATGGGCAAAATGCCAACATGACAAGCATTGTCCCTCTCAATTCTGCTAGTAAAGTACTGTTTTCCTTGCCATTACAGACCATCATTCTGCTTCTAGATAAACTGATCACTTGAAATCTTCTCACCATGTGGATTGACTCAGTTTTTGATACTCAAAAGCTGGATTCCTTCTTCTCCCATATGACTGAAGAGCTAGAGAGTAGAGCCATAAACTCTTCTGAAAGTTCTCCTTTTGAGGGCTCTGAATTCAGTTGACACATAGTAGGTGGTTAATAAATATTGATTGAATTAAGTTATATAGTTAATTGGTGACAGAATTGGATTATAATTTATGTCTAATGAGACTTGGTTTAGTGATTTTATTTTTCTGGGATGTGAAAGTAGGAAAAGAGAAGAGAATCCAAAGTAGCAATGTTGTATTTATCAACACTCTTTATATATGGCTATGCACTTAGCCGTGAAGCTACCTATTTCTTTTTGGGTCCACATTTTTTCCATCTTGCATAAAAAGATATCAACATAAATATTAATTATTTTACCAAATCCATATATATTTTATTTCTTGTATCTCTAAATCTACTGTTCTAAAAACAATGAATTTAATCCATGCTTTACAGTTATTGAACTCAGGCTAGTTACATTTCCAGGCTAACAATCTCAAAATTTGCTGAAGGTTGACTTCAACTTCTGTGGTTTACAAAGTCTACATTTTTGAAAAATTATTTTTGAAAAGTAAGGATATTCACTCATCCAAAATTTTGTGAAACCATTCCCACTCTCCATGATTTCTTTTAGAAAATACCTTGTCTCAGTCCCCAAACTTTAATTAATTTAGCATTCTTTCCCCCACAATCTCCTTCCTCTGAGGCATTGTAGCTCCCACATAAACATCAATTTCCTATTGTAGATTAATTCTCATCTCATATTTTTTTGCTTTATTCAACATGTTTGCTAGATATTACGTGGCCTTTATTTATATAATTATGTAATGAATAACTCCTTGTTAAAAATAAAATATAAAAATCTAATATTACCATCCTGAATTTAACATTGTTTTATTTAAGTTACATACCACTTACTTCCATTATCATGCTTTCATTTGTACTAGTGTTTGGATTCTATTTAAGATTTATTTGCTGAATACTTGCACTTCATTTTTTATTAATATATTTCTGAAATTTATTGTACCAATATTTGTTTCCCAAAATGATAATTCTCCAACATCCACTTGAATATAATGTTTTAATTTAAAAATATATAATCTTAAAAAATATGGAAATTAAGCTAGAGTTTCATAATATTTGTCTTGAAAACTATAATTATGGTGACATAGAACACAATATCATTTTATAGTTAGCTGCTATTACTTCTAAAATTAACATTTGAAGCATAAGTAGTATAAAACATAAAATAGAAAATAATGCCCTTCCTTGAGTGCTCAGAGGAGAAAAAACTCACATCAAGATCAATTTCTTTTTAATGAAAGATACATTGTCATATTAGTTTAAATGTCCAGTATTTCAAAGACCAAACATATGTACTTTTGCAAAAAAATGTTATTCTTAAAAGATGTTATGCAATTGTTTGACTTTTATAGTAACATCTTTGTTGAACATATTTGAAAAGACTTTTTTGTTCGTCTTGAATTAAGTTACCTTAGAGTTTAAATACTAATTGCTTTATTTTCATTTAAGATGTTACTGTCTCTGTAAGAGTTTTAATAAAGGATAGGCAGGGGAGAAAGTAATTAAATAAATGGATAGATGATCAATAGATCGATAGAGAGATACATGAATAAATGAATGTATAAATGAACAAACAAATAAATAAATAAAATTACTAAATCACTGCTTGTTCCTCCAGTAATGGTTATTAATTAAGGGAGGAAATAATAAAGTTTAGACCATGGGTGGGGAATGTGCCACAGTTTCAAGGCCAAATTTGGCCCTCTAGGTTCTCAAGTGCAGTTGTTTGATTGAATCTAAACTACACAGAACAAATCTCCTTGATAAAATGAATTGTTCTGTAAAACTTGGACTCAGTCAAAAGTCTGCACCTAAGGACCTAAAAAGTCACTTGTGTCCTAGAGGCCCCAGGTTCCCCAATCCAAGGTTTAGATGTTCTTTACTTTTTGAAAGTTCCTAAGTTAAGCAAATAAAGATCACCAAAAGTGAAAATGAGTAGGGATAAGAAAAATATATATCTTTTCCCCCTTCAGTACTCATATTATTTGGAAGAAGGATTATAGGCATCTACATCCTTTCCTCTCTAGTTTAGGTCAAAAATTAGCATGGAATTATTAAATTTTGTCAGTCAATTTAATCAATTTCATTCACCTAAGGCATTCAGATCATATACACATTCATACACACACACATTCAGATCATGATACACAAATACACACACACATAGTAAAATCTTAAGAAAAAGAAACAAAAACAATTCATATAGCATCATTGAACAGAAGATGCAATATGAAGCACTTACTCTGAAGATTACTAGCTGCCACTATGACTATACTGTGTTTTCTGGGCTTGTTGTGTATTATATGACATAAAGTAATTAAGTACAAGTATAAAGTATTTTAGAATCTATTTTAACCAACTGACAAACTGCATGATTCTAAAGTGATGACAGGTCTAGTACTACTAGATATTGTACACAGCAGTGTAGGGCATAAAACTGCAGCATTGTAACAGCTTGATTGTGTCACAATTACCCAGGGTGTCATTTTATGGAAAGCAATTGGACTTTATCATGCTGACTTTTTTGTGATGCAAAAGAAGCTTAAAGACAGGCATGGAGATGCTCAGCAAATGAGACTCTATTTAAAATGTGATTAAGTCGCAATGGGATATAATGTAAGGAGAATAACAAAAACAGAATGTATTAAAGAACAACTATTTCTATTTGTCTACGTTTTCCACTTTCAATAGCAAAATAATGGATTACAGTAGTATCTTCTTTCATATGTGGGTATGCTGAATTTTTATACTGACTTACAATCAGATAATCATTTTTTTCTTTTTATTTATTGAATTAAATATTTCTGAACTATGTGTAAAATAATTATCAAGCCATTTAAAAAAAATTTGAATTCCAAATTCTTTACCTCCTTCTCACCCATTCCCCCTCCTTAAGAAAGCAAACAATTTGATTTTAATTACATATGTAGAGTCCTGTAAAACATGCTGCCATATTAACCATATTACAAAAGAAAATACAAAACAATTTTTAAAAGAAAGTAAAAAAGAGGTGATTCAGTCTGTATACAATGTTCATCAATTCTCTCTCTGGAGTTGTTTGACATTATTTTTATCCTGATTCTTTTGGGAATGTCTTGGATCATTGACTTAATCAGGGTAGCTAAGTCTTTCAAAGTTGAAATTGCTGTTTCTGTGTACAAAGTTATCCCCTCTTCACTTTGTAATAGTTCATATAGGTCTTCCCAGATTTTTCTGAAACCATCCTGTTTATCATTTCTTATAGAACAATAGTATTCCATCACAATCATATACTATAATTTGCTAGCCCTTCCCCAATTGAGGGGCATACCCTTGATTTCCTATGCTTTGACACCACAAAAAGAGCTGCTATAAATATATTTGTGCAAATATGCCCTTTTTAATTTTTTTCCTAGAGCTCTTGGCATAAAGACCCATTAGGTCTTTATTTCAGATCAAAGGATATGCACAGTTGTATAGCCCTTTTGTCATAGTTCCAAATTTTCCTCCAGTATTATTGTAGTTCACCGCTCCACTAACAGTACATTAGTATCTCAATTCTTCTACATCCCCTCAAGCATTTCTCATTTTACTTTACTTTACTGTCTGATAGGTATGCAATGATATGCTTGCATTTCTTTAACTAGTAGTAATTTAGAGCATTTCTATGTGACTATTGATAGCTTTGGTTTCTTTTTGTGACAAACTTCCTGTTCATATATTTTGGCCAATTTTTTTTCATTTTATTTTAACATTTTTTTTCCTCTCAATGACTTGTTCATTTACTTTTAGTTTACAAGATTTGGTTCCACTTGGCCAATTTTAAATTATGGATTGGCTCTTATTTATATAAACTTGTCTCAGTTCCTTATATATTTGAGAATGAAGCCTTTATCCAGGAACTTGCTATAATTTCTTCCCAGTTTCTAGTTTTCCTTCTAATTTTGGCTGCATCAATTTTGGTTGTGCAAAAGCTTTTTAAATTTCATGTAATCAAAATTTTCTATTTCACTTCCCATAATACCCTGTATCAATTTCTCAGACATAAATTCTTCCTTTAAACAAAGATATAAAGGTATATTTTCCTATGCTCCCCTAATTTATTTATGACATAACATTTTATGTCTATTTTTTCATATTGACTTTATCTTAATATATGGACAAGATATTGTTGTATGCTGAGTTTATGCCAAAATGTTTTCTAGTTTTCCCAGCATTTAAAAAAAATATTTAGTTTGTACCGCAGAAGCTAGGATCTTTGGATTTAACAAACACTAAATTAATATTGCCATCAAAGACTGTATATTTGTGTACTCCATAAATTCAAGTGATCTGCTGCTCTATTTCTTAGCCAGAAGAGATTGTTTTGATGATTACCACATTGTAAAATAGTTTGAAATCTGAACTGGTAGGCTGCCATCTTTCATTTAAAAAAAAAAATTGATCTTCTTCATATTCTTGAATTTTTGTTCTTCCAGAAGGATATTGTTACTATTTCATCTAGCTCTGCAAAATAATTATTTGGTAATTGGATTGATATGGCAATGAATATGTAAATTTACTTAGGTAGATTTTTCAATTTCGTTATATTGGCTTAGTCTACCGTGAGCAATTACTATTTCTCCAATTGTTTGGATATGTCTTTATTTGTGCGAAAGGTGTTTTGTAATTGCGTTCATCTAAATTCAGGATTTATCTTAGCAGGTAGCACCCCAAATATTTTATACTGTCTGCCATTTTTTTCCTTAATACTATTTTATTTTTTCCAATTACACATAAAGATAATTTTCAACATTCATTTTTGTAATATTTTGAGTCCCGAATTTTTCTCTCCTTCCCTTCCCTCCCCCACCTCCAAAATACAGCAAGTAATCTGATATGGCTTATACGTGTACAATCATGTGAAACATATTTCCACATTAGTTATGTTGTGAGAGTAGAATCACAACAAAAGGGGAAAAAACACAAGAAAGGAAAACAAACAAAAAGTAAATATAGTATCCTTTGATCTCCATTCAGACTCCATAATTCTTTCTCTGGTTGCAGTTAGCATTTTCCATCATGAACCTTATGAAATTCTTTTGGATAATTGTACTGATGACAAGAACTAAGTCTTTCATAGTCAATTATCTCAAACTGTTGCTGTTGCTGTGTACAACGTTTTTCTGGTTCTGCTCACTTCATTCAACATCAGTTCATGTAAGTCTTTCCTGTTTTTTTTTTCCCTCTGAAATCTACCTGCTCATCATATTTTTACAGAGCAATAATATCCCATTATATTCATACACTTCAATTTGTTCAGCCATTCCACAGTTGATGGACATCCCCCCAATTTTTTTTTGCCACCTCAAAAAGAACAGCTATGAATATATTTGTACATGTGGGTCCTTTTCCCTTTTTATGATCTCTTTGGGATACAGACCTATTAGTGTTATTGATGGATCAAAGGGTATGCACAGTTTTTTTTTTCAATTTATCAATTCATTTGTTTTCAATTTTTGACATTCACTTCCATAAGTTTTAAATTTTCTCCCCCTCCCTCCTCAAGGTGCCTTGCAATCTGATATGGGCTCTACACATACATTACTATTAAATACATTTTCAAATTAGTTATGTTGCAAAGAAGAATTATAATGAATGGGAGAAACTGTGGGAAAGAAAGCAAAACAACAAAACAAAAGCAAAAAGTAATCTGCTTCACTCTGCATTCCAATACCGCAGTTCTTTCTCTGGATATAACTGACATTTTCCATCATGAGTGTTTTGGAAATGTTTGGGGTCCTTGCATTGCTGAGAAGCTCTAAATCCATCAAAATCAGTCCTCACACATTGTGGCTGTTACTAGCTATAATGTTCTCCTCATTCTTATCACTTCACTCAGCATCAGTTCATATAAGTCTTTCCAGGTTATTTCTGAAATATGCCTGTTCATCATTTCTTATAGCATAATAGTATTTCTCTACATTCATATAAAACGAATTGTTCAGCCATTCCCCAAGTGATGTGTATCCCCTCAATTTCCAGTTCTTGGCCACCACAAAAAGAGTTGCTATAAATATTTTTTGTACATGAGGGTGCTTTTTACATTTTTATGATCTCTTTAGAATGTAGCCCTAGAAGCAGCATTGCTGGATCGGAGACTATGTACATTTCTATAGTTTTCTGGGCATAGTTCCAAATTGCTCTCCAGAATGGTTGGATCAGTTCCCAACTCTACCAACAATGCATTAGTGTCCCAGTTTTCCCACATCCTCTCCAACATTCATAATTTTCTTCTGTTATATTAGCTAAGCTGACAATTATGAGGTGGTGCCTCAGAGTTATCTTAATTTTCCTTTCCCTAATTAATAGATATTTAGAGCATTTTTTCATATGATTATAGATAGTTTTAATTTCTCCATCTGAAAACTGCCTGTTCATAGCCTTTGACTATTTATCAATTGAGGAGAGATATATTCATATAAATTTGACTCAGTTCCCTATTTTAGAAATGAGGCCTTTATCAGAAACACTGACTGCAAAAATTTTTTCCCAGCTTTCTACTCTCCTAACGTTAGTTGCATTGGTTTTGTTTGTGCATTTTAAAAATTTAATGTAAGCAAAATTAGCCATTTTATCTGGCATTATTTTTAAAGGATTTTTTCTTCCTATCTCTTCCTGCTTGGTTTTGTTGATAGTATATAGAAATACTAATGATTTATGTGTATAACATCACATTATCTGAAAAGAATTACACTTGTGTTTCCTCATTGCCTATTTTTATCCTTCACTTTTTTCTTGTCTTATTTCTTAGCTAGCATTTCTACTGCAATATTGAATAATAAAAATAGAATTGAATACTGAAAATTCTTGCTTCAGTCTTGATCTTATCATTTCAAGTTTACACCCATCATAGCTGATGCTTACTCTGTTATAGACAAATATTACATATCATTTTAAAAAAGATTCCATTAATTGCTCTGCTTTCTAGTGTTTTAATAAGAATGAGTCTTGTCTTTTCTCACATGCTTCTGTACCTAGTGACATAATCTTATGATTTTTCTTGTTTTTGTTATTGATATGGTCAATTATGCTAATAATTTTCCTAATATTCAACAAGCACTGCATTCCTGGTATAAATCCCACATGCTCAGCATTTTTTATCTTGGTGACAAATTTCTGTCATCCCCTTGTTGTTGTTGCTGTTGTTGTTCATCCTTCATTGTCAAGCAGGACCAATGACATCATGAAGATAATGTCTTGACTTACAGAGGGATTGGACGTGAGTCAGAGTTGTGCAAAGTTGTCAGTCTCACTCTTTCTTTCAGAGTCATTGAAATACAGTGGCAAATGTCCTGGGATGAAGTGGGTGATGTTGCACTTTTTAAATCAAGTTCTTTCCTCGTTCTCAATTTATCTGAGGCAATATCCATTTAATGACTAAGGGCTAGGTTATTACTGATATAAAACATTACCCAATTTGCCATCACAAAAACCTAGATTAGAAGGGGAAGACTCTCAAAATTTCTGGCCAGGATAGAAAACAACTGCTATTTACACACCTTCCATGCCATTAACATCTAAACAACTTGAGTCAGAGAGGCTTATGCTGGAGGTTAACATTGGACATTCAATAAAAACTAGAGTTATTTGGTTTTAAAGGCATAGACAGGTAGCTCCGTTTGAAATACAATGGTATTTTTTTCAGTCTGGGTTATTTTAAGAGCTAGATTTCAAAAAATCATAAATGAAAACTGTATTTAAAAAAGGTAAATTGTTTGGGGTAGCTAGGTGGTGCATTGCATAGAGTCAGGAGGACCTGAGTTCAAATCTGGTCTCAGACACTTGACATACTAGGTTAGGCAAGTCACTTAACCCCAATTGCTTTGCTTTCCCCTTCCAAAAAAAAAAAAGTAAATTGTTCCATCTTTTTGAAAAGAAAAATAAATGCATGGAAATTGTAAAGAAATTTAACATCTAGACCAATCCAAAAATAAGCCTCCAAAAATTGCTGGTTTTTTTGTTCATCTTTCATTCACAAAGAGAATCAATGACATCAGGAGGGTAACTTGTTGTCTTGCAGGTGAATTAAATTTAATTGAGGCTAAATAGATAGGAATGGAGACAAAAGATATCCCAATTTACCATCTCGAAATAATGATGTGATCTTTCCTAACCACTACATCATTTCATTGTTCTATAGTGCCTGCCTATAAGTTCTTAGACAATAACACCCTCCTACCACTAAAGTTTTTCCTGATGCCTGAATACACAGAACTTGCCCCAACTGAAAATTAAATGTAACT
>CM053583.1:217191418-217208663 GCA_028627135.1 Pseudochirops cupreus
TATATATATATATATATATATATATATATATATATATATATATATATATATATATATATATATATATATATATATATATATATATATATATATGACATCACCCTCACTTCAAGCCTGAGAGATTCATTTCAAATCAACCCTCTCAATACCTTGTCATCCTGTAGCCTTTGTACTTTGGCATACATATATACATGAATGTATGCGTGTATGTGTATGTGTTTATACATATATATGCATACATACATATATCTTATATATGTATATAATAGATTAAGAATATGTATGAAGAACAAAGAGGTAGCATTTCTAAGCTGTTCATCATTTGAAATCCTATTTTTTCTGATTGTTTCTCATAAAACTCCTTTCCCAAGTGATTCCAACTTGGCATAGATGGTAAAAGGAATAGTGGCAATAGTTATATGATTGAAACCTTTTTAAAAAAATACATTTAGACTTCAAACACCTGAGGAAAAGAAATATTATGATAGTCAGGGAATTAATCTTTCCTCCATCTCATCACTGATATGCCTTCCAGAAGCCAATCTGGAGTTCTGAAGTCCATCCTTCTTCCAGATACCATCCAACAGTGGTGGTTTTTCTCTCCCGCAGTCCTGGAAGGCAACTTTAATTACTAGGTTTCAATTTCAGGTGCCATGACTACAGCATCTTCTGTGCCTCTACGTGGTTTTTCATTCTCTTGGACCAGCCTTAAGTAGAAGGGAGTAGCCATGTTTCACTCCTCCCAAAGGAAAAAAAAAAGTGAGGATATTTGGAAATGCATGTTCATATCAATTTTCCACCTTTTCCATGGCCTCATTGATGTATTTCTTACCTTCAATTAGCTTCTGCAAGACATTAAAAATGCCTGCTATGTGTTTTATTGGTGCTTTTTTTTTACTTATGATTTTCCCCAAATTATACTTCTCTTCTCCACTATGTGGATAAAATCTTTTAACAAAGATTAAAAATAAAAATTCCAGCAGAAGCATCTCATCCATCAATCCTGTCTGAAAGTACATTAACATTCTATGAAGACCCACAGTACCCCACTTTACCAGTACAAACAAGGAAAACACATTTTCTTATCTTTTTTCTGTGGCCAAACTAGGCATTACAATTTAAATTTTGTTTTACTCTTCTTTATTATTACATTGTTTTCATTGAGAATATTATTTTGCCAGTTCTGTTTATTTCACTCAGTTGCATTCTTTTTTTGTGTTTTCAGATATCAAGGTTATTTCCAAATCTGTATTTTATAAGACATCATTCCAGACCTCATGACCCAGATTTCACATAGAGAACATGTTCTTGTGGATATGCTATCACATCTTCAAATGCAACATGTCTAAAACAAAGATCAATATTCCCTCCACATGACCCTTCCCAAATATTTTTTTCTATGACTTCATTATTTCTAACTATGGTACTACCTTTTACCCAGTTTACTGTGTTGGATAGGCTGCTGTTAATTTTTAACCTTCTCTCTTTCATTTCACATACTTAAGCAGTAACCAATCTTATCAGTTATACTTCTTCAATATGTCTCACATCTGTCCCTTATTTTATTACCCTATTTTGACTCACATTCCCACCCACCAGTAGTCTTATGATAGCCTCCTAACAGATCTTTCCACCTCTATTCTCCTGCCCCTTCTAATCCATCTTTCATAACACTGACAGACTTATCTTCCTTATGAAGAAATCCAGTCTTATAATACCTCAGACGATAATAAAAAGTCTCTTTTAATTATCTACCAAGTGAAATTTTAGGTCTTTAACTTGGATTTTATAGCTCTCTAGAAAATTATTAAACAGTTGAAAGACCACTATATTTGTGACCTTGGTCACTCATTTGGGCCTCAGATATCTCATCTGTGAAATGAAGGAGTTTGAAAAAAAAAAAACAAAACACTTATTCTAAAGTCCTTACCAGCTCTAAATCTATGATTTGATGAATCTGACATGACTGTCATTCGATGTACATCTTGAACTACTCACTTACATATAATTTCACCAAATTCAACCACTTCTCATCTCCAATGCATGTTTCATCCTCATTTTTGAGCCTTTGCCCATGTTGTGCACTTTTAGAATCCGTATACATCCTCCCCTCTCTTAAGTTGACTTTCTTATTGAATAGAGCACTATTCTTCAATCAGAAGTTGTTCATTACTGATTTCTCTACAATTCACAAAGGGGATTTTATATTTCATTTTGTATTTATGATTTATTCTTTTTGTGTAATAATACAAGTAAAAATATAGTAAGAACCAACATGAAGTAGTGGACAGAGTTCAGATCTAAAATTTAGAAAGTCTGAATTCAAGTATCATCTCTCATTCACATGTGATATTGGAACCCTAGATAAGTCACTCATCTCCACTGTGCCCTAGACAACTTTATAAGACTATAAGTTATAGCAGAGTTTTCAATCTGTTTTGATGTGTTTCTGTGGGAGGCAGTTCCCTCCCTGGAATTTCCCTACACAAAAAAGGCATACATTTAGGAGTTGCAGAGAATTATATCCCTATTTGTAGTGTGTATCATGTCCCCCAATTACACATAGTCTTGATGAGGACATGGATCATGTATTAATTAAAATTTCTGAATCTTTCAACATGGTGTTCTTGTGCACAGTAAGAATTTTGTGAAGGCATGCTCCACAAAGACAGGACTGTGAATTCTATTTCCAACACTACTCATTCATTATGTTTCCAGTCATTTGGCATTCATTTCTCTTGCTATTCAATTTGTCACTGCTTAGTGTTATGTTTTTTATTATGCTATAAGCTCCTTGTGAGTAGGAATCATATATACACATGCATGTGCATATATGAATACACACGTATGCACATACAACCTTACATATGTGTACATACATAGACACATACAAACATTATTACATGTCATCATCTGGAGTTACACTGGGCACAGTTTTATTCACATTCTATATATTAAATAGATCTTTATTGAATGAATGTAACAAGTGGAAGATAATAGTAAAAAAGAGTGTTTTCTGCATAAGGATTCTAAGATCACATCAATAGTAGCGCTAAACATGCTATTGCTGTTCTGTGTTATTGTATCTATAAATTTTTTTGTCTAGAATTGGGGTAGAACATAAAAGTTAGATGAAAAGTTATGAATATTTTAGAAATGACCTGTGGCATGGAATCACAGAAATAAAGAGACAGAAAAGATTTTAGAAATCATCTAGTATATCACCCTTTTTATAGAGGCAAAAAAAATATTGAAGGCTACAGGAATTCAGTAAAATTCCAAGGGTCATGGATGATGGAAAAAAAAAGTTGATGTTTCAAATGACATAAAATTCCTTATCTTGAATCTGAAACCAGCTATTTCTAATTCAGGATGTAGGATGACAGTTTAGAATCCTATAATCAGCAAGTTAGAATAATATAGAAGATCCAGTGTGGAAGGGTATAATAAAATCAATCTAAACTACAACAAGGGCAACAAAAGTGGGAAGTACATATATAAATGGAAAAACCATATTTGCAGTTGAATTTAAAGGTAACTTAAAAGCTATAAAGATGCACTACACATTTTTGACACAATGTAATAAGTTGTGAAAGAAAGGCTACATGTATGTCACTATTTGAAGATGTAATTACCACTTTTTAGTGTCTTATAAGGATGTGACTATTAATGTGTCTTTTTTGGTGATCAGTAGTCATTCTTATGTATATCTTTTCCAAAATTATGTGACTCTGAATATTTAGAAATATTATTTTGGAAAATAAAAGCTTATCTTGAAAATACACCTTTATCAGGGGGAGAGAGCCAAGATAGCAGAGTAAAAGCAGGAACTTACTTGAGCTCATCCCCAGTTACCTCAAATTCCCATTAAAAATACCTCTAAATAAATTTTAGAGCTACAGAACCAAAAAAGTGACAGAGATAGTCAAATCTCATGCTGAATATGGGCTGGCAGACCAAAGCACCAGGCTGGGAGTGAGGCAGAGTCCCACAAGGGCTGCACCAACCCAGACCAGTGGCAC
The DNA here is from genome assembly GCA_028627135.1 of Pseudochirops cupreus. Classification (NCBI taxonomy): domain Eukaryota; kingdom Metazoa; phylum Chordata; class Mammalia; order Diprotodontia; family Pseudocheiridae; genus Pseudochirops; species Pseudochirops cupreus. The sequence goes on from CM053583.1 coordinate 217,195,441, forward strand.
AGACCAGCCAGAGTAGACTCCCAGGGACCAAATCACTGGCAGCTGTGGTAGTTTCCAGACTTCTTAACCCATAAATGCCAAAGAGAAAGTTAAAGGTCAGTGGGGGAATTCTGTTGGAACTGAGTAAGAGAAGAGCATGGTCAGCCCCAGCCCCCAGGGCAGTGGAAGTAGCTACCACTGCACTTCTTTCCAAAGCTCTAGGCTCAAAGATTGTAGTGGGACCAAGTGGTCAACCAGAGGGCATTTGCAGAAATCTCTCTGCTGGTGCTGAGGCAGGATTCTCTGGTTTTCCACTGTTTGAATATGAGTCACAGTCTTGGGTTGTAATCCTGGGATAAGAAGGAGAACTAGTGTGGCAGAGCTGGTTCAGGCTTTGGAGAGGTAGTTCTCATCATATTTCCAAGGGAGGTGTCTAGAAGAAACTCTGACAATAGCTTTGCAAAACACCAGAAATTTGAGACATGGCACTCTTCATTGTGAAAGCAGAGTTGTACCACGGCAAAGAGCTCAAAAGTCAAGTACATGGCTGGCACGATGAGCAAACAGAGGAATCAAAATCAAACTATCAGATTTCTTTTTGGTGACAAAGATGAACAAAACATACAACTAGAAGAAGATAATGATGCCAAAACTCCATCATCAAAAGCCTCCAACAAAAATATGAACTGACTGGGGGTCATGGAAGAACTCAAGAAAGATTTTGAAAATTTAGCAAGAGAAGTAAAGGAAAAATTGGCAAAAGAAATGAAATTGATGCAAGAAAATCATGAAAAATGAGTCAACAGCCTGCTGAAGGAGACTCAAAAATACTGAAAAAAGTAACACCTTAAAAAAAATAGACTAACTCAATGGCAAAAGAGGTCCAAAAAGCCAAAGAGGAGAAGAATGCCTTAAAAAGCAGAATTGACCAGATAGAAAAGGTATTTCAAAAGCTCACTGAAGAAAACAATTTCTTCAAAATTAGATTGGAGAAAATGGAAGCTAATGACTTTATGAAAAATCAGGATACTATAAAAGAGATCCGAAAGAATGGAAAAAAAATAGAAGGCAATGTGAAATACCTCATTGGAAAAACCACTGACCTGGAAAATAGATCCAGGAGAGATAATTTTAAAAATATATGGGACTACATGAAGGTCATGATAAGAAAAAGAGTCTAGACATCATCTTCCAAGAAATTCTCAAGGAACACTGACCTGATATTCCATAACCAGAGGACAAAATATAAATTGAAAGAATTCCTTGATTGCCTCATGAAAAAGATCCCCAAAAGAAAACTCCTAAGAATATTATAGTCAAATTCCAGAGTTCCCACGTCCAGGAGAAAATATTAGAAGCAGTCAGGAAGAAACAATTTGAGATAGTGGAAACACAATCAGAGTAATACAAGCTGTAGGCAGCTTCTTCAATAATGGATTGAAAGCCTTGGAAGAAAGGAAGAAGAAATATCCCATAATCTCTGACATACTGATATAGGACATATTTTGCTTTGTGTTTAATGGAAAATATAGGTTTATATTTTCTCGTTGGAACCAGGAGAAATATATAAAGGTTGGTTCTATTTAACTGAATATTATAAACAGGAGTTCTGATAGTTCATCATTTTAGATGCTCCAGGGCCTATAATCTAGCCACTAAGACAACTTAGTTAGTCATGCACCAAAATGAAGGCAATGTCTGTTGTTCAGGTATCACTATCAAAGACATTGTTGGTAGTAAGAAAGGAAAAAGACAACACATTCTTGGCTCTCCATCAGCTGTAGGATGACAGAATTTTAAGTTTGGAAGGTAGCATTGAGGCCAAAGAGTTTGGTTTATTACCAGAACAAGAATTCCCTCTATGACAATCCAGAAAAAATAAAGATAAAAATTCAGGCACAGGAAGAGGCCATACACAAAGGAAGACTTACAGATGATGTCAGCCTTAACATCTCCCCCAAAGTTAATAATGATTGTGATGACTATGGGATATCCAATTCTATCCTACCTTTTAGTGAATTCTGTATATTTTTCCATGGTTATCTTATTTATTTCTCTATGATTTAGTTTGTAAACTCAAGGAGCTGAATGCTTCTCTTGCTCATTTTCTTCTATAATGTCAATCATGCTAAAGGAACATAGGTCAGACTTTTCATTCTATTGAACAAAACTGTATTAACAAGGATTACTGAACATCAGTCATATCCTGTGTATTTTTCTATTTAAAATCTTGTGCTATACTTTTTGAGTACTGTTTTTAATGCACAGTACTAGTTATGTTTATGAATAATTTCCATGCTATTTTTCAAAGCAGGGATTATCAAAATGTTATTTGGTCACCTCTGCAGATCTCTCATCATTTCAGTGGGTCCATGAGGTCAAAATTATTTTCATAATAATAACAGGAAGTTTTTATTTTAATATTAAAATATAGATAGATATAGTCTCTATTAACAAAAACTCTTCAGGGATTCTCAGTAATTTTTACATTTAAAGATTTTATCAGGTCAAAAATTTTGAAAACTGCTATTTTAGAGAAAAAAACTTTTGAATCTAGCAATTTAAGATTGTGAAATTAGCCTACTTGCCATTGAAAAGGACAACCCTCATAAATTCCCTAATCTATGAAACGGGAAAAGGGGCTCTAAATTTACTGTAATCAATGGACAGCTGTAAGTAGTAGCAAATGGATTATATTCTCTTAACTTAAAAAAAAGACAAATGAATAGGATGAGATCTAACTGTGCATAATACCTTTTCTCCTGAAGCTGGTAGTGCATGCTCTTCAAAAACAAGCAGCTCTGGTAGTATTGCTCTGATTATACTGACAAACAGATAGCAGCTGGTGTTTGCCCAGCAATCATGCAAACACTGTCTTTGATGTTGGGAAGCATTCTGCTAAAGGATCACTGACCTTTTCTAGTTCTTTTCAGTGACCAATTAGGTCACTGTTCCTAAAAAGAGATAAGAGGGACTAAAGATTTAGAGCTAGAATAGAATGTAGAATCTATCTAGTTCAACCCTCTCATTTTTTCAAAGGAAGAAACTTATGACCATAGAAGTTTCAGTGACTTGCCTAAAGTCACAAAGTATTAAATGACAAAGCTAGTATTTTAACCCATGTTTTCTGATTCAATATACAGCCTTTTTTACAATTTAAATATAGATCTTTGGATAGGATGAGAGCATCTGGGTGAGGGAAGAAGGCAGAGGAGTTGTACAGATAGGAGTTGTGTTGAGTAGGTCAAGAAAGCTTAACAACTATTCTGTTTATAGGCAGCATGAAAGGGTGGTGTGAAGTGACATACCTCTTTAATCACCAGCTTCATCACTTAAGTTAAAAAGAAAAACACATTTTTTTTATTTCTCCCTCCCATTACCCCATCCCCATAGGAAAAAAAAACCCTTCACAGTAAATATACATGGTTTACCTTCATTGCTTTCACATCCTACAAGATCTCCTATGTTAGGATAGCACTTTAACATTTGTAAAGCATTTTGCCCACAAAACCTTTGATAAATACTGCAGGGTGACCCAAGTCACAAAGCAAGTTTCAAACTATTAAAGTTGTAAAAGTCTAAAATTGTACTAAGCCTTTTGGAACACCCTGTATTAAACATGTATGTTATTTTTGCAGATAAGCTATAATAACTTAAAATAATGTTGTTTCTCAGATATCATTTAAATTGATGATCAAAATGATCACTATTTTACAGTTGAAAATTTGAAAGAAAAAAGGTTACATGACCTAGACTAAAGTTCACATCGTAATTGATAGAGGACAAATTTCAGCACCTACATTATGGTCCACTCCTTTTTTTCTCTTCCAGATAATCCTTCTTCATTAACTTAAACTATCTGAGGAAAACACCTACTGTATTTTGGTAGAGACAGGAATATTCTCTGAAAAATCATGGTGAAAAATGTATGTGTATAAGAGTAAAACAAATTTCATCCTTTATAAATTACTGCTTAAAAATGAAGAAATTCTTTAGATAGACATTTATGTGACTTGGTCAGATCACTGTGTTTGTGGGTACACTGTATTTATATCTGAATATATAACTTATACATAAAATATAAGATGTCATATAACATAGTCATCATATAGTGATTTATATATAGTGCTTTGTAATCCTTAAAAGAATATAGAAATGCCAATTATTGTTATGGTATTTAATATTAGTAACCATTTAATTCAACAGACTCCCTGTTGTCAATTGGTTCGGGGTGGGGGGGGGCAGGGAGTTAAATTTTAGTATGTATCTTGATAGTTTGAGAGTCACTGAATAATGACTTACCTTTTCCAGTTTCCAAAATGAACCTATTTTCTGGACATCTTTGACCTCTAAAGTGTTAGATTTTCAATGTCGGGCTAGTTGCCATGCTGCTGTTACTACACTCTCGATGAAGTCATTAGCAATCTGTAGTAGTATCCCTTTCACATCTTCATCCAGCTGTTCATTGGGATCTACTTCTCTAATCAGGTCAATTTTTTCTTGGTCAAAACCTGATTGCTTTCTGGACTGAGATGTTCCCCTTCCCCTGGAGGCCTGGCATCTTTCCCAGTGTGGCACTATTGGCCATAGACCCCTGAGGTGGGGTGCCAGAAAGTTCTGGCTTTATGGATGAAAAATTGGAGGGGTTGATCAGGGCTGAGGGGCCAAACTGGTTCATAATCTGCCAGGCTTTGGCCTTCAGTTCATAGAGCTTATCAAGGTCTTGCTTTTTTTTGGAGGGATTGTGGGGACCAAGGCCAATCAACCACAGCCAAGTCTTATCTGCCCATAATCCCTTCTCCTAGCCGGCACAAACTTGCATTGTCAATGGCCGGGTTCCACCACGCTCTCAAAATGAACCTATTTTTTACAAATTAAGTTCATTTACATAATCAACATCTTTTGAATTAGAAGCATTTTATTTTTTTGTTTTAATTTATTTATTTACTTTTAGTTTACAACATTCATTTCCTAAATCCCTTGAGTTTCAAATTTTCTCCTGCTCCCTCCTCCCCCCGCCCCATGTCAGCATGCAATGAAATATAGGATCTACAAATACCTTTACATTAAACATTAGTCATGTTCTAAAGAGGGAATATAACCAATGGAGTTAACAATGAGAAAGAAGAAATAAAACAAAACCAAAAAAAAAAAAGAGAGGAAATAGTTTGCTCCAATCTGCATTCAGACTCTGCAGTTCTGGATGTAAATGTTCCTTTCCATCATGAATCTTTCGGAACTATCTTATAACCTAGCGTTGCTGAGAGGAACCCAGTCTATCAAAGTTAGTTATCACACATATGATGTATCTGTAATTGTGTACATAGTTCTCCTGGTTCTGCTCTGCTCACTTAGCATTAGTTTATATAAGTCTCTCCAGGTTATTATGAAGTCCATCTCCTCCTCATTTCTTATGGCACAATAGTATTCCATGACATTCATATACCACAACTTGTTTAGCCATTCCCCAATGGATGGGCATCCCCTTGATTTTCAATGCTTTGCCACCACAAAATAGAAGTGTTTTAGAAATGTCTCCAAGGAAATGTATATTTCCTTGATAAGGCAGGATACTTTAATATACCTTAATAGTTAGTAATCACGTCAACTTCAAATATGTTTCCAATGGTTTCTTTTCTCACTTTCCCTGTGACTAAAGAAATAGAAGTTACTTTTTTTAACTTCATAGAACTGAGAAATTAGTGTCATGTGACCAACAAAAACAATTCCAACTTCATGATGAAACCTGGAGAAGAAATTAGTAAATAGAAAAATCATAGCTAGAATTTATATAGAGTTTTAATATTTCCAAAGTATGTAACACACATTATCTTACTCGATAACACAACAGCCCTGGGAAGTTAGGCATTATTGTTATCCTCATTTCACTGATGACAAAACTGAGGAGTACAGGTTCAGTAACTTGGCCAGGGTCACAAAATTACTAAGTTTCTGGAGCTGGATTTAAACTCAGGTCATTTTGTTTTTAAGTCTAACGCCTTCTGTGCTGCACTGCCTGGGGATTTAGTCTTCTCTCAGGTAACAGAAAGTATTTGTAAGATAAATCATTCCAGTCATGAAGTTTGGGATAGTACAAAATAAGATACAATGATGTTGATAGAAATCCTTTGTAAAAACAACATATCGATACCACAAATTTACCGATTTCTCTCAGTTTGTAAAAAAAGACCTTAACATAAAAGAGGTGAAATACTCAAATTGGAGAAGATCCCGAAGACCCAGAACTGAGTACCTGGGTGAGACGTTCCTTTTATAATGGACAAATTGGTAGGGAGTCTGGAAGGGGAGCAATATGCAAAAAAGGTAGCAGGTAGGTCCCTCATAAGGTAGGTTGGAGGCATATCATGAAGAATCTAAAATCAAAGATCAAGCAGTTGGCATCTTAATCCTAGTGATGATATAGCAACAATTTCTTCATTACTTTAAAAAATGAAATTAATTTAAAATATTATGGAATGTATTATCCTCAAAGGCAGGGACTATTTGGTTTTAATTTTGTGTTTCTGTTTTCTAGCATAGGATCTTGAATTTAGTGGGTGACACTGAAATATTTGTTAGACTTAACTCAATTGGATAACTGCCATCACATTCAATAGGAAGCCTCTAAGTCTCAAAAAGCAGCCTCACGTCCTTTTTTAGAATTTGCTCTGTTTCCACATAAGGAAAATGTTATTTTTTTTTACTCCCAGTTTTAGACTTTTATCTTTGTTTGCTTACCTTTATTTGCCACCAGAATCCAGAGAGTACATGGAATTAGAGAGAACCACCCTACCTCCATACTCTCTATGAGTTAGACAGTGATTCGGGACAGAATCCTGTGGGACAACTACAGTTAAAAGAAAGTGAGGAGCTATTTGATAGGAGGAAGATTCCATGGGATGTATGAAAATAATGAATACAACTCGCAATTCTATCATGAATTAAGAAATTATAGGAGGGGTGGCTAGGTGGCACAGTGAATGAAGTGCTGACCCTGGAATCAGGAGGACCTGAGTCCAAATCCAGCCTCAGATACTTGACACACTTACTAGCCAGGTGACCTTGGGCAAGTCACTTAACCCCAATTGCCTCCAAAAAGCGAAAAAAAAAAAGATAGAGACTGTCCTCATTTTGTAGAAGGGGAAACCAAGGCATAGAGATGTTGACTGACTTGCCAAAGTAATAAATATCAGAGGTAGAGTATGAACCTATGCCCTCTGACTTCAGAGTCACTCACTGATGCTTTCTAGGCAAACAAAGTGCTCTCCCCATAACTGTCCTATAAATGATTTTTCATTTTGCAGATGGATAAGATGAAACTTAGAGAGGTTAAATGCTTCTCTTCCCCCACCCTCTGCCACCAGAATCACACAGTGAGTATGGGACCTTGGAAAGAAACCCATTGCACCAATAGAGGATGCTGTTTTTCACCATTAGAGAAAACTATTTGACTAAGTATTCTCATGTTTGACATTTGGAGGTTATAAATACAACATGTATGACAAGTCTCATTAATTTGGCTACTCAGTTTTCATATAAGCAATTTGTAATGCAAATTAAAACAATCTGACTAACTGATTGATCTGTGACATTTCCCATAGTACAGTGATTTTCTATTCTGTTGCTGCCTGTGATATAACCTTAAAAACTCTCCCTTTTTTGTTCACACACAAAAATGCCATCTGTTTACTTTTTATTTACATGACATAATAGTAGTAAGTCTGATAAGTATGAAAATATGGCATTGGTTTGAATGTAGGGCTTAACTCTAAAACAAGACCTTTGTGAAAGAAAAAAGTGAAAGTATACATTGAAAAGTTATCTTGCAAAATTATTGTATGCAAAATATTTATTTTGCAGAGATTTTTTAAAAAGCATTTCAGTATGAATAAAAATGTTTATTCATTTTTTGTCATCACTGTTGTCTTCAATTTTGTATTTCATTTTCATTTGTCCTCCTGAATTATGTCATCTTTACTACCATCTTTCCATTTTGAGAGCTAGGCTTTTTTCAAGGCAGGGATTGCAGCATCAACTGTTGAAACTATCAAATGACTTTTCCTACTGAACTGCTCCAGAATTCCAAAATTTCTCTAGCTCTCTTAACTCAGTTTCTCTGCTGTGTATTAAGAGGGCTTTAAGAGGTCCTTTGAGTTTTAGAGTGGGGATTTGAAGTTTGGCCTCTTTTCTGCTCATTCTTAATACTTTAGAACCAGCAGCAAACTTAGAGGGCATCAACTCTAAATCCTTTATTTTTTCAAGATGAATAAATGGTGGTCCACAAAAGTACAGTGAATTTTTCTTTTACTTTTTTTTTTGGAGGGCAATTGGGGTTAAGTGACTTGCCCAAGGTCAAAGTAAAGTGAGTTTTGAATGCCGCAGTGTCATTTAGAAGGCTTAAGAATTATCATCCTCTTGATTTCTAGTTCAGTGCTCATTCTAAGGGAATGATAAAAGAATCCGTAGAAGTCACACTCATTTATGGAGGAAATACTCAAGCTTTCTTAGGATAAAGTATTAAAAATGCAGTTCAATGAACTCTCATTTAAATTCTTATTGTGTACTATGCTAGGTATGATAGAGATATAACGATGAACAGGACGTCCCTCATTTTAAGGAGGTGAGAGTATTCAGAGATTAAGGTAACTATGTTACAAATCAATGTATAAATGCTCGGGAAAGACACAAAGAGAGTGCTGTGAGAGCTCCAAATGTCATGATATTTCAAAAGCTGCAAATGACTCTGGAAAACCAGACATGTTTCTGTAGCATATGAGAATTAGGCATAGCAGCTGGCAAAGAATCCCTCATCTCTGCTCCATATGGAAAACTGTAAGCTTAATGGACCGATGACATTAAAGTACCACTTGCATATTGGTTACTGTTCAAATTTTAGCTTCTAAGGAAGAAATTTTTTTGTACACAAATCTCAGCATCGGTGGCAACACATAACATTTTTGCCTTCAAAGACTTAACCTTCCAATTGTAAAATTCAACTTTGAAACAGTTCATTAATAAGTTTTTGCCTACTTCCCCCCCCAGGATTTATAATAGCAGTAGTGACCTCCAACTTCAGGTTGATGTGGAATTTAATCACTGCCAGTGTTAACATCCTTAACTTCAACCTCATGTCTTCAAATGTTTGAATCTCTTCTTTAATAGAAGGAAAGTACTCAAAAATATTTGTTATTTCTTTTTTTAACTAATAATATTTTAAAGTAAAAAATAAGTGCTCATGTTTCTTAATGAAATTGTCAGAGGATAAGATTTAGTATTTTTACACATGTAACTGACTTCACTTCCCCACCTTATTTAAAAAACAGGTGTTGTTTTTTCTTCTTTTTTTTTGTCATTTTCTGGGAGGTATAGTCTGAGTGGTTTTTAACTATCAGGAAATTATTTCCTTACTTTTTTCTTAAAATTACATAAAGACCAGTTCATTAAAATGTGACACAGTCCCACATGTGTGAACAATTAACTACAGACAAGGAAAACTGACCAAGGAAGTTATTACTGCAGAGGAAATAGAATGACAAGTATAAAAAGAGATCCTATAGTTACATTAATCAGTAAAAGAATCAATTAACTAGTGCAGTGATTGCCAAGGAAAAGAAATGGTTTGATACCATTTTATATATTTAAGAATCTAACCACTGAAACTAGAAAAAAAAGGTGACACTGAGGTGGGGTGAGAAAGTAAATGAATTTCAGGAGATTAATAAAACAAAGAAAGGAAATGGAATAAAGTTGATTTGAATAATTTTATTAAGTTTGGGTAAAAATATTAGATATGTTTGTGCAGAAATTAGATGACTTCCAATTTCCCATTGGTAGTGATGATATTGTCAATTATAAGCTTTGCCTAATTGGACTCCATGTAATGCACTGCATTTCTTTTATGTCCTTAGACCTCTTTGGTTTCATATTATACTTATTTATGCATGGGTGCGAGGTTGTAAATTTGAAGATGGCAGGGGCCACAAATGATGATTTTTTTGTCTGTTTTAGGGTTCTTGCTATCTATATCATTATAGTCATTATGTATATTGTTATCCTGTTTTGACTTATTTCACTTTAGTTTGTAAAAATCTTCCCATATTTTACCAAATTCTTCAACATCATAATCAGTTTTTATTCTAGCATGCCATGAAATTCATATTTGTTTGGCTGTTTTTCAATGAATAACTCTCCATTTGATTTCAGTTTTTGTCCACTACAAAAAAAAAATTGGTATGACAGGAGTGTACTGGAGTTGGTTCACTCCCAAGGACTGCTTATGAAATAGCAGCCTGAACATTTATGCCTAAAAACTGGCAAAAAGTCAAAACTTGATTTATTGGGTTTAAAAAAATATATTAAATTTAAAAAAAAGTTGAAAAACACACACACATATTCCCATAGAGATGGTTCTTTTAATATTTACTAGTGTCATCTTGTGTTATGAACTTCTTGAGAAATATAGATTTTTTTTCCCGTGATTTGCCATGCAATTTATATGAGGGAAAGGATTGCTATTATCTGTTCACTAGCTCTTTTTTTTGTTTATTTTCCATTCTTAAAAAAAGGTTACATGTATTTAAAACAAAATCCAGGGATTTAAAGATCAATATCCAAGAAGAGAAAATAAAAATGAAAAAGCACATTTACTCCTATGAAAATATATGTATATGTTTATATATGCATATGTATATATCTGGAAAAATTTAGATAATGAATTGACAAATTATGAAATTATGAAATGTGAGCCAGTGCTCCTGGTTCTTTGGCTACTCACTAGGAAAGATTCCTATTTCAATGGGAAATAGACCCATAGAGGTAGAGAGGTAGACATTAAAGGGATCAGTGATGGAAGGTAGGCAGATTGGAAAAGATGATGGGAAAGAGAAGAAGCACATGATTACTCATGCAACTTGAGAAGAGTGGAGAGGTAGTTTAATGTTTCATTTTAATAATTTTTTTTGAGAAATAACCCAAATATTACACAGTGCAGTTAACTCATTAACATATCTAAATAATTTCAAAATTGTTAGTAAAATTTGAAAGTTAATATATCCACATCATCTCAAATTTATCAATACATTTTAATGTTCTACAGAGATCAGGAATTTGTTGATTTTATATCATTGGATCAAAAACCTAGACAGCAGCACTTAGATGGCTTCCTTTAATTCCACACATGTAATCAAGACATGATTTTAGGTTAGCAGTGGTACAATTTGTAAATTCTGCTACTTTGATTTTGGGGATGGTTTGCATGGGATATGCAGATTCTTCTTTGCAATGTGCTTTATCCTTATTGGCCCTTTATCCTGACTATTTATAAACTTATTTACTATACTGACTAGAAGTTGGGAAGGATAGTTGAGGTGACCAGAATAAGATACAATTTTAACAGGGACAGGAAAAAGAAAACAAACACTGGGCACTTTTTGATTAATTTGCTTTTGATTTCACCTTGTTTGCAATTAGTTATCAATCACTAACTCAATAATCATTTGTTCTGTAACTACACATGTTACACTCTGTGTGCCATTTTCAGTAAGGAATATTTGTTTTACAAGAAGATTATCACAGTCATGAGAGAATCTAGATATATATATTTTTTTAATTTTAACTTTTATTTATTTTGGTTTACATCATTCATTTCCACAAGATTTTGAGTTACAAATTTTCTCCCGATCATTCCCCTACCCAACAACTCAAAACAGCCATCCCACTGTATAACCCTGCTCCCAATCTGCTCCCTCTTATTTCCTCCCCCATCACCCCTCTTACTTTCTGCTAGGGCAGGATAGATCTCTCTACCACAGGGCCTGTGTATCTTAAGTCCCAGTTGGATGTAGTTAATAATAATAATAATAATTGTGTATATATATATATATATATATACACATACATATATATTTTTAACATTTGATTATAGAACTTTAAATTCTAGATTCTTTCTCTTCCTCCCTCGTCACCCACTCCCACTGGAAGGACAAGCTATTAAATACAGGCTGTACACGTGTAATTAGGCAGAACCTCTCCACAGTGGGCCTATTGTGAGAGACTGATTATATGCCCCTCCTTCCTATCCCACCCCCTTCTTGTTCTATTCTCTCCCTGTCCCTTTACAGAAGTGTGTACTTCCATCAACCCTCCCCCCCACCCTACCCTACCCTCCATCGTCCCACCTCTCATCCCCATCCCCCTTACTCTCCTGTATGGCAAGACACCCAGTTTAGAGTTTATGTCATTCCTTCCCTAAGCCAAGTTCAATGAGAGTAAGATTGACTCTTTCCCTTTTGCCTTCCTGTTCTTCCCCTCCATTGTAACAATTATCCTTTGCCTCTTCTATGAGATGATTAACCCAATTCTGTCTCTCCCTGTCTCCTCTCATTCTAAACCTCTCCCACCTCAGAATTTCACCTTTTGGAGTATTATCCCTTCCTATTCAGTTGATCTTGTGTCCTCTATGTATTCATATATACACATGCTCAGATATGTGTTTGTATGCATATAGAAACCCTCATATATAGATATATGTATATGTATATGTATATGTATATATACATTTGTATTCCCTTCACCTATCCTCATAGTGAGAAAAGTTTCATCAGTTATAATTGTTACTTTTCCATGTTGTCATGTAAATAGTTCATCTTTGATAGGTACCTTATGATTTCTTTTCTGTGTTTATCTTCTCATGCTTCTTGTGTTGGAGTGTCAAACTTTCTTTTCAGTTCTGGTTTTTTCAGCAGGAATGTTTGAAAGCCCTCTACCTCACTGAATGACCATATTTTCCCCTGGAACATTATACTCAATTTTGCTAGGTAGGTGATTCTTTTTTTTAATCCTAGCTCCCTTGATCTCCAGAATATCATATTCCAGGCCCTTCAATCCCTTAATGTAGAAGCTGCTAGATCCTGGGTTATCCTAATTGTGTTTCCACAATATTCAAATTGTTTCTTCTTGGTGGCTTGTAATATTTTCTCTTTGATCTGAGGACTCCAGAACCTGGCTATGATATTTCTAGGAGTTTTATTTCGGGGATTTTTTTCAAGAGGTGATTGGTGAATTCTTTTAAGTTCTATTTTGCCCTCTGGTTCTAAAATATCTGGGCAATTTTCCTTGAGAATTTCTTGAAGGATGCTCTCTAAGTTCTTTTTTTGATTATGGCTTTCAGGTAGTCCAATGATTTTTAAATTGTCTCTCCTGGATCTTTTTTCCAGGTCTGTGGTTTTTTTCAAGGAGATATTTCA
>CM053583.1:217209163-217253597 GCA_028627135.1 Pseudochirops cupreus
TTGAGGGACAAAATATCACTCTATAAATGTATGTGTTTGTGATGATTAATAATTTAAAAAGAATTAGACTCTAATAAGTTAGAATGCTTAGAATAGGGTATGATAGAAAGACAAAAATTAAACTCCCACTGACCTCAAGGAGATTTATTTGATTGGAAGAAATGAGATCGCATGTACTTATATACATATAAGAAAATATATAAATTTTCTTTGGGCGTAAAAGGCACTAGCAATTAAATGATTTCTAAGAAACAAGGACTTCTAAGAAGAGAGAATGTATTTAAGGCATGGAAGATAGCTAGTGCAAAGGCACAGAGAAAATAGTCATGCACAAGAACAACAAAGAGACACTTGGACTGAATCACTGAGTGTAAAAAATGGAAGCAATGTATAAGAAGCTTGGAAAGTTATTTTGGGGACAGTTTGTGAGAGATTTAACAAGCTAAGCTGAGGAGTTGCCATTTGATTCTAGAGACAATAAGGAGACATTGAAATTTATAGAGTAGAGGAGTAAAATTACAATTTAGGAGAATCATTCTAACTCTATGGATTGAAGAAAGGAGAGACCCAAAGTAAGGAAATGATTTAGGAGACTATGCAATAGTCCAGGTTAGGTGTGGTGAGAGCATGACCATATGAGCAGAAAAAAAAAAAGTAAATATGCAAATAATAGTATGGAAGTAGAAATCTTAAACTTTGGCTACTATTTTGATATACAGATAATGAGATTATAATGAATCAAGTATAATGATGTAGTTTTGAGCCTGGGTGACTCGAAAGATGTCTTTATTCTCAATGGAAACAGGGAATTTAGAAGACAGGTGAGTTTGGAAGGGAAAATAATGTATTCTATTATGGATTTATTGATATAATGCTGATATATATCACCCCATTTCATCATAGTTATGGGTGAATTCCAGCACAAAACTTGTTATTTGTACATACCTACATATTTAGATATCATCTCCACAATGAGAATGTAATTTTTTGAAAAATGTCTTTGATGACAGAGATTACTTTGGTCACATCTTTCTCTTCTCAGCACCCTGTAGAGTCCCTGTTGACTAATGAAATAGAATTCAACATAGCTTCAGTCTACTAAAAAGAGCCTAAAATTTCAATAAGATTATTGTATAATAATAAGAGAATCCAATGGATAATAATAAAAATAGACAGAAACATCTTAAAACTGTAAGATGCATAAGGTATCTTGGGATAAATTTTCCAAAGCACATAAAATTCTGGTATAAATTACATCATGCTGTGTTCTTATGGAAATATTTAAAAAATTAAATATTTGAGGAAATATTCAGTGCTCTTGTCTGAGCTATGCCAACATAATTAAAATGACAATGCTACCAAAGTTAACTTTTAATGCTCTACCAACCAAATAATTGGAGAAATGTCATATAGAACTTGAAAAAAATAATAAAAAAGGAAAAAACAGAATAAAAGGAAATAAGAAAAATACTAAGGGATAAATGGAGAATAGCACTTCCAGACTTCAAAATATATAATTAAGCAGCAGTCATCAAAATGGTCTGATGATGGTTGAAAATAGAAAAGTAGAATAAATGGAACAGACTAGCCAAGAGAAATCAGAAGTAATTCAATTCAATAATGCAATGTTCAATAAACTAGAAAAGAAATTACTTAGGAAAGAATTCCTTATTTGAATAAAAACAATCTAAGAAAACTAAAATTCATGTTGTCACATATTTGGCTTAGGCAAACACCTTATGCCAAATTGCACAAAACATTCTAAATATACATGTGATTTTAATATTTAAGATCTTATTATTAAAAATAGAAGAAAAGCTAATTTTTTACCTTCATAGCAATGAGTAGGAGATGTATTTGCAATCAAATATCAGGTAGAGACAATTACAAAACATAAAACATATAACTACAATTGCAAGAAGCTAACAAGTTACTGCACAAACAAAATTAATGTGCCCAGGAAAAAATGGCAAGTGTTCAAATGGGGAATGAATAATCTTCTGTATCAAATATCTTTGGTAAAGGTTCATTAAGATATTATACACACACACACACACACACACACACACAGAGGAACACTTTTTATGATAACAAAGAAATGGAAGCAAAGTTGGTGTCTACTGATTGAGAAATGGTTAAAAAATTGTAAGACATAAATGTAGAAAAATATTATCATTTGGGTAGGAACAAATATAAGTACAAAGAAGCATGGATAGACCTGCATGAGCTGAAACAGAGTGAATTTAACAGAAGCAATGGAACAATTTGCAAAAGAGTGATAGAAAAAATAACCACCATATAATAGAATAGTATTTGCACCTATGAAAGTATTGCAAAATTAAAAGCTAGTGTGACTTTATATTGTTGTTGTTGTTGTTCAGTTCTTCTAAAAATAATCTTTTATTTATTTATTTTTAGTTTTCAACATTCATTTCCACAAGATTTTGAATTACAAATTTTCTCCCCATCTCCCTACCCCATTCCCAAGATAACAAGCCTACTGAATACCCATTTCCCCAATCTGCTCTTTCTTATATCCTCCCTCATTTTTCCCCTAACTTTCTAGTAGGGCAAGATGGATTTTTATAGCCCAGTGCCTGTATATCTTATTTCCCAGTGGCATGTAAAAAAATAATTTTTTTAACATTCATTTTAAAAACACTGATATCCATATTCTTTCCCTTCCACCCTCCTCACCCACTGTAATAGTAATGGAATTTGAAGATTGCCTTGTTAAGTATTAAGACACAAAACTTGTGAATCTCACACTGGGATAGTCCAGGATGTAACAGGAAGGGGCTGAACAGGGAGGAGCTAATAACATATATAAGGGAAAGCCCAAGCTGAGAGAGGCCAGAACTTCTTGGAGCAAGCAGTGTGGAGGCTGAAGAGGAGAGGCCCAGGCTAGAGAAAGTGATTTTGATTTTGATAACAGAGGTTATAGTGGCAAAGCTTCTTCTGAAAGCCAGCCAGAACTTCTACTGAGACTTTTCTTCTGGGTCCTGAGGAGGAGAGGCCCAGGCTGGAGGAAATGATTTTGATGAGGATGCTGGCAATGTTCTTGAATATTATGGTGGCTTTCTTAAGCCTTGTATTCCCAAGAACAGAAACTGTGAAGGACTTGATGTGTACTAGACATTGTGAGCTTCAGTATAAAACAGGAACTAGACAAGGAACTGGAAGCTGCCTGCCTTTGAACCCAGGTGACTGTTTGGTGGATTCAGGTAGGAGTTGGGACCATAGAAGAGGAACCAAGGAAGCTGAAAGCCTGCCTCAAAGTCAAGATGAAAAGACTTCTCCTTGGGTATTTAATGCTGACTGATGAGATTGTAACTTATTTTTGACCTAGGAGTGGATGGCCTTTGTACTTTCCACAATTGTCTTAAGAGGGTATTTACTAGTGACTGATGGGATTGTAACTGATTTGTGACCTAGGGATGGATGGCTTTTGTACTTTCTACTACCCATTAACAGGGTACTTAGCAGTGACTGATGAGATCTTAACTTAATTGGACCCTATGGGTGGAGGACTTTGATACTTGTACTTTGATGATTAAGTAAAGGACTTACTAATTAAGAATTATTGAATTACTAAATGAATGTTATCTTTTGCTTAAAACTATGTGACTACTTTGTTGAAAACTATGTGGTCGTTTTAGTAGTAAGTTGTGAAGTTATAATATTCTGAATGCTGTACTTTGTTTTCTGTGAATGTCTTGCTGTAATTTTTTATTGAATAAATAATTTGCTATACTGTGTAATCAGAACCTTGGAAAGCTGTTCACAACAGCAATCCTATGGAAAGTTGTTCATGCTTGGCTTTATACCTACTCCCACTGGGAAGACAAGCAATTCAATATAGTTTGTATATGCATAGTTACACAAAACATTTCCATAGCAGTTATATTGTGAAAGACTAACTAGATTTCCCTCCATCCTAACCCACCACCCACTTATTCTATTTTCTACTTTGACTCTGTCCCTTTTCAAAAGTGATTTTCTCTAACTATAATGTCCCCCAATCTGCCCTCCCTTCTATCATTCTCCCACTTATCTCATTCCCTCCTACTTCCTTGTTGGGTAAGACACCTAATTAAGTGTATGTTATTCCTTCCTTAAGCTAAATGCAATGAAAGTAAGGTTGCCCCATTCCCTTTCACCTTTCTGTTCTTCCCCTTCACTGTAACAGTTTTCTCTTGCCTCTTTTATATAATTTACCCTATTCTGTCTCTCCTTTTCTCCTTCTCCCATTATATTCCTCTTTCACCTATGATTTTAGTTTTTAGATATCATCCTTTCCTATTCAACTGATTCTGTGTCCTCTTTCTATGTATACATGTGCACACATATACACACACTCACAAATGTATTTATACACATATACATTCTCCTACACACACATATGTATATGTATATATATGTATCTATATCTATATCTATCTATCTATCTATCTATCTATCTATCTATCTATCTATCTATCTATGGATGGATGGATGTATACATACACACACATATTCCCTTCAACTATCCTCAAATTTAGAAAAGTCTCATGAACTAAAATGATTATTTTTCCATGTAGGAATGTAAATAGTTCAACTTTAATAAGTTCCTTATAATTTTTTTCCCGTTTACCTTCTCATGCTTCTTATATCTGAAAGTCAAAGTTTCTGTTCAGCACTGATTTTTTCATTGAGAATACCTGAAAGTCCTCTACTTCATTGAATTACCATATTTTCCCCTGAAACATTATAATCAGTTTTGCTGGATAGGTGATTCTTGGTTTTAATCCTAGTTCTTTGACCTCTGGAATATCATATTCTAAGTCCTTCAATCCCTTAATGTAGAAGCTACTTGGTCTTGTGTTATCCTGATTGTGTTTTCACAATATTCAAATTGTTTCTTCCTGACTGCTTGTAATAGTTTCTCCTTCACTTGAGAACTCTGGAATTTGGCGATGGTATTCCTAGGATTTTTGTTTTTGGGATCTTTTTCAAGAGGAGATTGGTGAATTCTTTCAATTTCTATTTTGTCCTCTGGTTCTAGAATATCAGGGCAATTTTCCTTAAGAATTTCTTGAAGGATGTTTTCTAGGCTCTTTTTTTGATCATGGCTTTCAGGTAGTCCAATAATTTTTTAAACTATCTCTCCTGGATCTATTTTCCATGTCAGTGGTTTTTTCCAATGAGATATTTCACATTGCCTTCTATTCTTCCATGTGTTTTGATCTATTTTATAGATTTCTCATGAAGTCATTAGCTTTCAGTTGCTCCAATCTAATTGTAAAAGAATTATTCTCTTCAGTTAGCTTTTTAAATTCCTTTTCCATCTGACCAATTTGACATTTTATGCCATTCTTTTTCTAATTGTCTTTTGGGCCCCTTTTGCCATTTAATTTAGTCTATTTTTAAGGTATCATTTTCTTCAGTATTTCTTCACTCTCCTTTAGCAGGCTGTCGACTCATTTTTCATGATTTTCTTGCATCATTCTCATTTCTTTTCCCAATTTTTCCTCCACTTCTCTTGCTTGATTTTCAAAATCCTTCTTGAGCTCCTCCATTGCATGTGACCAATTCACATTTTTCTTAGAACCTTTTGATAGAGGAGTTTTGACTTTGTTGTCTTCTTCTAGTTCCATGTTTTGATCCTTTTTTTCCCCCAAAAAGGATTCTATAGTCTGATAGCACTTCCTCTGCTTGTTCATCTTGCCAGCCAATTACTTGACTTTTGAGCTCTTTGCCATGGTAGGACTCTGCTTCCAGATTGGAGAGAGCTGGGTCCCAAATTGCCGGGGGTTTTGCAGTTGCCAGAGCTATGAGGAGGGCACCATCTCTACAGACAACCTGAATTCTGGGACACTGGCCTTTCTCACTTCAGGGCCACTGTCCAAGACTGCAGCCCAGTCCAAGGAGGTCAAAGCAAGAGCAATTGCCCTCTGAATGGTTGCTTGGTTCCCCTACAATCTGCATCCCAGGAGCTCTGGAGGCAGCCATGCAGCAGCACCTGTAACCACCTCACAGCCACCACGTCACCCTGGAGGCAGGGGCCAGACTTCACTCTTCTCTCATCTGATCCCAATAGAGTTCCCTAATGACCTTTTGATTTCTCTTTGGCATTTATGGGTTGAAACGTCTGGAAATCACCACAACTGCAGGTGATTCACTCTCCTGAAGTCTGCTCCAGCCAGTGTGTGCCATTGGTGAGGGCTGTCCCTGGTCTGTGCCTACATGGCTCATGCAGACTGCTCAGCCCCAAAGCCAGTTTACTAGACCCTTCCTGTAGGCCTGCCAGGCTGCCTTCTGCAGGAGATTTGTTTCTCTCTATCACTTTGTTAGTTCTGTAGCTCTAAAATTTGTTTAGAGTCATATTTTACAAGTATTGTTATGTGGTTAGTGTGGGAGCTTAAGCGACTTCCTGCTTTTACTCTACCATCTTGGCTCCACCCCCCACTAGCATGACTTTAAAGAAGAGATAATAATGTGAAGGCAACCTCCATCCTTTTGCAGAGTTATGATATTCATGATTATGGTATGTTGTAGATATTTTCAACCTTAATCAAAGCAAATATACTGACTTGGTGACTTTATTTTTGCCCTTAAATTATCATCTCTAATATGGGATTGTTTTTTATGAGGGGGGAAAGGTGAAACATATTTGGGGAAATCATGAAATATTAAAAAATCAATCAATTAAAAATTAATAAGGATGTGAAAACCAAGATAATCATGGAAACTGTTAGAGATGCCCTTGGTCTCCAGGCTGAGATGAATTTTGTCCCAAAGCAATAAAAGTACTAATATCTGTGACATCTGAGTCATTGTTAGCTTCTTTTGAAAGACTTTGGTTAATGCATACATGCAGTGTCACATCACTGGAAAATATCGAATAACTTTTATTTTTTTTAAATGGAAATGTAATAGATTCTGTAAATCATAATTCAATGAACTTGACTTCATATCCTGGTAAGGGTGTAGAATATATTATTAAATCAACAATGATAATTTAGATAACAATGTGGTGATCACTGAAAGCTACCATGATTTCATCAAAAACAGGTCATACCAGATTTATTTCATTTCTTTTTTGTTAGCGCGACTATGCATAATAACTTAGTATGCTTGCCAGCATAATGGACAGCTAGATATCATTTATCCTGTTTTCAACATATCATTTAAAAGAGAATATCATGATATTTTGTGGTGAAAATTAAGGAATGTGGGCTATTTGTAATAGTAGTTAGTTGGATTAAGAAGACATTGTTAGCTTTGAGCCCAAAAAGTGGTCACTATTGCTTCAATGACATTTTTTTTAAAGGAGGTGTCTAGTGAAGTGGCCAGGAATTGATGCTTATTTCCGTGCTATCTAAAATGAGTAAATTCAACAACTGACTTCAAAAAAGGAATTATAAACATAAAAGATAAAAGATGTAGCTAACACATTGAATGACAGAATGAGGATATGAAAAATAGCATAAGATACAATTTGATACTACACATGTTTTTAGAAGATCAGCATCATCAGTACAAAATGGGAAGAGATTTATCCTTCCTCCCAAAACTGTGGTTGCTACCTTTGTTTTATTGAAAGTAATACAAACTGACAGAAATATTTAAAAAGTTCAATGGCAATTGTGAAAAGAAAGAACATTTTGAAATTATGACATTACAAATGGAAAGGAAAATAAATGAAACACTGGATGTTATAAGATTATAATGTCCACACCTAGTGCCAAAGAGACAAAAAATAAATGCAGCTCCCCACCTTAATTCAAGAGGTGGATGATTGTGAATGTTCAGCATTATATAGACTGTGAGAATTAGTTTTGAAAAGATTTTTCCTGCTCTTCTTTCTCTGTCTCTATCTCTGTCCCTCTCTCTGTCTCTGTCTGTCTGTCTCTCAACATATGTGTGTGTGTGTATTTATGTATGTTGTGTTTGTGTGTGTATTTATGTACACATATATACATATACACATATATATGTGTGTATACACACATAAATAGACTTGCATTTCAAGATATGGTTCAGTGAGCAGGAGAAGAAAGAGGGATATATCTAGAAATGAAGTAATTGTAAAAACAAAAATAAGAATAAAAATGAAAAAAATAAATATAAAAATAGTTATGAAGGAAGTCTTTTAAAGTGAGTGTTAATATTCCAAAACAATGTGTTTGTGGAAGCATGCATTGTAAACAGACATAGAAATCATGTCAATGATGAATTCGTTAATATTGGATGCTGAGACATTGTCCTCAGGTATGCTTTCGTACAAGCAGGCAGTTTGGTAACCTTGGTCAGTTACATATCTAATTATTTTACTAATTCTCTCAATTCTAGTTCAAAGACAATCAAGAGATATGAAAATTTTCTAATAAAGCATTCAAATGTATTATCGGTCTCATCAACTGATCAGTTTTGCTTTATTTTTTTAAATGAGAAACTTCTTTTGTAATAAACTTTTTTCAAACCTGAAATTCATAGGCCTAGAAAAATGCAATTTCATTGGCTACATAAGTTTTTAGCAGTTAAGAGATAATATAATTATATATACATATATATGCATATATATGTGTATGTATGTACATATATACATGTATGGATACCCAAATATATGTGTGTCTATATACAAATATATATACACATTGTGAAAATACACATATATCTGTTGAAACATGTTGAATAGATAGATGAGAGAGAGAGAGAAAGAAAGAGAGAGACAGAGAGAGAGACAGAAACAGAGAGACAGGGACAGAGAAAAAGACAGAAAGAGAGAGAGAGGGAGATTTCAGCAATATTTCTTTCAGCTCTAGAACTTCACAATGAAAGGAACCTCTGACCATTGACTAAAGTTTCTTGCTCTTCCAAAACAGAGGAACCCAATTTAGTCTTCAGTCAATAAGCATATACTAAACATGTTTTCTGTGCCAACAGTACTAAACCCTGGGAATAGACAGAAAGGCAAATCCAATGCCCCTCCCCTAAAGGGACTCAAATTCTTGGAGGGGATGACAACATGCAAACAATTTAGTATATAGATGATCCATACAGAATAGATGGGATGTGATCTCAGAAGGACAGTACTAGGAGTGTGAGAAGCAAGGAAAGAATGTAGATGTTCCTGAATCATAAAGTTCATGGAGAGGAGTTAGAATGTAAGAAGATGGGAAAAATGGAAATGGGCAAATTTATGAAAGGCTATCAGTATTAAGCAGTAGGTTTTATATATGATCTGTGAGGTAACAGAGAGACTGAATTTTGTCCAGTGTAGGGATCACACTTGCAGTTTAGGAAAATCACTGATTTTGAGTAGAGGATGGCTTGAAATGGGTAGAGACTTGGGCAGAGAGACCAAACAGAAAGCCGTTTCAATCATCTAGTTATGTGATAATGAAATAATATACTTTGATGGTGGCTGTGAGTGAAAAAAGGGGGGAATTTAAGGAAAAATATTGTGAAGGAAGATATATCAAAAATTGGAAAGAGATTGGGCATGTAGAATAAGTATAAAAGCATAACTACTGCCATTACATTTGTGATCCTGGATGACTAGGAAGATGGTAATATGCTTGACAGTAATGGTGGACTTAGGAGGATTTGGGGAGCAATGTAATTAATTCTATTTTAAATATGTTGATTTTGAGATATTTATAGAATAACCAGTACTAGGTATATGAAAGGAAGCTTATTATATCATTCTGGAGCTTAGGAGAGAACTTAGACCTGAATATACAGACTTGGGAATTTTTGACATCAAATAATATTCAAATCTGTGGCAACTAATTAATTCACTAAGAATGATAGTATATAAAGGTGGATCTAAACTCTGTTAGTGTGTTGCATACGTATGTGTATGTGTGTGTACATGTATGTTACGGACCCTACTGAAAGTCTGGATGAAATCTATGGATTCTCAAAATATAAATACATGAAATCAAATACATATGATTTCAAAGGAAATATATTCTACTGAAGAAGTTATCAAAATACCTTTATAAGTTTAGAGACCTCAGAGTAAAAACCTCTGTTATAAGAGAAAAGAAAAGGGGCCAGAATGGAATTTTGGGGGATACTCATAATTAGTAGGTATGATCTAGTTGAAAAACCAGCAAAGGAGATGGAAGGATAGGAGTAAAATGGGCACAAAGAGAACCATGAAAAATGTCATGAAAATTTAAAGAGGAAAGAGTGTCCAGGAGAAGAATGTAGTCACAAAATGTGAGTAAAAGTCCCTAGGTCGTCTTCACAGAATATGCCAAACTCAGTTCTTTTAAAGTTTCAGTAAAAATTTTCCCAAACATAACAGTTCACTATCATAGTCTGTGACAATTTTTTTCTTCAGTGGCAGTTACTGTAATTCGCCATTTCTTCTCAAGGAAGAACTTGTTTCTTCTCTGTCCTCACCCAGACTCTCTCAGCAATGCTAGTTAACTCAAAATAGTCAACTCTTTTTACAAGCAGAGTAGTATTAGCCAAAGTCTGTGAGAGGGATGATTGAAGCTGGGGTTACACTAAATTAAATATCTCAGTTTTTCAATATACATCATTATGTTCTAAGAGGTGATTTTCATCAGCAATTGCTATTTAAACACCAGCCAATTCCCTAGGCTGTCTTAGTACTATGTAAGGAGCATTTATTTGCAATTGCACTGTCTGGTTTGTGAAATAACTCCCTTCCAAAGTTGCCAAATGTTTCCCTACTGGAGGATTACTCTTGTCTTCTAGTCCATCTCTCTCAAATTATGAGATGGCACTGGTTATATCCAACAAAACCATGGAATGGAAACAAGAAACAAATGAAAACAATTTTATTCATAACATTGCTTATTCAACAATTCCCTTCACTACTTAGTGAATCATTAGATGGAGTTAACTGCATCACATAATGTATAATCCTCATTACGTATGTTTAAGGAAGGCTTTATGTAATAGAAATACAAGCTTGGTAGTAATTTCCAAAAGATTTTAAGCCAAATTCCAGAGACCTAATAGCCTTCTCAGACATAGTTGCTCTTTAATTGTGCTGATTTTAATTTGACATCATTAAATTGTATGGTAGGTTAAAAAGATAGGAGACAGAAGAAATTATAAAATTTAGAATATGCATATATATGTATGTATCATTTATGTGCATAAGCATGTTTACAAATGAGAGAAGGAGGAGGAAGAGAAAGAAAAGAAGGAAGAAAAGAAAGAAGGAAAAAGAGGAGGAGGAAGAAGTAGAGGAGAGCTCTCCACATTTTTTCTCTCTACTTTTTCCCCCTAATCTTCCTATCAATGTTTTTTGCTTCCTTAAGGCAAAATCTTGAAGGTCAGAGTCAATGGATATGGCTTTATTTCATGCCTGGTGAACAAGGTTATATTTATCTCCAAAGAGTGTATATTGTGGTCATCAAGGATTCCCTGCACTGACTTCAGTAATATGCTTGATGGTTAATAGGTTTCAATATGAATCCATACATAGCAGGTTCAAGGTCATGTCAAGGTTGAGACTGAAAAGCTGATCATCAATGGAAAAAACAACTGTAATATTGACAACAGTATAAGAACAATAATTAACAATAATAATTTTATTCTACCTCTATTAGATGAGGAAAAGTTGATTGTCATTGACGGTATTGTAGAGTTCATTGTTCATGTACAGTCCATGTAGTTTGCTGTTGGTTTTTTTCCGATATTAGGTTTTATATTTGGATCTTACTTGAATTATGAAGTTAAGCATGTTCCTCTTGATACTTTTATATTTGTAGGGTGAATAAACTATCAGAGAAATGATCATTCTCTTAAGATTTTCAGTAAATCACACCACAAACTGCTCATTGCCAGCCTTTGTTAATAATGAAAAAAATGGCATTCCCAAATAACTCTTGATCATGGTCCATGATTCACTTATGGGACTATTGTTATGTGGAAGACAGTAGCTGCCCTCTGGCAAGTTGTGAGATAATAGGTGAAATTTCTCCCAGTATATCATCAATGCTTACACTGCTACTAAGTTATTCCTATTCTTAATATGTCTGTAAAACAAGCATCTGAGGCATTATTGAGGGGCATATTGTGATTCTCAGATAGTCAAGTTGTATCATGTGTCTTTAGCAGTGACACCCACTCTTCTACCTTTGTGGCTGGTTTTCTTAATCATTCTCAAAGACTTTTTTTTTTTCAATTCTCATTTCCTGATATAACAACGAGGACAATTATAACTATATAGTAAACCAGCAGGTTTACATCAGAAATGTCGAACATGCTGCATTGTGGCCTGCAATACTCCCAAGTACAGGTTTTATTAGATTAACATAAAATTAAGAAATAATTTTCAAAATAAATAAAGATACAATAGAAGATAAATGATGTTAATATGTTTCATTTTCTTTTGTTTTATTTTTTTGTCCTAAGTCAATATGTGGCCCTTGGGGATCATTATGTATGGTTTAGTGGTCCCTGTTTCCTATTTAAATTTGACAAAAGTAGAAAAAAAAAGACCAATTTGACTGGTCTATATAGCATCAAGGTAGGAAAATAGTCAGCCATGAATTTCCCTCAATTTCTATTATTTGGAAACCTCTATTCCAAACCTAGTTCCCTTCACTGAATACATTTCATTTTTCACAGAGCCCCTCAGTATCAATGCACTCCCATAGTAGGAGTGGGGAGGGGACCATAAAGTCCTGTGTTCTATACCATAGTAAATGTCATATTTTGCAAAGGGAGGTCAAAGAACACATATGTGCTAGTTGAGACAGAGTCATAACTAGCAATTTTCTAATCCAGAACAATTTAGTTGAAGTACAGGGAAACTGAGTTCAAGGAGGAATTCACCTAGAGCAGTGGTTGTCAACCTTCCTAATGCCACAACCCTTTCATACTCGCATGTGGGCGTGGGCAGACCCACCTGAAGACATAGAGAGCAGTGGTGTCTCAGTTCCTAAGACCATTGGAAGTATGTGTTTTCCGATGGTCTTAGGCGACCCCTGTGACCCTTGTGAAAGGGTCGTTTGATCCTCAAAGGGGTCATGACCCACAGGTTGAGAACCACTGACCTAGAGTATAACCTAATTGTTCCATCTTGTTGTTCACCATTTTAACTAGCTATTCTTGCAAACTGGGTGCAAATGTTGCCATAATCCTCTACATTTTTATGACATAATACAAAACTTAGGTTGACTAAATGTAGGATTTTAAGAAGGAATTTTTGAAAACTGAGCATTATTCTATTTACTTTTCACCTGAAAAGGAAAGTGGAGAATCTTGTAATTATTAAAGTATGAAATTAGGCTATTGTCGTTCCTTTTCTTCCAGTCTTTCATTCAATATTTCCATTCAAAATTCACTTTTTTCTTATCCTCTCTTGTATGAATAAGTATTTGAAGTATGCTGTAGAAAATACTAATTTCATATCCTTTATTATATGGAGGAAAGACCGCTTCTGTATTATTAATATTATGTATTACTCAGGCAAGAGACCCTTTAGATGGAGTGTGGGTGTGGGGAACTAACTACTACATTTCCTTCTCCCCTACTATGCCTAATAGTGTGTCTAGGAAGCACAAATGGTATTTCTGTTGGATCTTCCTCCCTATCCAAAATTGTCATTCTACTATGGCACTAAGTAGTACAGTACTATGATAGTATCTGTGCTGCATATGCTAAAGAGAAAACTGCCCCAAAGTCAGCCTCACTCACAGCACTTAACTAATTACAGTCTTTTGGGAGCAAGAGAGCTGAGAATGAGCCCTGGGGAATGCAGATTCCTGAGAATGAGAGGGTGTCTGGGGAGCTGATAGAGCAACTGACTCAATAGATGTTTACTTTATACAGAAACCTAAAATAGTTCAAATTCTGTAATTAAAGGCATATTTTTACAAGTTTCAGTGACAGACATAATGAACAAAAAGATCTTGTGGGCTGGATGCAGGCTTTAGTGATTCACATAATGTTTTAATGTGAAAAGTGCCAAAAATAATCCTAAAGGAAAGGCAAGGTTTAAATAGATCTGTTTTTCAAAACCAAAGATGAGCAGAACAAAGGAGTCACCTCCTTCAGAATCACAAGAATGATTCTAATTATCTGTAGGGTGCAGATAAATCATGATGCCATTTCACTTTTGTAAATATTTTGTGACAGTGCAGCTGGGGGTAAATAACAGTGATGAGATAGTTGAAGAACTTATAATATGGGGGGGGGGAGGAGGAAGGGGAGAGATGTGTACAGTTGAAAAGCATTAGTAAAGTGTAGAATTTTCCTTTCCACCCTGCTGTTTATTTGTTTCACATTCCTCATGCACTCTCTTTTCAAGTCAAACTGTCTTACTTGTTATTTTAGCGACAGAAAGAATTCCAACTCTTCTCTGGATCATTCAGCATGTTTAGATTTCTTTCCCTCCTCACTTTTGTCCCTTAGAGTCCCTAACAAAGTTTAACTCTAGTGCCATCACCTACCTATGTCCTTTCCTCATTCTCTAGTTGTTCATGTCTTCTTCCCTATAATTTTGGCTATATCTTGCACTATCTATGGATATGTCAAATCCAACCCATCCACCTTCCCTCAATAAATTGTATGTGCATCTGTAACTCCATGCAAAAGCAGCTTCACAAAAGAATGCTGCTGTGAACAGCTTTTAAGGTTCTGATTAAACAGTATAGTGAACACTCCATTTATTCCATAACAAATCAAGGTAAACATTCACAACAAATCACAATATAATATTCACAACATTACATCTTATCACAGAAAATCACAATATAGTGTTCACGACAGGTTAACATTTAAAATGGCCACATAGTTTTCAACTACAGTGGCCACAATATTTAGAACAAAGAACAAAAGAATAATTATCTGCTGTCCCTAAGGGGGGAGCCCTTCTAACTTAATCATTCAGTCATTTCACAGTACAATAATCAATCTTCCACTCATGGGGCAATCATAGATTAACTTAATCAGTCACTTGTCTAGTAATCAGTCACTAAGTATCATTAATCACTAAATACAATCATTAGAAAATTACACAAACCCTCCACCCCTCAGTGTCTAGTACACTTCAATTTCATGAGTCCAAGGGGAGGCCTTTTCTTCATCTTGACTCAGGGGTGGCCTCTCAGATTCCCTGGATCCCCTTCCATGGTCCCAGCTCCTACCTGAATCCACCAAACTGTCACCTGGATTCAGAGGCAGACAGCTCCCTGCTCCTTGTCCAGTCCTCCAGGCAGTCCCTGGCACACACTGAAGTTCACAGGGTCCAGCACATCTCAAACCCTTCACAACTTCTGTTGCCAGGAACTCAAGGATCAACCAAGCCACAAACAAATAAAGGCTTATACCAGTTCAGCTGGCCCTAAGACCCAGAAGGAATCTCAGTCTTCCAGGAGGGAGTAACTTCAGCCTTCACCAGATTCTGGACTCAAGAAAAACTCCAACTCAATTCTCAGTTAGCTTCCAGATGCTGGGAGAGAAACACTCTCTCTCTCTCTCTCTCTCTCTCTCTCTTTCTCTCTTTCAGCTCCTTCAGTCTCCACAATTCTTCCTCCACCATGAGCCAGCCAGGAAGAAAATTCTTGACTCTGCTTCTCTATCCCTGAAACTCTTCTTATACACACACACACACACACACACACACACACACACACACACACACACACACACACACATTGGCTTCTTGTCTCAGTCAACCACCTTCTGCCACTTCAGCAACAGGAGACAGAGTTCACACCCTCTGTCTCTTTGACACAAGAGACAGTTCACACCTTCTGCTTCTTTCACACAGGAGTTTCTTTCACACAGCATCTAAGTCTAGGCCTTGGCAGGGCAGGAATAGAGCAGGGATTTGTAGATTGTAGGGAGTGTGTGTGTGTGTGTGTGTGTGTGTGTGTGTGTGTGTGTGTGTGTGTGTATGTGTGTATGTGTAGGGCTTGGTTTACAACCAAGTCATCATGTATAAGTAAATGTAAAATACGGATGAAAGAGATGAAAACAATGTAGAGAAATTCTTTAACAACCACAGGACCTTAAGAATATTAAGTGCTTTCATAGGATAATGAATTGTTAGGAAATTTTGTCTGATTTTTTTCTTTCCACATAATTGATTCCATTGGTGTTATTTTTTTTTTATATGGACCAATTTTACTGTAATGTTTTAAGTGCAATGGCTTAGACAAGTGATAGATTTACTTTCCCCTCTTCTGCTGATTTTCTAGTGTTTAATTTTAGTGTTATTTTTCTTGCATGGACATCTGAGGGTAACCAATAAGCTTTGGCACAAATTCAATAATGTATAGATTCTTTATGTTACAAATATATTCATTTATTCTGCAACCATTTCCTACAAAACTTTTTAATTGTCTGTGAAAAACTGTAGTTTTATTTGAACAAAGCTTAGAGTCACAAAATCATAACTTAGAGGTAGAAGAAACCCCAGAGATCTCCTAGTCTAATGCCCACATAGAGACTGAGTCATGAAAATATTAAAGGATTTACCCAAGGTCCTACGGATACCTTTTGGGTAGTAAGAGGAAGAGATAAGACCAGAGTCATAAGGTAACAGTGTCAAAGATATAGAGCTAATAGGGACATTAAAGGCTAACTAGTACAACCTTCTCAATTTAAAATCAAATTTATCGTGAGAAACTCTTTCAGAAAGATGCATTAGTGCTACTATATCTGAGGAAACATAAAAAAAAATCTTTGCATTTGGATAATTCAATTCATGTAAATCTTATAAAGGCCTACCTAAAATCTGTAAAACAGATTTATATAAATATTAACCTGAGTTCAAATTTGGTCTCAGACACTGACTAGCTGTCTAACTCTAAGCAAGTCAATTAACCCTGTTTGCCTCAGTTTCCCAATTTGTAACATGAGTGGAGAAGGAAATAGCAAACCATTCCAGTTTCTTTGCCAAGAAGACTCCAAATGGGGGTCACAAAGAGTCAGACACACCTGGAATGACTGAACAACAGGAATAATAGTAAGAGGTAGAGCTAAGATTTAGACCCATATCTTTGGACTCCAAATTCAGCATTCTTTCAACTCTACCAGAAATTCTCATAGTTCTATCTTTTTTTCACTTTCAGAAGAAAAAAAATATGAGTCTATAAAAATCTAACCAAAGAATCCTAAAATAATTTAAAAGTATCACTTTGATAGCCAAAATAAACACATCATAAAGACCTCAAATGTATAAGAATATAAATTTATTGGGACAGAAAATTAATCTAGAACTTTATTGGTATTGGTAGTTCAACTAAACAATCTTCTTGATCAGTATAGACCATATTTTTGTTTCTTCTTGGAGAGTTACTTAGAAACAGAACTAAAGTGATTTCCAGAGTATCATGAGGTAGTTTATATCAGTTACAGGACTGGAATTCAGGTCTTCCTGGCTCCCAGATCTCTGTTCACTAGACTGTGGCTCCCAGGACTGCTCAGAATTATCTAATCCTCATATTAACTTTGATGATTGTGAGAAAAAAATAAAACATATGTAAAAAAAGAACACATTTTAGAGAAAAAATGTGTGCAACTAGGAGGACTTTATGTCTTTTACTGAACAGATATATGAAAAATTTAAATTTTTCATGCTGCAAAGGAAGCTGAGATCTCAACAAAATATATTCACATTAAAATCAGTGGCTATAAAAATTAAGAATATCCACTGGTAATGTCTTCCAGGTCTTTTATTTTCAGGATCAATATCATTGGTTCTAAAAGTCTTAAACATATTTGAAGCATATTAAAAATTGGGCAAACAATATAGTCTGCCCTTGTAAAATAAGAGAAAAATAGTAGTGACTCAAATGCCACAAAATATTCTGGAATATTTAATATTTATATTTAATTCAACAAATGTTTATTTAATATCTATCTGTGTGCAAGTCAGTTGAGAACTCCCTCCACAAATGATTCACAGCTGGTCTATTGCTTAGAATATGCATCTTGGACAGTGCCTGAGGCAAAGAGTATTTAGGAAGTGTGTGTGTGGGGGGGGGGGTAGATTCCAGATTATTTTATGTAGGAAAATATAATAATTCTAACACTTTATGCAAATGCAAATATCTAGCACATGTAGCATTTAAGATTTACAAAACACTTCACAAATATTATCTCATTTGATCCTCACAGTAGCCCTGTGAGAGATAGATTCTATTATTGTACCTATTTTTACAGATGGGAAAACTGAGGCAAATAAAAAGTGTGTCAAATTAAAATTATCAAGAATCACAGTGCTAGGAAGTGATAAAGGTATAATTTGAACTCTGGTCTTTCTGACTCCAGGTCATAGATTCTACTATACCATCTTTTTATAGTATTAAAAAAAAAATTACCTTAGATGAAAATGATCTCCAGTATCTTTCAGTTGACCCTGTGCAGTAGGTAAGTGTATAGGCAAGTATCAATATTTCCATTTTCCATGGAAGGAAACTGAGGAACAGGGTAGGTAGGCAATTTGCCTATAATGCAATAATTGGGCAATTACTTTTATTTTTAATAAGAAATAGCCTTTTCACATGGATGCCAAAGCCAGACATTCTTAATTGTGATATGAACTCCCTTGTTTGGCAAAAATTGAAAGATCTTGTAACTTAAAAAGGTATCAAGTGTCGGATTGAGCGGCATTGGTGGTATTGCATTTCAGTAACTCATACTGACAAGTTTATGAGGAGCATTTATTAGCCATCTATGGAGGGAT
Organism: Pseudochirops cupreus; assembly: GCA_028627135.1. Taxonomy (NCBI): domain Eukaryota; kingdom Metazoa; phylum Chordata; class Mammalia; order Diprotodontia; family Pseudocheiridae; genus Pseudochirops; species Pseudochirops cupreus. The sequence continues at coordinate 217,227,840 of CM053583.1, forward strand.
ATTTCACCTGCCCATCACACTGTTTCTTATGTCTTTCTGTGGCCAGACAGCAGGAGAGTACCAAAGAGAGGCCTAATCTCCACCTGGTGTTTGGCACCATTCCCCGGATCGCTTCCCATTATAACCTTGGAACAATGACATCATACTATCAAAATCAAAACCATTAAACATTGTCTTTAGGGCTCACGAGCTCTGTTATTTGAATGTCTGGTTGCAAAACCATAAGCATCCTCAAAGTGAACACCTGCAACGGACTCTTTGGTTGTTGTTATCGATCTTAGATAATAAAACAAGGCTGAATTACCAGGTGTTCAAAGCATATACCAACTATGCAATTTTCCACCTTGCTCAACAGCCCCTTCTCCCCCATTTAATTTCATTCCTGCACATGAGAACACATTCTCTCTCTCCCTCCCTCTCTCCTTCCTTCCCTCTCTCTCTCTGTCTCTCTCTGTCTGTCTCTCTGTCTCTGTCTCTCTCTCTTCCTCTCTTTCTCTTTCTCTGTCTCTCTGTCTCTCCTTCTCTTTGTCGCACATACACACACACACACACACACACACACAGTAGGACAGCTCTGTAACTGTCCATAATTAAATCACTATTAATTTTAAGGTGTCATACTGCACAACACTCCCTTTGACTTTTTCAGGACATGGTATGGATGAACAGAGAAAACAGAACTGATTTATAATATTAATTGATTAATGCTATCAAACCACTGCATTTTAGTCTTTGAGAACATACTTACCCTCTGTGATCTTTATTTCTGCTACACTTTGTCATCTCATATAATTTAGACATTACCCCCTCCTATGTCAGAGACTTACTTTATTCAGCTTTCTCTACTTTGGGGCTAAATTTCTCTTATTTGTGGATAAGTAACTTCAAACAATTTAACTTGCAGCATTCATGAGGATCATGCTTTCCATCCAACCCTATTCAGAGTGGGCAAAATGCAATTTGCCTTACTCTTCTCATTTTTCTTGCTTTTCTACTCTTGTAAGAAAAAAAGAATAATCAAATTAAAATGTACATATTATTATATCATATCACATATCATATCATATCATATCATATCATACTATATTATATGCCTTTGGTTATATTCTCATGTGCTTGACAGAACTCCTCATTCATATCAAATAAATAATTAATTCTTAATGACTATCTGTGAAAATCAATGATACTGAGGCCCCACTCAAAATTTCAGAGAATGCCTAGATTAAAACTTCCTTTCATGGTTAATTGTCCTAAAAAGGATTATATCCCTATACAAGAATAGACACTCCTTGAGGGCAAGGAATTTCTCAATTATGCATTTGTATCCATACCACCTAGCTTCTATTATTGACTGGTTGAATGATCTGACTTGTATCTCCTCGTGACAGTCTGTCATACTCTGTCATTTCTAAAAACATTGCAACATCCTTAAAGTATTTCATCCCTCATATTTGTCTACTCTTTTCTTTTAGACTTAAGAGTTGATAATCAAAAGTGGCAAAACATTTTCTTCTGCTAAGAGTGCCTTTAACATCCATCATAACTTTCATCTTAGAGTTGTACATTATAGCATGAAATTGGAGTCTTTGAATCTCATGTTTAAATGTCGCTGTCAATTTTTTTTTCTTTTGCCTTCCCAATATCTATGGAGTAGAAGTATGAACACATGCTTAAGAATTCTAAAGTTTCTTGAGCTCCATGATTCAGCATTCCAATGAATCTGGTATTCTCACTTATAACAACCATGAATACATGTAGAAAAAACAAATTAATGGTTTTCAAGATTCTAAAACTTGCTGGATTTAATTGCTAGGTCTAGAATATGAAGTTCAAGGTCTTGCATCATGTTCTTTACAGTTGGTATCATGGTGAACAGAAAACAGATAATAATATGAATTATTGTCATAATGATAAATGGAATATCACTCAGCTATGTGCCACTGAAAAAATAAGTAGATATAAGTTAGACTCATTCTATTCCTTTGTGTTGGCTCCTTTTCTTAAATGTGCCATTGCCAGTGAATTGGGATTGCACAGAATAAGTGTACCTACCTATTGTATTTATTTTATGGCAAAAGAGGAAATGTACCACATTTTGGAAGTTTGTTCATAATAGAAATCCAATTGTGCATAAGAGATTCTTTTTAATTATTCCCGTCAACACATGCGTACAGGTTCCTCATCATTATCCATCTCACTCCACTACAACATCCTTTTCATTATCTAAGCTAAGCTAAAATTTTGCTTAGACTATAGAAAATAGTTGAGACATCTCATGTAGTGGTTCTAGGAGGCCTATAATCATGAGCAACATCAGATCTATGCTCAGCTGTCTCATAAATTATCTTCTTGGTAACTCTGTTATTATACAACTGGGAATCTTCTTTAGCTCTCCTTCTGTAATTACAATAAAACCTTCCAAATCTTGCATGATTATTCAGCCTCCCCACAGTTTTATTGAACTGGCTAGAAGGGCACTGTTAAATTTTGGGGGGTTTACAATAGTTTTTTTTTCTTACTCTATTATTCCTCTATCTTGATATATACTAGTTATTGTGTGTTTATGACTTTGAAAAATGGGAGCTAGTCTTCTATCAACTATGTTGTTTTCCTCTTATATTTTATTCTATTAACTTCAATTAGTTCATTTGTAGCATAACTTTGAAATTTTAAATAAACATTATGTGAGACTAGACAAAAACTTCAACTTACCTACTACCTTCTGTTATAGGAAGTAATCTTTTAAAATTAATTACCAAAATGTCTGATTTCAGTTTATTTTCCCTTTCCCCCCAGGACACATTTAATTTTTAGCTAATGTCATTTCATCAATTCTGAATTTTTTGGTAACCACTTAAGATTATGCATTCCTTAAAATACTTTTTAACAATACATTTTTTTTGATTTTCAAAATGTATTCATCTCTTTTGTCCCTTTTCTAACTACCTAAAACAGGAATTGATGTATATCAGATTGAAGCCCTAAAATATCTACTGTTTTTGTCATTGTCCTACCACATTGATAGTCCCTCTAAATTTCCAACTAATAAAGTCACAAACTAAACCCAACAGCTGTTATTATGTCAATGGAACTTAAACAGTATACTAAACAGACTCATTTCAGAAACTCCCTTACTAACAGCTACCGTTAGACTAAACATTTTTTTAAAATTTTGTCAAACTAATTTCTAGGTACTTAAATAAAGTTGAAAAAATACCTTACCTATCTTGAAGAAATATCATTGTGACTTAGGATATTTTTCTACAAATTTTGTGCTTATTAGTACTTTACAGGCAAGTTGATCCTTTCATGCCTATGTACCCAATAAATAAATAAGAAATCTAAGATAAGAAGAAAATCCATGTATTAGCAGAACCTCCATGTATTTTCTCAAGTTTCTCCCTACACCTAGAATAAGAAACACAAAAACAGCATATATTTATTAAGTGCCAAATGATGAGGAGGAAAAAAAAAATTAGTTCAGAACAAAACAAACTAGGGTCCCCAACCTCCAGGAAATGTGTGTGGGGGGGAAATAGGAAATAAACATGGATAGTTGTGTATGCATAACTTTAGATACATTATGCATGTGTAACTTTAGTTTGGAGAATCAAAAAGCAGAGTGGTTTTAGAGATTTAAGGGAGGAAGTCCATCTGTGATATGGGTGGCTTAGAGGGCAAGGGTCAGGTTATTCTTCCTGAAGGAGATGGAATGGAATTTTTTTCAAATTATTTACATTTTTGTTCATGGATAATCTCTTCACAATTATTTCTGAAAAGAAAATAGATGAGGAGACCAGTATATTATCCTTGATGCTTTGTTGTTAAAAACAAAACAAAACAAAACTCGAGTCATTTACAACTATATTTTAAAGATAGTTTATGAATTTAAGTAGTAGCATTGCTCTGATGTCCTTAAAAGCCAATTCAACTTGTGTAACATTAAACATTATAAGGAAAAGAGGTAGTAGGATGCAATTCATTCCCTTTGTACCATATCAATTAAATAATTATTTTTCTTTTCTTTTTTTTCTTACTAAAACTGACATAGAATCTATTCCACTTAAATATATATGATTCATTAAAAGAATGCACTCAATGGTCACATTCTACTGAAAATCAAATAGCAGATAAGATACAAAAAAAAAAAAGAAATTTGGCTTTTTCATTTTTTTCCTTCCAATACCACTTACTGATAATCTGATAACCTCAAGGTGGTCAGTCTTAGGCACAAAGGATAGCAAAAACTGAATGTTTTTGATCGGGAGTTTTAAGAACTGGTAGCATGACATAGTGGACCACAAAGAGTTCTAGACTTTGAATTCAAAAAGGCATGGATTCAAATACTCTAGTGAAATGTGTAGGTCTAAATTAATAAACATCAATAGTCCTCTAATAATCTAATAATTAATAGTAATATAACAATAATAATCTAATAATTAATAATAATCTAATTAATAGTCATCTATTATATGCCAGACTCTGTGTTAAGCACTGGGGATAAAAAGAAATGCAAAAGACGTCTCAGCCCTCAAGAAGCTGAGAGAGACAATGCAAAAATAAATATATAGAAATAAAATATATGCAAGATAAATTGGAAGTAATCAACAAAGAGAAGGCACTAGAATTAAGGCAAATTGTGAAAGGTTCCCTCTAAATGTCATATATACATATACATATACATATATATACATATATACATATACATATATATACATATATACATATATATGTGTGTGTGTGTATATATATATATATATATATATATATATATATATATATATATAATGTTTTTTTGTTAGAACAAGTCGGGAAGTGAAGATGAGGAGGGAGAGCATTCCAGATATGGGTGAAAGCCAATGAAAATGCTAATAGTTGAGAGATACAGCATTTTGTTCAGGGAATAGCAAAGAGGTCAATATTCTTGGACTGTAGTGGGCATTGTGGTAGAAAGGATCAGTTTAAGATGTCAGAAGATTGGAAAACTTTTCAGTGGCACGAAGAAGAACAAGAAAAAAATGAGCCTAACAAATATATGAAAGTTGGAAGTAATAGCATAGGAGAATAAAATCATAATGATAATCAATTCACTAAATTTGAAACTCATATAGGTACATGGAAATAATCCAGAAAGCAAGTTTTCAATAATAATGAACTAAATTTAACAAAATTTGGTGTGATTTGGCAAGCTCAAAGTGCCCACTCTCATTTTTGGAATACAAAAATACCCTGAATCATAAGCAATGTAATTGTTGCTGCTTCGTTTGTTTCCTTTTATTTTATCTTGCAAATGAAGGAATCTCTGAACTTGAGCCATAAAGTTTCTTGAATAATGGCGATAGCCTATGTATAATCAGTTATCAGTAAATATCTCTAGGAAAGGAAGATGATAAGGTGAATTGAAAGGTGCATTCTACCATTGGGTTGGACAATAATTTAAACCTAAGATTACATAAACTTATCTTTACTAATTTCTCTTTGAATTTGTTTCATAATAATAATAGTGAAAGGTCACATTTACAACTTTATGATTTCCTCACTAACTTGTGTTTATCATGTTCCAAATTTAGAATGTCTTAGTGACATTTTAATCTGTAGAAGTATAGAACTGAACTGAAATTTTTGGCACATCCTATATTTTTATTAGCCTTTTACAAACTATGACATATTGCCCATGGTCAAACAGCTAGTGTAAGGATTGGGAATTGGCATTAGAAGTTATAAATGGAAAAGACCTTAGCAGCCATCTATTCCCACCTTCTCATTTTACAGAAGGAACAACTGAGAGTGTGACTTTCTGCATAAGTAGTAAATAGAAGCAAGCTAGATGGCACAGTGGATAGAGTGCCAGGCCTGGAGTCAGTAAGACTCCTCATCTTACTGAGTTCCAGTCTGGCCTCAGACAGGTACTAACTGTGTGACCCTGGGCAAGTCACTTAAGCTTATTTGCCTCAGTTCATCTGTAAAATTAGTTGGAGAAGGAAATGGCAAACCACTCAAGTATCTTTGCCAAGAAAACTCTAAATGGGGTCACAAAGAGTTGGACATTGGGTCTGCTAGGTGGCACAGTGAATAGAGCACCAGCCCTACAGTCAGAAGGACCTGAGTTTAAATCTGGTCTCAGATACTTAACACTTACTAGTCATGTGACCTTGGGCAAGTGACTTGACCCCAATTGCCCTGCTTTCCCCCCTCCAAAAGAAAAGGCAAAAAAACCCCAAAAAACCAAAAACAAAACAAAGAGTTGGACATGACTTAAAAAAAAAACTGAACAACAGTAAGTAGCAGAGTCAGAATTCAAACCCAGGTCTCTTTGGTTCACTTGTAATGTTCTTACCGACCTTCATAGAAAGGAAGTAATAACCTCAGGAAAAGGTGAAATAAATTTTAACTTATGAAATGTAATATAACCTCTAGGTAATTAGAGTTGTATTTAAATCCCAAGGAAATTATGCATACTATTTTGATGTCTTACCCCTGTTTTTATTTTTCTCATCAGTAGCCTGAGTCTTTCCATTGTGAAGGTATTTCAGTGGGCAAGTAAGTCATCAGTCTATTCACCAGATCTCAAATGTGGCCTTTTATTCTTCCAATTAGCTTAGCTACATGAGATAAAACAGAAATTCAGCCACAGTAGGATTTTTTTTTCTCTAACATGTTGGCACCCACGGAAACATTAATTTATCTTACCTGGGATTTGAGAGGTGAATGGATAATTTAATTACAGTGTCTGATTCTGTCTGGGAATAGTGTCAGCTATAACACCTGGCATTTGTCTGCCAGTGGAAATTCAGTTTTATTTTTTATTTTATTTTATTTGTGTACTGCAGTAATATTTGTGACATATTTTGCACCCTAAAGAATGTTGATATATAATAGATTTAACAGTTGCCTGTAACCCAGGACAGCATATTCCAGAATTTAAGGCAAATTATGTATTTAATACTCAACACCTTTCTAAATAAAAGACCGCAATGGGATGATGTAAAAAGTTCTTTACTCTTTCTCTCCTTCAGATTATTTCTATATGGAACCATAATATTTGATAAAGGGTACAAAATTAAAAAAGCAACCTCATTGCCACATATCATGGGCCCATATAGAATATAACTTGAAAGACAAAAAAGGAAAGGCTTTTATTTCACAATCAGGAGATTTTTAGGAAGAATAAAGATAGAAAAATCTAAGCTTGGTGGGAGAGAGACAGAGAGAGACAGAGAGAAACAGAGAGACAGAGAGACGGAGGAGGGAGGGAGGGTGGGAAGGAGACGGACAGAGAGAGAGAGACAGAGACAGAGAGATACACAGAGAGAGAGAGAGGGAAAGAGAGAGAGGGAGAGAGAGAAAGAAAGAGAGAGAAAGAGAAAACTTTGGAGTCATATTTTTGGCAATGTAGCTGTGCCATAATGTCCTTATCTCTTGGTACAGATTAGGAATCTGAACCTCATCCTCTATCTCATTAGATCAGGGCTTTCATATATGCATTATCAATACCATCATCAGTTAGGCAGGGAAGAGTTATTTTACTTGGTATACAGTTGGTACTTAATAAATGCTTGATTACTTAACCAAACTTCCTGAATAAAGAAGGGAACCCTTTTTTTTAAGAAGCAAAGAAGGAAGAAATAAACAAATGAGTGAAATAAGCATTTATCAAGCATTTACTACGTCAGGTACCATGCTAAGTACTTTTACAAATATAATTTCATTTGATCAGACACAAGATCAGCAACATCACCAGTGCTTAATTATAATGGAGTAAGCTACTCCCAGATAACTCCCCTGCCCCACTTAAAAGTATTTTATTTTTCTGCAATTACATGTAAAGACAATTTTCAACATTCATTTTTATAACATTTTGAGTCCCAATATTTTTCTTCCTCCCTCCCCTCACCCCTACCAAAGACAGTTAGCATTCTGATACAGGCTATACATGTACAATCGTATTAAACGTTTCCAAATTAGTATCTTGTGAAAGAATAGGAAAAACTACAAGAAAGGGAAAAAAGAGAAAAAATAATATACTTTGATATACATTCACGCTCCATAGTTCTTTCTCTGGATGCAGGTAGCATTTTCCATCATGAGTCTTTTGGAATTATCTTAGATCACCAAATTGCTGAGAAAAGTCACGTTTATCAAAATTGATCACCACATGTCATTGATGTTACTGTGTATGATGTTGCTCACTTCATTCAGTATAAGTTCATGTAAGTCTTTCCATATTTTTCCGAAGTCTGCCTCTTCATCATTTCTTATCGCACAATAGTAATTCATTACATTCATATACCACAACTTGTTCTGCTATTCTCCAATTGATGGGCATCCCCTCAATTTCTAATCCTTGGCTGCCACGAAAAGAGCTATTATAAATGTTTTTGTACATGTGGGTCCTTTGCAATTTTTTATAATCTTTTTGACATACATCATACACAGTAACTAGTCTTAAAGAAAATAATATGCTAATCTTGTGTCAAAAATTTTATCAGATATGATTGGTTTCTCATTTTTAGCATGCAAAAATATATTGCCTCTTTGGGGTTTTAGTATCATTTCTTCAACAAACATTAAAAGTCAACTAGGAAAAATACAAAGTTTAAATAAAACATGCTTGCTTTACTTAGGGAAGATCCTATTCAGTAGAAAAATAAAATATACGAACAAAAAAAATTATAATACAGAGTAATGCATGATAAGTGCTTTAGAGAAGAGAAAAATAAGTTTTTAATAGTAGATAGGTGGATGGTCATTGTTATTGGGAAGAACAGAAGGAGGGCCTGTGGATAATGTGGTTTGTATGTGGGCTTTAAAAGATGGGTAAAAATGCTTTCAAAGGAGGGCATAGCAGACATAAGGAGCGCTATAAGCAAAGACATGAAAGCAGAAATTAATGGACCATGGAAAGGGTTTAGGGTGAGGTAGGTATATCATAGAATACCCCAGTTTTGTTGTAGTGTGATGTAGAAGAGATAAATAAAAGAATACCTATGTGGAGTCATCCAGACTATGAAAAGTCTAGAGAATGAGGTAAAGGAGTCTGAATTTAAAGGTTGTAATTTTGACAAAATAAAACACAGACTTCTACTCTAGCCCATAAACAGGAGAGCAAAAAGTCCTTCTATATAGACCTGTGACTACTTCCAAACGTACAATTCTATCTTGATTTCTGCCTTTCTCTGAAAGGGGGAAAAACAGCTGAAAAATCCTAGTTAAACCACCTACTTTTTGATGACTTATGAAATCTTGCCTCTAGAGAGCCCTATAAAATTCCAGCCCTGGAGGAAGCCCTTAAAATCCTCTAGACTATCACTATCCTGGGCACAGGGGCCTCCTTGCAATAAAACAACCCAACAGTTCACATGACTCATTCCAACAAAGGGAGCTCATCAATTCAAAAACAAAAGAGGGACCTGATTACACACCAGAATGTCACAGATTTATAAGATTACTAGCCATTTAAAGCCAATTACTCAACAGATGTTACAGTCACCACTTGAAGATACACACACACAAACATATGGACATATATACATGCATATACACATCTATGTATGTTTACCCCCTCCATATTTGTAGATCATGGTAATGTGTTTGTACTTGGAAAGAATTTACAATTTTTAGAAATGCAGAAACGTATATGCATGCAGGTACACAATTAGCTAGAGGAAGGCAGTGGAGCAAAGATTCCAAAAGAGTGCAGGATTTTAAAATATATATTTAGAATATCCTCCTCTGGAAGATTTACCTCTTTAATTATTCTGTCTCAACTGTATAAATTAGTTAGCATTCTCTACTGCATACTCTGCTCGACAGCAGAGAATGTTAGATAGAGAATGGAGAACTAATTATTTACAAGCGTACCAGATGGCAGGAGAAAATTTGTATGAAATTAAAACTTTGTCATGGATAATCCACCATTCCTTTAATAATGCTAAACCAACTTGGCTAGCTAATGATTCTAAAATGATTGTGCTGCTATAAAGAATACACATAAATATTTCCTAATAGGAAATAAAAAATAGAGGCAACTAGTAATAGCTCAGTGGATATAGGAGTGGGCCTGGAGTGAGTAATACTTGAGTTTAAATTGAATCTCAGACACTTCCTATCTGTTTGACCCTGGGCAAGTCACTTATCATCTAATTGCTTGACAAAATGTATCTACTAGAGAAGAAAATAGCAAACTACTTCAGTATCTTTTGCCAAGAAAAACTCAAATGCGGTCACAAAGGATAGGACATGACTGAAAAGTCAGAACAAAAACAGCAAATTTAAAAAAAACACAACATTCTTTACAAAGGGAAAATGTCTATATGTTGTATTTTAAAGAAATTATTCCTTGATTCTTTTCCTGTGACTGATAGAGACTCAAAAGCCCTACAGGTTAAGAACTGTCAGAAACAACAGATTACTGACCTCACTTAAAGCCAAATTCCACATGATTAGGGATACATTTTTCCTTAACACAATAACTTCTGCTCATGCAGGTCATTGGATAGTATTTGTTTGATTCAGTTCAGAAATATTTATTGAAAAAGGAAATGTTCTGTTCTCCCCTACTTAGTAGCTCACAAAACTCAGCATGACTCCTTGGTACCATGAAACACGTAGAATAATTTTCCCTGTGTTGGAGGAAATTGACCTATGAACAATTTTTAAAACAAGAAAAAAGCAACCTAGCAAAGTGAAGAGATGTGTTTTTTTCTTTTAGTTTATTCTGAGGGTCTATAAGATTGATTAAATTGTGAAGGTAAAGTAATGTATTTTGCTTTACAAACAATTTTTTTCATAATGATTAAATAGTTAAGTACTCAAAGTAGTCATTACCCACTCTGACCTTCTGTTCAAATTACTTCCTTAAACTGTTACCCAAAAAGAATATATTAATTCAGATAAATTATCTTCAATATGGTCTGAATATCTCTTATGTGCTAGCATTTGGTATGAAGAGCACAATATAAATCTAGTACCATCCTTTTCTTTAAAAAGCTAATAGAGAGATGGGGGTGGGGGTGGGAGTGGGGAAGACAATAGGAAAGTTGGAGAAGTCCAGAGAATTTGAAGACATATATAGTAAGGGTACTTTCTTTAAATGGAGGCTTTTGGAGGAGCTTTCCACCATTCAACCAAAGGGAGGGGCACCGGGACAGAGGGTACTGATGAAATATAAGTTCAAGAACTGAAGTAATCTTCCAGGATGAAGAGGTTCCTAGAGCATCATGGAGAGAATCCAAAGGAGTACATCTGGAAGACAAAAGAATTGAACAAAATATCCAGTTCAGCCACACAGGAAATAGATACTAAACAACTCAGTTTCACTTTGACAAATTGGCTAAGCCATAAACAAACCGGGAAGTGGTGAAAGGGGGAAGAGATAGTAATATCAAGATGGATTTTTTTTAAAGCGAGTTCTATCAAACACCTAAAAAAAATTCACAGGTTACAGAATCTGCTTGTAAAAATAGAGAGATAACATCCTTACCAAAATTTTTTCTTAATGATGTTACTCTATATTTTTCATTCTTCATTTTTCTTAAGTTTGGATTTCAGGGTCATATTTGTCTGATACTTGGATCATAAGATCATAGGATGATAGATTTAGAATTGGAAGCAATCTCATTAACTTCTAAGGTCTCTTCCAACTCTAACTCAATATTCTTACATTCCTTCTCTGAAGCAACTATTGTCTTCATACTCAAACTTAAAAGAGATTAAATAAAAAAAGTGACAAATATCACTAAGAAATATTGACACAAATATAATCAACAAAATATTAACTATAAACAAAAATACATGGCAATATAATATAAAAATGGCAATGATGAGGTTATATTTATACCAGTGATATAAAGGATGGTTCATCATTTTAAAATTAAAGACATTACAAATTCTTTTTTTCTTAATACTATTTTTCTAATTACATGTAATGATAGTTGTCAACATTCATTTATATGAAATTTTGAGTTCTGAATTTTTCTAACTCACTCCCACTCCCACCTTTCCCCAAGACAGCAAGCAATCTGATATAGGTTATACATGTACAACCAAGTTAGACATACTTTCACATCAGTCATGTTGTGAAAGAAAAGTCACAAGAAAAGGGAAAAAGAACAAGAAAAAAAAGGTAAAATCAATCTGGTCAAGATGGTAGAGCAAATACCTTTAAATAATGACTCAAAACAAATTCTAGAGAGCCAGGACCCACAAAAGAAACAGAATGAAACAATTTTCCAGTCCAAGACAACTTGAAGGTCAGCAGCAAAAATCTGTCACAGCAGAGTGAAAGAGTAGTATAGTCCAGCACAAGTCATGACAGCAGAGACCTAGCCCCAGCAAACCAAGAGCTGCCCTTGGGGCTACTGAATCAGTGGCAGCAGTGGCAATTTACAGACCCCACAAACCACAGACACTAAAGACAACTTAGAAGGTTAGAAGGAAAGGTCTGTCAGACTTCAGGGAGAGTGGTGCATAGTCAAGAGCAGGCTGTGACAGCACAGCCCTATACCCAGCAAACCAGAACGTGGTCTTTGGATTGACTGAATTAGCAGTGGCAAATGCTGCTTCCAGAGCTTTCAGCCCACAGACAGTAAGTGAGATTAAACAACTAGTCAGATGGAGATTCCAGTGTATCTTTGCTGGCACTGGGGGCAGGACTCTGTTGCTTTTCCCATATGTATACAGGTTTTAGTCCTGGTAGCAGTCGAAGTGTTAGGAGGAGCAAGAGCACACTAGAGCTAGAGTCAGTAGTCAAACCAGCACTATGCTCATAGTTCCAGGACAGAAAAGAGTGCTTGTGGTTGCACACAGAACAGAGCAGAGGCCAGTAGTGTAGTAAACACACCTCTCCTTAGATCATAACACCTTGGAAGAACTGAAAACTTGTAGGTCACTAGATGTATCTCTGAAAACAGCTGCATAAAACCTCTGAAGCCTGGAAGAGCGAGCCCTCCACTCTGGAAGTAGAGCCCTATTTTAACAAAAAGTTCAAAGTAATAGGCTTCATAAAAGAGTAAACAATAGGAAAAATACCTGACCATAGAAAGTTCCTATGATGACAAGGAAGATCAAAACACACTCAGAAGACAACAAAGTTAGAGCTCCTACATCCAAAGCCTCTAAGAAAAATATAAATTTGTGACAGGTCATGGAAGAACTCAAGAAGTCAAGTAAGAGAGGTAAATGAAAAACTGGGAAGAGAAATGAGAGTGATGCAAGAAAATCAAGAAAAATGAGATAACAGCTTGGTAAAGGAGACATGCAAAAAAAAATACTGAGGAACATAACACCTTAAGAAAATAAACTAACCCTAATGGCAAAAGAGGTTGAAAAAGCCAATGAGAAGAGCACCTTAGAAAGCAGAATTAGCCAAATAAAAAAAAAGTACAAATGCTCACAGGAGAAAATAACTCCTTAAAAATTAGAATGGAGCAAATGGAAATTAATGACTTTATGATCAATCAAGAAACAATGGAGCAAAACCAAAAGAATAGAGAAATCTGAAGACGATGTGAAATTATCGCATTGAAGAAAAAATGACTCAGAAAACAGACCCAGGAGAGATCATTTAAAAATTATTGGACAACCTGAAAGCTGTGATCAGAAAAAGAACCTAGACATCATCCTTCACGAAATTATGAAGGGTCACTTCTCATTTCTCATAATGTTTTACCTTCCTCTAAGGAAAATTTGTAAGAATTACAAAATCCCCCCAAATCCCTGCATGAACTTGTGATGTCATTATTTAGGAAACATGTAAAAATTCATCTTTTATAAAATGCCACTTCAGTAGAAGAAAAAGTTACTGAAAGAAATATGTTGACCTTAGTTTCTCTATTAAAGGATGATGTTTTCTGGGACGGAATTTCTTTCAGTATAATTTTGCTTAAATCTTTAAACACATGCACCCAGTCCCAGTCTCATGGAAGTTTACCTTTGTGAACAGCAGCCAGTAGTGCTAGTGATCACCTTGGTTCTGTAATTGTGACCAGTTACCCTGCTTTTTGTAGCTGCAAGCACTAGTGCCCCTGTCTGCCCTGAAACTGGGGCCAAGAATACTTTTCCTTTTTGACCAACACACAAATGTTCCTCTCCATACCTGAAATGTGACCCTGAAATTTGTATGGACAATTTAATTACCAAACTGCCCCAGGTCTTTCATCCAGTGCTAGCAAAGGGTTCCCTGCTATCTCTTTCTGACCAGTGGACTGATCCCCTTAATATCTCTGGGCTAATGAAGCCACCTCCAAGGCCCACCACTATTGCTACTGCCATGTACACTCTAGGCAAGCCTCTACCCTGGTGTCACAGACTTCTGTCAACCTCCTAAGTTGCCTTAGGATGGAAATAAAAGTGATCTTTTGTTTGGTTCTTCCACTACATAAATCAATTTAAGGCATTCTTTTAAAGTTTTTGGAGGGAAATGTTGGGAGAGTTTGATTAAGTTGTTTGCTCTACCATCTTGTCTCTGCCCTCTACACTTATTCATTGTTAGTGGAGCCATGAACTGCTACAACCATTTTGGGAAGCCATTCAGAATTATGCAAAAAAAAGTGCCTAAAATTCCCATATCCTTTTAATCAGAGACTTTCTTACTGGGATTATACTCCAAGGAAGCCATCATAACTAAACCTTACATGCTACAACATCTGTAAAGCATAATTTTTTTTAATAGCTAAGAAATTGGAAACAAAGCTGATGCTCATTGATTGGGAAAGGGCTAAATGAATTGTGGTACCTGAATTTAACAATTTATTGGAAAAATGATGTGTGTAATTAATACAGAGAATTGTGGAAAGGTCTATATGAACTAATGCAGAGTGGTAAGCAGTCAAAAGAACAATGTATGCATTGTATAGCAATGTAAATGGAAATGACACACTTTAAAAAATAAGTGCAGCAAAACTACGAAGATCAAGTGGCACTTGAGTGAAGAGGGAAGAAGAGATACTCCAAATACATCCCTTTGTGGAAGCGGGAGGTCCAAAGGTATCACACACTATGTATGTTTTTAAACTTTCTCAATGAATGGAGCAGTTGTGTTGACATATTTTCTTCTCTAAAACAAAACATTATTTGTTACATGATATGGCTCTTAAGGAGGGGTATTTGGGATAATTAAAGTGAAGTGAGAAATATATCAAAAAAATTCTTTTTAAATAATGTTGATCATCTTCAACATGTCCTTTATCTTCTCATTTTGATGATTGGAGACTACATATTTTTTCTACCATATTCTTAAAGAACATGGTTGTTGTATGGGTGTTCACATGACCATGGTATGACTGTTTCCCCGTCACAGAAAATTTTTCTTGCCTAAGGAAAAAAAAATGTTGGTCAATAAGAAAATTATTCAGCAGTTTTGATTCTATGATTCAAATGAAGGATGGTCTCTGACACTAGCTAGTCTTGTGTGGGATTCTTCCCTCAACAACCTGAAGGGTCCCATCCTTTTCTTTTAATTAACTTTTGTTTATTTTTAGTTTACATCATTCATTTCCATGAGATTTTGAGTTACAAATTTTCTCCCCATCTTTACCCTACCCACCACCCCCAAACAGTGATCCCATGTTTACTTGCTCCCCCAATCTGCTCTCTCCTATATCCTCCCACATCACTCCTCTGACTTTCCAGTAGGGCAAGATGGATCTCTGTAGCCCAATGCCTATATATCTTAATTACTAGTTACTTGCAAATAATAATAATAATAATAATAATAATATATTTTAACATTTAATTTTAGAACTTTAAATTCTAAATTCTTTCCCTACCTCCCTCATCACCCACCCCCACTGGAAAGACAAGCAATTCAATATAAGTTGTACATGTGTAGTTACATAGAACATCTCCACAATGGACGTATTGTGAAAGACTGACTATATTTCTTTCCTTCCTATCCTCCCCCCCACTTGTTCTGTTCTCTACTTTGTCCCTGTCCCTTTACAGAATTGTGTGGTTCTAACAACCCTCTCCCCCAAACCTGCCCTCCTCTCTGTCATCCCCCTTCTTATCCCCTTCCTCCCTACTCTCCTGTAGACAAGATACCCAATTTAGAGTGTATGTCATTCCTTCCCTAAGCCAAATTCAATGAAAACAAGATTGATCCATTCCCTTTTGCCTTCCTGTTCTTCCTCTCCATTTTAATACTTATCCATTGCTCAGGGGTCCCATCTTACAGGAGGAGGGGAGCAAGAAAAACTTTTAAAGTCTATGAATATGGATTCAAGGTAGGTTGGACTTTTACCCAAACTTCCCACATTTTTATACCTCTGAAAAAGTTCATTTAAAGGTGTAGCAGTTATTAATCCAGCTCTCAAACTAGAAAACAAAAGTTACTTTATAGATGGTGAGCTAGATAAAAAACAATGTCAGACTCCTAAAAATCATGAATTTTGAAGCTAAAATAAATTGAAAGCAGAAACCAATGGATATTTACAGTTCCTAAGAAAATAATAGCTAGAAAATTGGATTTGGATTTTAAAACTGCCAGCTATTTGTGAGTAAAATCTACACAGACTTTTAAATACTCATCTGAATGTCTCAGAGACCATTTTCTCCACATCCACCAAATGTGAAAACATTATTTCTCTAAGAAGTGTATTAAAGAGTTAGTTTGATACCGTGAATAGGCATTGTGAAGTTAAAACACACGGAGACACTATAGTTCATAAGAACTGGAAGGGTGGCAGTGTTTGGAAAGTAATAAAAATGTTAAATAGGCTGCCTGTTCTGAATTTAAATAATGAATTTGAGAATTTATTCCTTGGAAATCTGATTGTGTATTATGCTGCAGCTGGAAACAAAACCCTGTATCTTGTGGCACTGGTATTAACTTAAAGATAATTACGTCTTGCTTTAATTGTAAGCATGGGTACTAACTGTGTGAATTGGAATCCCTTGGTATTGTAAATTGAATAACTTATTACTTATGATCTCAAGTATGATTCTGGCAAAAGTGTTTCTAATCTCACCTGCATGGGGAAAACATCAACAGCTACTGACTGAAAGTGCTAAATGAGGCATATATATTTAATCCAGCTCCAAGTGGATGTTTTTTCTAGGAAGGTCAGGCAGGGTAAGAGTTCTCTGAAGGCAGAGATGGAATCTCCCTGACCCATTTCCTTCACTATGAATGGAAGTTTTCCCACCTCTCAGACTACAAGCATGGTTTTTACAGCAATTGAATAAGGTGAAGTCATATTGAATAAATCAGCAGTTCTAAAAAGCTTCTGATGTTTATCCAGAATCAAACAGAGTTAAGGGAGCCTTATGCTTATATTCATAAAAAGGACAGTCTATGTTTTTTAGATCCAGACCTGACAGAATAGTTTAATACTGCAATGTCCATCTTCCCTCTCTTAGAATCATAGCTGTACACCTGGAAAAGAACTTTAAAATCCTATAGTCTAGCCCCTCTTTCAGATAAGAAAACAGAGCCTTATGGGATGAACTGAAACCAGAGTCACACAAGTGATGAGTGTCAGAGGCACAACTTAAACTCAAAAGCTTTGCCTCCAGAACTGGTGTACTTGCCATTTCACAACAATGCCTGCCTCTCTCTGACTAGGAGCACAAGTGTCTTGTAGATACAGTTTGAAGGAATTCAAATGGATAGGGTTCCAAGCATGAAATGTTATTGTTGTAAATATTTTGGTGATGGCTCTGGCCAATCCTACTCTTAATTGCTTCAATGATCTGAGTGTGTCAGTTAGGATATGGAATAAGATCCTTACAGCAGAATCCCTGCAGCGTTTGTGGTTTGTTTGTTTTTTTACTCCTCTTGCTAAACAGCAGTTTTCACTAAACCAGTCAATTAGTCACGTAGTCAATAAGCATTTATTAAATGCTGACTATTTGGCAGGAACTAAATTCTATATTGGGTATGCAAAGAAAGGCAAAACACACATACACATGCACATACGTGTACTCAAACATACGCACTGTCCTCAAGAAGCATTCCTCATGAGGAAGATAGAAGAAAAAAGGTACGCACAAAATCCTCTTTAGCATGAAGCTACCTTCCAAGATCACATTCCCCAAACTGATGAAAAATATTTGGTGATTAGAACCATATCTGTCTTTATAGTCTAGGCAACTAGAGTGCATCATTGAATCCAAATGATCCTGTACATTGTTCAAGTTTATTAAGACACAGTGAACATTATTAGCAAAAAATGATTATTGTCCCAGAAAAAAAGGAGAAGCTTACTCCAATTTTTGTTTTCCTTTATGGACAAACATTATGCATATCTCAGAAAAATAAGTCAGAGACAGATGTAAAAAGCATAATCATGATTCCTATAGCTCACCTTCCAATCTTTCTGAAACTGAACCAATTATTCAATAATCTGAGTCTGTTTTTTGGGAAAGGGAAGGCAGGACAACTGGGGCTAAGTGAATTAGTTGCTGAAAGTAACACAGTTAGTAAGTGTCAAGTGTCTGAGTTCAGATTTGAACTCAGGTCTTTCTGACTCCAGTGCCAGAGCACCATCTGCTGCACCACCTACCAGCCTCTGAACATATCTTCTTGTTTGTTGTCATGCAACCTGTTACCTATGTTTATATGCAGCTAATACTATTGCCAGAAATCTTATGGCAAAGATCTCTCTTCTTAACTGTAATGTAATCTGCCTATTCTGTATGATATTGAAATGTGTGGAGTAGAAGAGAATCCCTCAATCCTTATGTAAGAGACTATGCCCACAGGCCCAAAATTAGTCTGATTTATATCTGTGGCAATTTGGTGAATGGCAAATGGTGTTTTCAGTCCAAGATGCTGTTAAACCAGGTAGCTTCTCAGGAACAAGGGTAAGTTTTCCGTGTGAGATAATATCATGATAAGATGTTAATAGTGAAGAAAACCTGATACAGGTACTGACTAAAGTGTTCTAAGGAAACCAATATACTTCTAGCTGGACACCATCTTGAGACTGGATAAAGATTGCTATCTCTCAAATACCTTGCACTCAGCAACCATCTTTTTGTTTCTTCCCCAGCAAAAAACACTTCCACCTCTTGGTCCTTGACCTTTACAAAGATCACCAGTCCACGGATAAAGCTTTTACTTGTGTCAAGCTTATGGAGTGTGAAAAAAAAAAATTCTATTCATTTGCATTTATTTCTCTATGCTAGGAGGACAAAAATAGTGGGCAATGTGTAATCAGGATTGTAGCATTCTTATGCTGCTAGAGAGCTTGACATTACGGCAAAGATCATGAGGAAACTAGAGGTGGAATAATTTTCCTTCCCAGGGCCAATGAAAAACAACTGTTCATCTTGCATTATTTGTGTCCAGAATACCCCAGCACAAATAAGACACTTTGCCCCACTAACAATAACCTCATACACTCTTGTTTACTTACTGGCTTTATGAATCTTTTTAAAAAACTCTCTACCCCTTTCCTTCAGCATCAAATTATCTCAATTCATCCTTTGTCTCATCAGTCTCATCAGAGGATCATAGATTGGTCAGCAATACTTAGTTTGGTTCATGAAAATGGCTGTGGTTTGACTATTTATATGTCCATAATCTAATTTTTCCTATCCGTAAGAAACAAAATACTCTAAGTTAAGAAAGATGCAGAATGCTGATGTTCTTCCATATTCCCACAGTCAAGAATATTGTCACTATCTCAGTCTTTTCCCCCCATAAACCATAATATCTAAGCCCCAAGTCATTTAATTCATCCATTCCAATTGTCCTTGAGTCTTTATTAATCACTATTATGTCTAGGTAATTGTAGAAAACATTTGGGTCTTTGATAATTCTCCAGTTCCAGTATATTAAATAGTTCCTTGATCTTGTCAATTTTTTGGTAATGATATTAGAATCTAATTTCGATTTGGTATGTGAAAATTTCTTGATGTATATAAAAGAAAGAAGTAGGTTGGATCTTGAATCCCGAGGTCACATTGAACTCAGGGAGGAAATGTAATATGTGACTCATTTGTATCAATGTATTGTCTGTCTGTCTGCCTGTTTCCGTCTCCCTCTTTGTTTCTATCTGTCTTTCTGTCTCTGTCTCTGTCTCTCTGTCTCTGTGTGTCTCTCTCTCTCTCTCTTTCTCTTGTCCCTTTAATCTTTGTTGATTTCCCCAGGATATTTTGAAGTCTGTATTTGTAGTATACACATTTGTCTTTTGTCAGGCTGTAAAAGATAATAAACTTCTGATGTAAAAATTTAACCACTATGTCTTGCTAGGTGTTTGACAAGTAGAAATGCTTAAAATCAGCAGTGTCATATTAGTTACTTTATACCACTTCCTTGTATCATCTCAATTGATTACTAACATTGGACTCCTCAAAAATGAACCTTAAGCAATTTATGGAGAAAATGAAGTGGCCATAAATTGTCATCATAAGTCTCTGCATTTTAAGAAACAAATTCCCATGTGTAACACCATGTACAATCAGCTTCCCAAAAGAATGCTACTGTGAACAGCTTTTAAGTTTCTGATTACACAGTACAGTGAACATTCCATTTATTCCATTACAAATTAAGGCAAACATTCACTACAAATTACAATATAATATTCACAACACCACATCTTATCACAGAAAATCACAATATAGTGTTCACAACAGCTTATCATTAGAATGGCCACACAGTTTTCACCAAAATGGTCACAGTATTTAGAACAAAGAACAAAAGAATAATCATCTGGTGTCCCTAAGGGGGAAACCCTTCTTACTTAATCATTCAATCATTTTACAATACAAGTCAGTCTTCCACTCATAGGGCAATCATAGGTTAACTTAATCAGTCACTTATCTAGCAATCAGTCTTTAAGTATCATTAATCACTAAATACAATCATTAGAAAATTACACAAACCCCCCATCCGTCCCTCTCTAGTAAACTTCAATTTCATCATGAATTTAATATCCAAAGAGAGGCCTTTTCTTCATCTTGATTCAGGGTGGTCTCTCAGATTCCCTGGATCCCCTTCCATGGACCCAACTCCTACCTGAATCCACCAGTCACCTGGATTCAGAGGCAGAGAGCTCCCAGGGTCTCATCCATTCCTCCCAGCAAGTCTTGCTATGCACTGAAGTGCACAGGGTCCAGCACATCTCAAAACCTTCACCACTTCTGTTGCCAGGAACTCAAGGATCCACCAAGCCACAAACAAACAAAATCTTATCCTGGTCATGCTTCTTCAGTCCTCCAGCAGTTCAGCTGGCCCCAGGACCCAGAAGAAACCTCAGGCTTCCACACAGCCTTCTTGGTAAGAGATCTCAGTCATCACCAGATTCTGGCTTCAAGAAAACTCCAACTCAGGTCTCAGTCCAGCAAGTAGCAGCCCAGCCCCCAGATGCTGGGAAAATTCTACTCCTTCCACCAGGAACCTCCAGAAGGGAAATTTTGATTCTGACTGTCAGCTTTCTGCAGCTCTTCTTACACACACACACACACACACACACACACACACACACACACACACACACATTGGCTTCCTGTCTCAGCCAAACCCTTCCCGTTATGTCAGTAACAGGAAACAAGAGTTCACACCTTCTGTTTCTTTCACAGAGGTACCTAGCCCTTACTTACTAAGGCCTAAGTACCTGCTTACTTGACATAACAAAAAGTGGTCTTCAAATTTAAATTAATTACCATTACACCATGACATCATTTTTTATGAGTTTCAGCCATGTATGACCATCTGATTGTTCTTGTTATCAGCCTTTAATATTGCGATGTAAAGTACTTTTTTTTTCTTCCTTCAATGGTATTTCTGTATGTTTTTGTTATCATTATCTTGTGCTCTAATAATATCTAGCATTCCTTTCTCAACTTGTGGCATGGAAGTGCTAATCATTCCTTAAGTTACTGGGGCCTCATTTCCCTTAATATCACTCAGCTTTTCTTTGGATACTTTCCAAATCTTTTCAGGTTCATTTTCAAGTTCCAAAAAAGTATTTTATGACAAATATTGTATAGGTATTAACTATCTAGATGTAGTCTTTCCATTAAGCTTCTATTTTAGTATGCAAATGAATCTCAAAATATTTAGTCATATAGAATACTTGATGTCTTTATTGTTGTGTTTCATGTGGGAAAAAAGTAGCAAAGTATTTATGATATTACCTTTATCCATTGGTTTAACATAACCTATAGATTCAAGCTCAAAGTCTTTGACTCATATCTTTCTTTGACATATATCAAGTGTTTTACCCTTGTAGAGGCTAATTAATAATTTGATATCATTAAAGGACAGATCTACATGATCAAGTAGCTACATACTCTGCTTTTATGGTTAAGCTATAAAGCTTGATGTCATCCCTTTACAGTAAGTGATTCAGAACATCTTTTGGTTCAATTTTATCATTATTTAGGAAGTCATAATTAGTTTTATTAATGGATGACAATAATTGACTTGAGACACGTCAGGTCCATAATTGACTTCTCTAACTTTTCATTGAGATAACTGGAATTCCAAGTCAAGCTGACTGGAAGAATGATGTGCAGTTTATCAGTAACTAGTCTAATTGAAGCAGGAAGGCACACAGGGAGTGACAGAAGGCAGCATGTATCTGGCAAGCCAAAACCACCACTACCATCTCCTTAACTAGTACTCCCCTCATACCTTGTTTAAGATGGCCCAGAACTCTGAACCTAAGAGCCTTGGGTATAGCATTGCTGTGGCTGCATTCCCTAGGCTGCTGCTCCTATTTCCAATCCAGCCCTCATAGCCATTGTCCAGGGAATCAACACCTGTGAAGAAGCAGCTATCCTTATCTACCAAGTGCTGCAAACTAGAAGAACTAAAGCAGCAAAGTCTCCTGAGGCAAGTAGCATGTGCAGGCAAGTCAAATGACTACCACCTCAAGCACCAAGTCTACCCAGATCCTGATAAAGACAATCTAGTACTGTGCTTTCAAGAGTCTTGGAAATATCATTTCTTACAACCCAATCCTTAACTTATATGCCTACATGTATTTTATGTCCCCAGAATGTGACTCCTACCTCAAATTCTATGGGTAGAATTATACTATGAGATTATACTGTTCCTACTGTATGGCATGAACCCTCTGTCTTGTGCTTCACACTAACAATAAGGCAGTGAACTCAATTAGCTCTTAGTAAAATCATTTTAAGATGGGTTATTAGGAATAATTACTACAAAAAAAAATCACTCCATTAATTCTTGAGCATATTTTCCATAGATAGACACAGTATATATAATGAGAATGAAATCAAACTTAGAATATTGAGGAACAGATATAGTATACATTTATGACAAAGATAACTGCAAACTTCTAGTACTTTAGGGCATGGTAACTTTTTTTCTCTTTCAATCTCTGTCTCTGTATATAGGCTCGTCACATAAGGTTTCTAGATCCTGGTACTCTCTACCACCTGACTCTTGATTGCCAGTATTCATATTCCTTGAGGTCATTTTACATTTTTCTGTATCTGCTTCTTTCTATAGCATGTGTATTTGGATTTCAACAGATTCAGTTTTGGTCCAATAAATCCAACAAGATGACAAGTGAGAAAAAGGGAGAGAAAATTCTCCCTATATCCCAACACATCTGTTGTTCTCTGATATAAGTAAACGTCTCCTCCAGAAATGCCTTTAAGTCAAAAGCTTGGAAAATAAGATAAGAAATCATATTACTCCTCCATTAACTTTTTTCTGGTTTCCTTTATATAAAAATTCCTTTTATTTGTTTTTAATTCATCAATATGATATTCATACTTTCTACTGAATATGCCAGTTTACTAATGCAATCTCCCAGTGGTACAGTTTTATGTGAAGATTGATGACATTCCTTATTTTTTTCACATTTTGTGTCAATGGCAACCACATGTGGTTCTGAGTATTAGATGAGAATTTTTTTAAAAAGCAACTTTCTACCATGTGTTATGTAAAAATGATGATAACAGTTGAAAATGTCTGTTAAATCGTTACAGTTTATTGTAATTGGGTTTATAACGGATTTATAATGGCAAATTTGGAGGAAAAAAAGGACTTTCTGAATGTTCATGAGATGAGATAAAGAAACTTTTGATTCAATACTAAATTGTAATAAAAATGGAAACATCTCAACAATTATAGGCTAGGACTTGATGCTATCCTTTGTCAAAAATCCTTTCAGATGCATCAAAAAACAATGTATTGCCAACCGGTGCAGGGTAATGATTAAAAAAGAAAAGTCACAAACAGTTCTACTGTGGCAAAATGCTCATAAGACAAGAAATTGAGTAGCAATATGAGCAAACAAAGGAAGCGAAGCAAGAACAGCCATCCAACTTTAGATTCATTTTTGGGGACAAAAAGGATCAAAGCATAGAACAGCAGGAAGACAATGAAGTCAGAACTCCTGCAACAAAAGCTTCCAAGAAAAATATGAATTGATTACAGGCCATAGAGGAGCTTAAGAAGGATTTTGAAAACCAAACAAGAGAAGTGGAGGAAAAATTAAGAAAAGAAATGAGAATGATGCAGGAAAATCATGAAAAGAGAGTCAACAACCTGACAGAAGAAAACAACACCTTAAAAAATAGACTAATCCATATGTCAAAACAGGCTCAAAAAGCCAATGAAGGGAAGAATGCCTTAAAAAGCTAAATTTGCCAGGTGGAAAAAGAATCTCAAAAGATTGGAGCAAATGAAAGTGAATGACTTTATGGGAAATCAAGATACTATTAAACAGATCCAAACAAATGAAAAAAATAGAAGGCAATGTGAAATATCACTTTGGAAAAACCACTGACCTGGAAAATAGATCCAGGAGAGATAATTTAAAAATTATGGGATTACCTGAAAGCCATGATCAAAAAAAGAACCTAGAAATCATCCTTCAAGAAATTCTTAAGAAAGAGGCCCAAAAAGCCAATGAGGAGAAGAATGCCTTGAAACATCAAATTTGCCAGATGGAAAAAGTATCTCAAAAGCTTTCTGAAGAGAATAATTCCTTCAGAATTAGAGTGGTGCAAGTGGAAGCAAATGACTTTATGAGAAGTCAAGATACAATTAAACAGATGCAAACAAATGAAAAAAATAGAAGGCAATGTGAAATATCTCCTTGAAAAAACTGCTGACCTGGAAAACAGATCTAGGAGACTATTTAAAAATTATTGGACTACTTGAAAGCCATGATCAAAAAAAGATCCTAGAAAGCATCCTTCAAGAAATTCTCAAGGAAAATTGCCCTGATATTTTAGAACCAGAGGGCAAAATAGAACTTGAGAGAATTTACCAATCACCTCTTGAAAAAGATCCCCAGAAGAAAACTCCTAGGAATGTTACAGCCAGTTTCTGGAGTTGCCAGATCAAGGAGTAATTATTACAAGCTGCCAAGAAGAAACAATTTGAATACCATGGGAACACAATTAGGATAAGCCAGGATCTAGCAGCTTCTACATTAAGGGAAGGGCCTGGAATATGATATTCGAGAGATCAAGGGAGCTAGTATTGAAACCAAGAATCACCTACCCAGCAAAATTGAGTATAATGCTCCAGGGGAAAATATGGTTATTCAATGAGATGGAGAACTTTCAAGGATTCTAGCTGAAGAAACCAGAACTGAAAAGAAAATTTGACACTCAAATACAAGAAGCATGAGAAGGTAAACATGGAAAAGAAATCATGAGGAACTTATCAAATATGAAATATTTACATGCCAACATGGAAAAATGACAATTGTAACTTATGAAGCTTTTTTCAGTATGAAGATAGCTGAAGCGAATGTAAATGTATATACATATACATATATATGTATATGTGTGTGTGTGTGTGTGTGTATATATATGTAT
>CM053583.1:217253697-217268069 GCA_028627135.1 Pseudochirops cupreus
ATGTGTGAGTGTGTGTATATGTGTATAGGTACACATAGAGGGCACAGGATCAATTGAATAGGAATGGATGATACTTAAAAGGTGAAATTGAGAGATGAGAGAGGAATACAATGAGAGGAGATGGGGAGAGACAGAATGGGGTAAATTATCTCATATAGAAGAGGTAAGGGGAAACTGTTGCAATGGTGGGGAAGAACAGAAAGGCCCTTTGATCCCTACCACCTACTGGAATTTGCAACCCTAAAATTCAGGTAATTAAGGCATTTGGGAACATGATCTGAATAGAATGAGGAATGTGTTTCAAGGTCATGTCTGGATTCATTTATATCCATAATATGTGTGCGTGCGTGTATATATATATATATATATATATATATATATATATATATATATATATATGTATATACACACATATATGTATGTATGTATGTATATGTATATGTATATATATAAATACACACACATATACATAATAGAATACATATATATTATATATATTATGGATATAAAAGAATATATATGTATGTGTATGTATGTATATATGTATGTATACTTGCAAATTTGGTTTTTGCCATCCAATAGCTATTAAATGAACTTTTATGAATTTGAATGTTCAACATATTATAGTTATAAGTTATATATGTTTTTATTCATAGGGATTTTAACCTCGAGGTTTGTAATGAAGGATGGGTGATGACAGTTCTGGCATTTGGTAAAATTTAATTTCAAAACATTGCCATCCAAAGGAATGGAAGACATCTTTACAAAAGAAAGAATTTTTTATAATAGAGAATTGTTGGACACCCATACAGCTGATAATACTTTGAATAACATAATTGATATAATTTAAGCGTCCTCAAGATAGAAACACCAAAGAAAAATATACATTTCACTTTACCAAAAATGAGTTTTTCTTAATCATCTTCTATGTTCATGGCACTGTGCACAGGGCACTAGTGAGGCAAAGACAAAAACTAAACAGTCCTAGTATAATTATTCTTAGTTTCTGAAACTGGATATATCAAAATTCCAATTTATGACCACTTGCTTTTGAAAAGTATTTGTTAAGCCCAGAAAAATTATTCCTATTCATCTATAATTAATTTCATAGTAACTTGAATTTTATTTTGGGAAAAATAACTTTCAGAAATGGTAAGCCTTGTCTTTTAATTTATAGTACCCAAGATGAGGTAAGCAATAGACTAGATATTTGGGAGTTTTCATTATACCGTCAGGCAGAGGGCACTTAGGTGGTACAGTGGGTAGAACACTGAACCTGGAGTGAGGAAGAGCTGAATTCCAATTTGGCTTCAGACACCTACTATATGTGATGTGTGACCCTGGGCAAGACACTTAATCCTGTTTGCCTCAGTTTCCTCATCTGTAAAATAAGTTCTAGTATCTTTAACAAGGACACCTTAGAGTCATAAAGAGTGACATGACTGAAAATGACTGAATAACAGCCCTATCAGTGAGTACTACCTAGAAAAAATGCAAAGATAAATAATCTATATGTATACACATAAAGAAAAAGAAAACCAGAAGTTTTTCAGATCTCATAATTCAGGCAAAGATAGAATCTGTATTACTTTGTCTAAAAAATCATACTCATGTTCTGTACTATTGTATAGAGGTTGTGATCAGAAGGTATCTGGGCAACATTAACATGTTTAAATAGCTTTGTTCTGACATTTAGGATATCTTCCTATAGAAAGTATAAACACACCTATTTGTCATTGTATCTGAGACCTTTTTTTTTTTTTTTTACCATTGACATGGATAATGTTTCTTTGATAGGATGTGAAAGACCCTTGGCTTAGGTGCTTAGTGAGCCACTGACACCACATTACATACGATTATCTGCATTATGGGTTTTGGGGATGATTGGTTTTTATAAAACTAAGACATATGCTGGGAACTGGCCTGTTAAAAAGGAGAGTTAACACAGAACCAAGAGCCTCAGAGAGAAGTCCTCTACAGGAAGCCTTTTTTCTCCAGAGACTCATGAGGTTCCAGGCGCAGAAGTCCATGCAATAGAGATAACAGTGATGGAGCAACAAAGCCTTCCCTGGACAAGCAGAGGAATTTCAAGAAAAGCTTCTTGAGGAGTTCTTGGTCAAAACTGCATTCCTGAATGAGAGAAACAATTCCGGGGCCAAGCAGGTGCAAGAGATAGTGCCTCAAAATCGGGGAGGTGGGGGAGATTCCAAATACTGAGTGGTGTTAGTAGTGTACTTATGTGAGCTAGGATTTTAGACCCAAAATATTCTAAAAGATCATGTAGTCTATCCCCTCACTCTACCACCTTATTTTATATAGGAGGAAACTAAAGCCCAGAGAAGTTCAGTGATTTGATTAAGGTCAAATAAAAAAAGAATGATGGAGTAAGAATTTTCAAATTCTAGCTCCCAAATCTAGCATCCAAAGGAGCATAGATCTAATAAGGATGACAGAAGTCATCTAGTATATAACACTCATTTTGAAGATAATGAAACTAAGTTTGAAGGAAATTAAATAATTTTCCCAAGGCCGGAGAGTGGAATAGGGACTCTGGTTCTTAGACTCCTGAGCTCAGATTACTTCCACTGCTCCATGCTACCTATTCCATCTACTTCTGGACAACTTCATAGAAAATTCCTTGTGCTTTTCCCTTTCAGGAGATAACACAAAAACAGGGTAATTAGTGGGGAGGAGTATATGGGTCTCTTGGTTAGATTGGGCTCATCAGAGAGTGAAGAAGAGTTATCTTGGCTGTTCATAGGCTCATGCATTTACCGTTGTTTTTTTTTTTCTCAGTTAAAAATTATCCTGTACTCATGGTATTTTTAGGCTGGGTTATTGTATGGTAATAGAGGACAGGTTTAAGTTTGCTGCAACGATTTAGGCAATGCTATATTTTGATAATGTATTATGCTAATTACATATATACTATATTTTTTATTTCATAGTTTTTACATGTTGCTTCCCCCATTACACTGCAAGCAAGTTGAGAGCAGGAACTATCTTCTGCTCTGACTTTTGTCTACAGTGCTTAGCATACTGCCTGGAACATAGTAGGCAATACATACATGTATACATACATACACACACCCATATATGTATATATGTATATGTATATTACTATTCCCAGATGTGATCCTGCCAAGTACAAAATAAGTCAAATTTTGATGTTAACAGGGGAAACCATGCATGGGTGGGAGACATAAACCAAAGAATAATTTAGAAGCTCCAAAATATTGAACATTAATGAAGAGATTTGCTTCTAGGTCACTGGTTTTCTACAGAGACCTGGAGAGAGGTGAATACACACACGCACACGCACATATTTATGTATATACACATGTGTATATGTACATACATATGCATATGTGTTTGATGTGTACATATGTGAATATGTATATATGTGTGTATATCTATGTACCTTTGTATACATTATGTGTGTATCTATACCTATATACATATGTGCATATACGTACATATATACATATAAGGACAAAGTTTCTAAAAAATGACCAGATCCTGATTAACCTGCCAGTTTAAGGACAACTGAATTTATTGCCCAATCCTCTTTGTGTATTTATTTAAGCTCAATTCCCTAACTTTCCAGGTGAAAGTTTTTGTATATGACGTTTTTGTCAATTTGGCTGAAATCAATGCTTTTGAGTAAAGATTTTAATTAGAGGCTTGAATCTAACTGAATCATCAACCAAGAAACTGGAACAAACTGTACTCATTTTCTGATCCAAACATAGAATTAAATTCTATTATTAATCTTGTTACTGAACCATGAAATGAACCAAATCCTTCCCTCTTCAATTTTCCATTTCTTTATCTCTCTTAAGAACCCCCCCCCTCATAAAAAATGAAAACTTAATTGATCCATTTTGAATTGAGACAATGTATTTTCTGAAACCATTAGTCTGGCAAGAAACCTGAACCACCAAATACTTTCAGAAAAGATACTTAATTTGGTTCAAATGCTCAGGTTTAATGAAATGTTTCTTAATATATAACTGTGCTAGAAATAAATACTTACATATGTGGAACAATTTAATCTTTTCCTAGAAAAAGAACCTGTGATGTCATATAGACATCATTGAAGTATTTTATGTGGTTTAGACTATGCTTAGGTAAATGAAGTGAATTATCTAGATAATTTAGGACAAAAGAATTTCAGAAGTAAGGAGTTACTGAAATATCTATGTAAATCATTCTGATAGTACACAAGTTATTGGAGGTAAAATTGGAAACAATAACATTGTAGAAGCATTTTTAATTTTTAAAAAGGAATTGATGATTTAAATTTTTTTTACCATGCAATAATTTCTTAATAAACTATCCCCTTCTGCTGACCCCCTCATATAACATTAAAAAAATGACAGACAAATCAATAAAATGACCACATTTGCTGATATATGCAAAATTCCTCTCATGTAGTGCCCATCTCTCTTAAGAGAAGAAGGAAGTACATTAATCAAATTTTCCCCAGGAGAACAGTTGTAAGTAATCCTAGTTCAGTTGCCCCTTGGTGTCATTTTCATTTATAATCTTATATTCCTTTATATATTCCTCTGCTTGTCTTCTACCTACCTTTCTGTATCAGAATATTCTCATTTCCTTATATCTCTTTTCATATCTATTGTTTTCTATGGTATATTGGTATTCTTTGAAACTCAAATACCACAATTTCACCAAACCATTTTAGCACAAAGCCATGAAAAGTTACACAGATAAGGAAACTACAGGAGCCCTCAGTTTTGATTTCCAATTAGTTACTCTGTGAGTTTTAGTGTCTTTGTTTTCTTTTAGAAAAAATGAAAGCATAAAGGCTATTATTTCTAAACCCAAGTCAGAATAACTGTGACTATCCCAGTGCTACATGGTAATGCAGATTAAAATGATGAATAGACATGTTCAGTTGCCATGAACAATCTAGACATGACTCTTTCTCAATATCCCCGCTGTGGATATTCTATATCCTAAATTAGCATAAATAAAATTCTGTTCTCAGCATGTCCTGGAACAGAGTTTGAGTGTAAGTTTAAGTATGAGGCATGGTAAATGTAATGCAATGAAATCAACTCAGCAACATGAGACATTCATGGCCTGTGCAATCACTATGTTCATTCATTTTGGACAACCAGCATAATAGAATTAAATCTTTATCAGATGTTGCTCACTATGAATTAGAAATAAATGTGAATAGTACTGACTGAATCCATAGTGCACATTAATGAATATTGAAGAATAGGATCAAATAGTAACCCATCAATCAATTATCAATAAGCATTTGCTGGATGCTAAGCATTGAGGATGCAGAAGCCCTGGGTGTGCATATACAAAAATGAGGACCTCACTGCCCTCCAAGAGCTGCCTTTCTAATAGAGGGACAATTTATAAACAGATAAGTAAAGCAAGATATGCACACACACACACAAACATACACTATGCAGTGTTTGGGCTGAGGGTGGCAATCATGGAAGGAAACAAGAAATGTCACTTAAAAGACCTGGCACATCAGTCAGCAAGCCCTTCAAGGACACTCAGGATTCCCAGTGACAAAGATAATCAGAAAAGATTCCAGGCATGGCAAAAAGCTTTTGCAAAGACCCAGCAGTAGAGATTTAATGAGTTGAAATCTGGTTTCAGACACTTAGTAGCTGTGGGACCCTGGGAAGTCCTTTAGCTCCATTTGCCTCAGTTCTTCATCTATAAACAGAATAGAGTGAAAGGGTAAGTCACTCCAGTATCTTTGCCAAGAAAACCCCAAAAGAGGACGTGAAGAGTAGGATACAACGGGAACAACTCAAAAACAAAAAAAAAAAAAATAGGAAATGAAGGTAGATAGTTTGGCTGGAGATCAGACTGAAAACAGAATAAATTGTAATCAGCCTGGAAAGAGACAAACAATGGAAGAATATAGTAGTGCTGTATAAGGTTCTGGGAGTGATAGGGTTGGCACTGATGTCTAGTGGGAACAGATTTTTTTTTATTAGCTGGCAAAGGGAGCTTTAGTCTAGGCCAGTGGTTCTCAACCTTCCTAATGCTGCGATCCTTTAATACTCATATGTGGGTGTATCTGCATGTGGGCAGACCCGCTTGGAGACAGATAGAGGAGTGATGTCTCGATTCCTAAGACCATCGGAAATATGTGTTTTCCGATGGTCTTAGGTGACCCCTGTGACCCCTATGAAAGGGTCTTTCAACCTCCAAAGGGGTTGCAACCCCCAGGTTGAGAACTGCTGGTCTAGGCAGTCTATAACTCAGAATCACATGATCTCTGAGTGAAACTATAGAAAAATTGAAATGTTGGTTTCATAATTTTAAAAAATCATAATAAACTCTCAGCAATTGATAAGTGCATTAGCTAATGTCTGGTGTCCTGGACTAACTGGATATTTTATTATAATAGAAAATGAGTTTTCCTGGACTGGGAGTCAATGGAAGGAAGGTCATTGAAGTGCTCTCTTTAGGTCTTTACACAGCAAAAGCAGACAGCATAAACATTTCAACTCTGCACGTGCCTCTGTTCCTGTAAGACCCTGGGTATGCAAGCCTAATAGGAGATGACTTAAAGGAAGGAAGAAGCAGTAAAAGACATTCTATTCTGCTTCAGTGATTGTTCAGGGAAAATCTGATGAATCACCAGCTATCTTGGCTTTTAGAAATTCTCTTTTTTTCTGTTTAGACAAGTAAAATACACATTTTACTTAACCAAGAAGCACAGTTTAAGATGGTAATGAGATTATTCTCTGGAAATTTGGGAAATGTTTTCTATGTTTTTGTTTCTTCTTTCATAATATTTCAAAATTTTCTTCTACTGTCTTCATATCTTTTATCTTTATAACACTTTCATTTCCACAGAAATCCCTGTGTTCTCGCCTATCCAGAAAGCCAATCTTTATACATAAAGAAAAAGGAAGAAATAGAAAAAAATGAGCTTAGCCAAACTGGCCAAAACCTAACACAAGTAAGAATACCCACAATGCTTTATACCTGGAGACCTTTACTTCTGGAGAGAAAACCAAATCAAACAAAGCAGGAGAGGGGAGCTTTCTCACATCTTCTTCAAGACCAAACTTAGCCTCCATAATGATGGTGCTCCATGGTATTACTTTTACTGTTGTCTTCCCCCTGTTGTGATCTCATGCATGTTGGGTTTTTTTCTGGTTCTGTTTACTTCCTTTTGCAAAAATTCATATAATAGAAAGGAAAGGGGGCAGCTAGGTGATGAACCAGGCCTAGAATCAGGAGGACCTGAGTTCAAATCCAGCCTCAGACATGTAACACTTACAAGCTGTGTGACCTTGGGCAGGTCACTTAACTCCAATTGCCCTGCCTTCTGCCCTCCAAAAAAAGACCCAAAAAGGACAAAAAGAGGAAGGAAAGGAATAAATATTCATTAAGCACCTATAGTGTACCAGGAACTATGCTAACTACTTTACATATACTCTCTAATTTAATCCTAAAAATATTTCTGGGGGGTTGGTGCTGTTATCTGCATTACATAGCTGAGGAAACTGAGGCAACCAAAGGTTAAGAGACTTGCTCTGCATCACACAGCTAATAAGTATCTGAAGCTTGATTTGAACTGTGGTCTTCCTGACTCCAAGCCCAAAGCGCCATGTAGCTGTCAATAAATGTTCCTTTCTCTATTCAATACAGACATAATTTTTAGGGAACAGTGATAAATTAATGTCCCACGACTTGGTTAGACATTTTCTATTAGTGGATATCCACTTTGTTTCTGTAGTTTGCTGATTAAAAATGTTGCCATAAATATTTTGCTATTTATCAGACTTTTCTGTCTTTGACCAGTTTGGAGTATTTCTTTAGCATTGGAATCTCTGAGTCAAAGAGCATGAGCATTTTTTGTTTTTGGTCATTCGCTTGGGATAAACACAAGTTTCTTTCCATATTGACATAAACCGTGGGGGGGGGGAACATGTGGCCATGAGGCCACATGTGGCCCTGTAGTTCCTCCAGTGGAGCCCTTTGAGAGCATCGCAGAACAAATCTTTTTACTAAGGGGACTCAGTCAAAGGACTGCACCAAGGAAGGCCACGTGTAGCCTCAAGTTCCCCCGTATAACCATTTCATACTCAAAGAACAGTGCATCAGTGCCCTTAGCCCCATCAAAACTTTCTATTCCTATCTTTTATCATCTTTGCCCATTTGTTGGGTGTGAAGTGGATCCTCAGGTCTGTATGATTTAGATTTCTTTTTTTTAAATTGATTTGTTTATTTACTTTTAGTTTACATGATTCAGTTCCACAATCCCTTGAGTTTCAAATTTTCTCCCCTTCCCTTCCCCCTGCCTCATGGTGGCATAGAGTCAAGTGTAGGATCTGCAAATACTTTCACTTTGGACATTAGCCTGGTTGTATAGAAGGGTTGTAACCAATGGAGTGAACAATGGGAAAGAAGAAACAAAACCAAACATGGAAAAGAGCGATGGCATATAGATTGCTTCAGTCTCCATTTAAACTCTGTTCTTTCTAGATCTTTCTCTGAATGTAGATCTCTCCTACCATCCTGAGACTTGTGGAGTTGTCTTATAAACTGTGCATTGCTGAGAAGAGTCCAGTTTATCAAAGTTGGTCGTCACACATATGATGTGTCTGTGATTGTGTAGAAATTTGTCCCGATTCTGTTCTTCTCACTTAGCATCAGTTTGTATAAGCCTCTCCAGGTGAATATGAAGTCTGTCTCCTCCCCATTTCTTATAGCACAATAGTATTCCATTACATTCCTATACCACAACTTGTTTAGCCATTTCCCAATTGATGGGCATCCCTTTAATTTCCAGTTTTTTGTCATCACAAAGAGAGCTGCAATAAATATTTTTGCACATATGGGACTTCCTCTCACTTCTATGATCTCTTTGGGATACAACCCCAGAAGTGGTGTTACTGGGTCAAAGGTTATGTGATTATTTATAGCCCTTTAGGCACAGTTCCAGATTGCTTTCCAGAATGGTTGAATCAGTTCACAACTCCACCAACAATGCATTAGTATTCCAATTTTTCCACAGCCTCTCCAGCATTTGTCATTTCCCTGTTTTGTCATCTTAGCCAATCTGACTGGTGAGATGTGGTACCTCAAAGTTGTTTTGATTTGCATTTCTTGAATCAATAGTGATTTGGAGCATTTTTTCATATGCTTATAGATATCTTTAATTTGTAACTCTGAAAATTGCCTGTTCATATCCTTTGACCATTTATGAATTGGGGAAATGATTTACATTTCTTTTATTAACAGTGATTTAGAGCAATCTTTCACATGGTTGCTAAGAATTTGACATTCTTCTCTCAAGAATTGTTTGTTCAAAATCATTGACCTCTTATCTTTTGAGATATGGCTCCTGTAGAACCTTTCTTTCTTGATCTTTAAGACCTCAAAGAAAGAAAAAAATCTTTATACAATTCTAGAGAGTTGTTTTTGCATTTTGTGCATAGGTCAGGTGTTCAGGACCTTAAGCATCTGACAAGTATCCTGGCCCAGAACACTCAATGTCTTAGGGTGAGAGAATGTAGACAGAAAAATGAGGAAAATGTGATGCAAATGTCTGTACCCATAGCAAGATAGATCAGGCATTACAAAGACTTGCAGTGTGATACTCATGATCTCTCTCTCTCTCTCTTTCTCTCTCTTTCTCTCTTTCTCTCTCTCTCTCTCTCTCTCTCTCTCTCTCTCTTCTCTTTGCATGGTGACAGAAGAATAGAAATAACTTTTCCTTGCAGGAAATGTCTTACTGCTGTCCCTCCTTGGGTAGTCAAACTAGACAGACCAGTCCACAATCCACCTTGGAAAAATAAAAGCATTGGGGTGCTAGGTAGCACAGTGAGTACAGCACTGGCCCTGGAGTCAGGAGGACCTGAGTTCAAATCTGGCCTCAGACACTTAACACTTACTAGCCATGTGACCTTGGGCAAGTCACTGAACCCCAATTGCCCTCCAAAAAGTAAAAATAAAAATAAAATCATCAATGGTAGCAGCAGGAGTGACAACATCTATAGTCAACATTTCTGTAGCTCTGATTATATTCCAGACACTGTCGTTCAGGGCTTTTAGATACGAGCTAAAGAGATCCTCACAAAACCTTTGGGAATTAGCTGATATCATCTTCATTTTTCAATTGAGGAAATTGAGTTAACCAGATGTTAAGTGATTTGCCCTATGTCGTGCAAGTAAAATGTCTGAGGCCAGATTTGACCTCAGTTCTTTCTCTCACCAGGCTCAGGGCTCTTTTTGACTGCACTGCCTGCCTACCAATTCATAGCGACTTCAGGATTCTTCCAGTGTTAGACTGAACTCCAATACTGATTGTCCCACTTGTTTTCCTATCCCTTACCTTAAGAGAGAACAAGATATGATTGCCATTGTATCTCTGATAGAATTTAAACCTCATTGGATGTAGTGAAATATGAGGCAATCCTATACCCACAGAGATACCATTGATTTCCTTGTTACTTTTCCAGTATTCCTGAATAAATCCCCACCTTTAATATGCTAAAGTTAAGGGAGAGGGTAAACTAAGAGATATTCATTGGATTTGGCATATGTACATTAGCATATTTAAAATAAAATATCACTGAAGAAGTTCATAGTGGTTTACAATTTCAAGTATCATTTCATAGATGGAGATACATATACATGTTCAGAGATCAAGAGATTTTCCTTACCTCAGTTTAAAAGCCTGTGATTATTAAAAATTATTATGATAATCCTTACATTGATCTGTTTATCTTTTGCTACTTTATATCCCTGAAACTGCCTTCATTTTTAAGAAATAGCCAAGCAAAAAAAGGTCTCATGTCCTACAGAGAGAAAAATACATTTTCATCTCTTCAAAAATTTCTGATTTTATTGGTGAGGGATTCCCTTTCCTAGTATAGATTCAGTATTCTTCATAATTTAGTATATGGTCTTTGAGAGTTCATGTGAACAGAAAAATTCATCACTGCAATTGACCTGTCCCAAACATCTTTAAACCTTGCTAGAACACACTTTGATACAGATATTCTATCAATCACTGACTTATACCTTAAACTTTTTTACCTTGCTGATGATCTTTTATCTACTGAGACATAAAAATGCACAAACTTTGGGGGCAGCTACGTGGTGCAGTGAATAGAGCACCAACCTTGGAGTCAGGAAGACCTGAGCTCAAATTCATCCTCAGACACTTAGCACCTACTATCCATGTGACCTTGGGCAAGTCACTTAACTCCAATTGCCCTGCCCTGACCCTTCCAAAAAAATGCACAAACTTCTTAGTAAACTAAGAAAGATCATGGTATTCTAGCAATAAATAGTTTCTGTCTTGCTTTACCTATGGGGGGAAAGTACTTTGCAAAATACACACACATATACACACACATGTATGTCAGCCACTTTATATGTTCTAGGAGTCAAGATTATAAAGAAAATGATGAAGCAGCTTCTGTTCTTAAGGAGTTTATTTCTCTAGGATAGGGGTATGAATACAACATATACACAAATACAAAATAAGAAAGGAAGAAGAAAGAACAAACCATTTGGACTTTTGATGTGTAGGGAATTGAAGAGAAAGTTCAGGGAAAAAAGACTTATAGAGGAAATAGTACCTAAGCTCACTTCAACAAGGATTCTAAGAAGCAGAGGTAGGGAGGAAATATATTCCAGGCATGTAGGATGCCTTCTAGGAATGAAACAAATCAGTAATAGAATGCTTAAGTTTGGCAAACAGCTATATTAAAATGAGAGGGGAGGCAAAGGAGAGTGGTTCTGGATTTCAAATCAAGATTACTAGAAGCAAACCTAAATTTTGAACTAGAATCATTTATTCATTTTAATGCTGATGATTTAGAACTGATGAAGTTACTTGCTACTTTCGTTAATGGATGTTTATCAGATAGCTATTTTACAAGTAAAGAGTTAACTTGTTTTAGTTTTATTTTAGACTTCGCAAGGTAAAACTGGCTCATTCAAGGAAGGCCAAA
This sequence comes from Pseudochirops cupreus, assembly GCA_028627135.1. Taxonomy (NCBI): domain Eukaryota; kingdom Metazoa; phylum Chordata; class Mammalia; order Diprotodontia; family Pseudocheiridae; genus Pseudochirops; species Pseudochirops cupreus. The sequence continues at coordinate 217,265,682 of CM053583.1, forward strand.
TTTGAGACAGAACCATAACCTATACTGTTGCCTCTAGCTCAATTGTGTGGATGAAGATCAGTGGGTTGAACAGAGGAAAATAAGAAAAGAAACAGTTTAAAATTTATTAAATATTTACTGGGAGCACTAATTTTTTGGTGATTGTTTGGTCCAGGAACAGGACTTAGTGTGGAAATTTATATGTCTTTTGGGAAGCATTAGAAACAACATGGAAAAGCATTTGTAGAATTCAAGTTAATTCAACAAATATTTATCATACTATCACAAACATTGGTAGGGGAAGAGTTGGCATTGAGTTTCTTTTATAGTAAGATGTTTTCTAATCATATATTATTGTCATTCAGTATTTATTGGAAGATGTAACAAGAAAAATAATCTTGTTCAATGCTCTGTTGATAATCAACATTAGGCAAAGTAAAAACCAGGGAGATCCATGCTCTCAAGTGGTACTCACCACTATGGTGGAGAAAATGCAATATAGTAAAATTGAACAATATCCCTGTGTATAATGAGATCCTTGAGATGTTCCTCTTTACAGATGACATAGTACTGATAGTATTAAGTCCCAAGATACTGAATTATCTCTTAGATGACATGAATAATAACTGACATTCACATGCCGTATTCATCCCCATATTCATATATGTGGGGAAGAAAATGAACATGAATAATTAGTTGTGCCCAAAATTGAAAGAAGAGGAGGAGAACAGGTTAGATTGCTTAGAGAAATTGCAAATTTCTTTTTATGAAGGAAAATTATGAAATCAAAAGTAACTAACTTTTGTGTGAGTAAACTCACCCAATCTCACTTTTTGATACTCATGTTTTACCATTGTAACTATGGAGGAGGGAGACATAAAACTCCATTGTCTCTGAAGAACTTAAAGTAGGATTATACAGAGGAAAATGGAAAGGCACATAGTGAGAATTAATAGATTGCAATAAATAACCAACAAGGAACTCTGAAGAACAAGAGCAAAGGACATCATCAAGGACTTGTATGTCTACCAGAGAAGGACAGATGATCAGGTGGCAAACATGAGGGATAATAGGAGGCCATCTAGAGTACACCACTGGTACTCTTGATGCCAGACAAAACCAAATAAGCCCTCCATAATTGGTTGGACCACCAATGTTAAACTTAGGGGAAAACATAGGAGAGAAATACAGAAACAGATGGGTGTCAAGGTCTATTGCTTAAAAAAAAATGAAATACATGAGGTCGTGAATGCATTTGAGCATTTGAAAATCACTAGAGGAGATATTAACATTTCTAATGTATAGGTCCTGACATCATAAAGCTCACATAGAAATTAATCAGATATTCATTTTCAGTTTATGTTGGGTCAGGGTAAGAAAGGAGAAAGGAAGATTATTTAGTAGGTTGGATTTTTGATGTCTAGAATTTATGGTTACAAAGAAACATACCATAGGGGTTTTTTAGAGGAGACAGCTGGAGTTAGATGACAGGAGTGTAAGAGAAATTAACTTTTAAAATGTACATTTTAATACATCTGCATAGTGATTATAATTGAAGTCATGAGAATTTCTCATTAGTTTCAAGGAGGCCTGTACTTGAATATGAGTGAGTGATTTGGGGAGTAGTTTGAAGAAGAGCTTAAGCCTTGAGAAATACCCATATTTTAGAGGGCGAAAGGAAAAAAAAATAAGAGTACCCAGAAAAAGTGATAGCTCAGAGAAATCAAAGTAGAATTGGTGTAGTGTCATGTCACAGAAGCAAAAGGAGAAATGTGACTAAATATTTAAATATGTCGAAAGGATGCTTTGCTATATAGAAGACAGAAAGTATGATGACTGAGAAAAACTCTTAGGTTTGAAATTTATGAAGCTGTTGGTGACTTTTCTGAATGAAATTTTAGCAGCACAGCAAGAAGTGAAACCTGATTATTGGTAGTTATGGATTAGTAGGAAAAGCAGCACATGATTTCATGAACTTCAAGGTAGATGGAAGCTGGGGATGGGGGAAAGTTTATGATTGTGATGAAAGAACAAGAGTTACGTGAAATGTCTAAGTCCCATTACGGTAGGACTAGATGTCATGGGAAAATGAAATCTTTTAGGAGTTATTTGAAATGGATAAAGAATGTGTTCTGGTTGAGTGGAATATATGGGAGAAAAAAAACATTAATTTTGCTTTCATTAAATTAATACTAATTATACATAAGAAAGTCTTATGTCAGAAACACAAACATTATGATTAAGTTAACATGTCTTTTTACTAAGACCCAATCCTCTAGTCTTCCTAATCTAAGCAAACACCTCATAAAAGTTATTGAAGGAGATGTCTGAATGAGAATTTGTTTAAAAGGGGGTCATTAATCATTATGTATTGAATATTCTTGAAAAACGAACCTTCTTAATTGACAG
>CM053583.1:217274472-217294665 GCA_028627135.1 Pseudochirops cupreus
AGAAGAGTAGGGGGAAAGGGGATGAGAGGTGGGGTGAGGGAGGGGAGGACAGGGTGGGGGGGAGGGTTGATGAAAGTGCACACTTTTGTAGAGGGAGAGGGACAGGGACAGGGTAGAGAGTGGATGGGGGGACAGGATAGGAAGAAGGGGCATGTAATCAGACTCTCACAATATGCTCACTGTGGAGAGGTTCTGCATGATTACACATGTTCAGCCTGTATTTGATTGCTTGTCCTTCCAGTGGGGGTGGGTGATTCGGGAGGAAGAGAAAGAATCTACAATTTAAAGTTTTATAATCAAATGTTAAAAATATATATGTGTATATATATATATATATATATATATATATATATATACATATATACACAATTATTATTATTATTTTTATTTTCATTATTATTAACTACATTCAACTGGAACTTGAGATACACAGGCACTGTGGTTGGGAGATCCATCCTCCCCTAAAGAAAAGTCAGAGGGGTGAGGGGGGAAGACATAGGAGAGAATAGATTGGGGGAGGGAGGATACATTGGGATGACCATTTTGTGGCGGTGGGTAGGGGAAAGATGGGGAGAAAATTTGTAACTCAAAATTTTGTGGAAATGAATGATGTATGCTAAAATAAAATAAAAATAAAATAAAATAAAAAAAGAGAATGAAGGACAAAGAGCAGCAACAATGAAAAAAAATTTGACTTTTAAATAGAAGACTCAGGAGAAGCATCAAAAGCTAAACAGGAAAGAGAAATCATAAAGGACTTATTAAAGTTAACTGTTTATTTTCCTACATGGAAAGATATTTGTAACTCATAAACCATTGTCATTATTTGGTCAGTTAGAAGAAGTATATATATATAGAGAAAGAGAGAGAGAGAGGCACAGGTGTGAGTTGAATATGAAGGGATGATACCTAAAAATAAAATTAAGGTGTAAGATAGGAATATGCTGGGAGAAAGAGAAAATGAGAGATAGAATGATTATTATTATTATTATTAGTAGTAGTAGTAGTATTATCTCACATAAAAGAATCAAGGAAAAGTTTTTACAGTGGAGGGGAAGAGTAAGGAGTGAGAGGGAATAGGTGAACCTTACTCTCATAAGAATCGACTCAAAGATGGAATAACATACACACTCACTTGGGCATAGAAATCTATCTTGCCCTACAGGAAGGCAGGAAACGAAGGGTATAAGAGAATGGGTGTGGGGTGATTAGAAGGAAGAGCAGATTGAGAGAGGAGGTAGTCAAAAGTAAATACTTTTGGGGAAGGCCAGGGTGAAAAGAGGGGGGAAGAGAGAGAGAGAGAATATAATAAACAGGAGGAGAATAGAATGGAGGGAAATATACTTAGTGTTTCACAACAGCACTATTAAGGAAGTGTTTTCATGACTACACATGTATAATCTATATTGAATTGCTTGCCTTCTTAATGAGGGGATGGGGTGGTGAGGGAGGAAGGGAGATGATTTTGAAATTAAAGTTTTTAAGATGAATATTGATTTTTTATTTGACTGGGTAAAATAAAATACAAAAAAAAAAACTTAAGAAAATAACAACTTACAAAAAAGAATTAACCTAATAACAAAGAAGCCAGAAATATCCTCTGAACAAAGAACTTGTTAACAACCAATGGGGAAAAAAAGGAAGTACAAAAGCTCACTGAAGAAAATAATTCCCTTACAAAATGATTTGTTTCTTTATAGAAGAATTGTAGAAAGGGATTTGGTGAGGAAAAGTATTTTGCAGATTTATCATTGTCGAAATAATAATAAAAAAAGAAACATATACATAAACTTTTATGTTTTTATTTGAAAATGAATGCCTTTAAAATTAAGAGTGGGCAACTGGAATGTAATGACACCATGAGACATCAAGAAACTATAAAATAAAATCAGAAGAACGAAAAATAGAAGAAAATCAAGGAAAAAAAATCTGACCTGGAGAATAGATCAAGGTGAGAAAATTTAAGAATTATTGGACTACTTGAAAGCAATCATCAAAAACGAGCCTAGACATCTTCTTTCTCAAAGTTATCAAGGTAAACTGCCCTTATAGTTTAGATCCAGAAGATAAAAGAAATTTAAAGAATCCACCAATCACTTCCCTAAAGAGTTCACAAATGAAAATTCCCAGTAATATTATAGTAAAATTCACAGCTCCTACCTTTAGGGGTAAATATTGTTAAGTAGCCAGAAATAATAGTTGTATAGCCACAGAAAAGATTACACAAAATTTAGCAGCTTCACTGTTAAAGGATTGGTGGGCTTGGCATATTGTGTTCTGGAAAGCACAGGATAGTGGTTCTCAACCTTCCTAATACCATGACCCTTCAATACTCATATGTGGGTGTATCTGCATGTAGGCAGACCTGCCTGGAGACGGATAGAGGAGCGGTGTCTTGGTTCCTAAGACCATCAGAAATATGTGTTACCAAACTTACCCAACAAAACTAGGTAAATTCTTCAGGGGGAAAATTGGATATTTAATGAATTAGACAACTTTCAAGCACTCCTGATGAAAAGATCAGAGGAATAGAAAATTTGACATCCAAAAATTCAAAAGCATAAAAAGTAAACATGAAAGAATAATCACAAGAAAGAGATGCAATAAACTTAAATTGTTTTCACATGCAACTCCTAAAAACTTCCTCATGATTAGGGCAGTTAGAAATAGTCTACATAGACAGAAAGCTTAAGTGTGAGCTGATTATATCAGGATGCTCTCAAAAAAATGAAAGGATGAAAAAGAATGACATGCTGGAAAAATGGAGAAGGAAAGAGTAGAATAGGAATTTTTCTCACATAAATGAGGTGCACAAGAGTATTAAAGGAGAAAGTGTGTGTAGAGGTGGCAGGCAATGCTTGGATTTTACTTTCATCAGAATTGGTTCAAAGTGGGAAGAATATAAACATACATTAAGTTGGATATAGAAATCTATCTTACACAATAGAGAAACATGAAGGGAAAGGAATAAGAGATATAGGAGGATGGATGATAAAATAGAGAGTGGACTATGAGAGACAGTGGTCAGAAGCAAAACAGACATTTGAGTAGGGACAGGATAAAAAGAGAGAAGAAAAAACAGGAAAATAAGATAGAAGGAAATAAACAGTCATCACAGTTGTGAATGTGAATGGGATGAGTTCACTGACAAAATGGAAATGGATAGAAGAATGGATTAGAAACCAGAATCCAACAAAATGTCGCTCACAAGTGAAACTCTTAAAACAAAAAGACATATATGTAGAGGTAAAATAAGTGACTGGAGCAGGATCTATTATGCTTCAGCTGAAGCGAAAAATGCAGCAGTAGCAATCATGATCTTTGACAAAGCAAAAGCAAAAATATACCAAATTAAAAGAGATAATCAGGGAAACTATATTTTTTTTCTAAAATGTACCATAGACAATGAAGTAATATAAAAAACACATAATGTTTCTCTGATAAAGACCTTATTTCTCAAATAGGGAACTTAGTCAAATTTACAAATCATTAAAGAATATGAACATGTAGTGTTCAGAAGAAGAAATCAAAACTTTCTATAGTCATATGAAAAATGCTCCAAACTACTATTGATTAGAGAAATGTCAATTAAAACAACTTTAAGGTACCACCTCATACCCATCAAAATTGACAAATGCTAGACAGGATGAGAGAAAATAGGTAGATTAATAAACTATTGTTGGAATCATGAACTGGTCCAAGCATTCTGAGGAATGATTTGGAACTATGTACAAAGGGCATAAAACTATGTACACCCTTTGACTCACACTACTAAGTCTGTACCCCAAAGAGATCAAAGAAAAAGGAAAGGGTGAATGTGTTAAAATATTCATAGCCGCTATTTTTCTGGTGGGTAAAGAACTGGAATTTAGGGACAATTGGAATTGAATGTATGAACAAGTTCTAGCATATAATTGTAGTGGAGTTCTATTATGATGAGGAGGTGGTGTCAGAAAAAAAAAAACAAAACATTAACATAAAGGCAGGGCCAAATGAACTGATATAAAGTGAAGCAAGAACTGGGAGAACATTGTGCACAGTAGCAGCGATATTGCAGTGATCAATACAATGACTTCATCATAATGATGAGAAACACCATCTACTTCTAGAGAACTGATGAACTCTGAAAGTTGAAGTGTGAATTTATCACTTTATTTTTTTGCTTTTTTGAGATATGGCTAATATGGAAACATGTTTTACATGCTTCTTTGCCATTCACTGCTTACAATTGTGAAATGTTACCTCTTTATATGACCCACAGAATTACATGTGATTAAATTCATTCACTGAGACCTTAATCTAGCTTAACTACATGGTCCAGAGCATTATTTAGCCATTATACACCTGACATCAGAAATATTCAAGGCAAAATCTCATAGCTTAATGACCATTCAATTAGATTGATCACTTAGAGTTGAAGACTCTGGATGAAACCATAATGTGAAGAATATTGATCTCTCCTTAGTTTAAAGCTGGTTTATGAACTATAAATAGCAAACATCCATCTCATTCTGAAAATAACTCTACAATGCAGTAAAACTTAATGCTTCCCATTAATTTATATTACAATAACATTTTAAAACGGAATTAAAAATCTTTTTCTTGTAAAACAGCCTCTGACATACTGAGTTCAAATCCTGCTTCTGACAGATTGGCTATGTGTCCCTGAGTAAATCACTTAACTTTTCAGTGCTTTAGGAAACTGTCTAAGAATATAAATTGAAGACAATATGCTGACCTTTGATGAGATGGAAGTATTTCCTTACCTAGCACTTCCCAATACTGAGGAAATTACAGGTCCAGTTCCTTTTCTTATTCCTTAATGCATATCTCAATGAATCTCAAAATAAACATGTCCAAAACAGAAGTCATTATCTTTCTCCCCAAATCTACTCATCTTGTAATTTTTTTTTCATTTCCTTAGTCACCATTGTGCTTCTAGTCCCCATGTTCACAGCCTTGATATCATCATCAACTACTCATTCTCATTCGTCCCACATATTCAATTCAGTTGCCATATTTTTGTCATTTATTTCTTTATAATATGTCTTAAACATATCCTCATGTCTCCATTTACACAGAAATCACATCAGTACAAGTTCAATTCTCCACTTGCTTGGAATATATCCAAAGCTTCCTAACAAGTGTTCTTTCCTTGAACTTCTTACTGCTCCATTCTATCCTCCATAGGAATGCCAAAATGTTTATCCTAAAGTCTGGTTCTGAACATGTCACTTCTCTACTTTAAAAGGTCCAGTGCTTCCCCATGACTTGTAGGTTCATATATAAATTTCTCTAATTGATGTTTAAAACTCTTCATATCACGTTCCCTGCCCCTCTTTACAATCTTCTTTCACATTACTTCTCATGTACTTTATGGTTCTGTCATATGGTCAACTTTCTCTTCCTCACTCAGGATATTTCATTTCCCCCATTATGTCTTTCTATTGGCTGTCTTCAATTCTTAAAATGCTTTCCCTCACATCCTCTGATTCTTAAAACCCTGGCTTCTGGTAACACTTAACTCAATCACTATCTTACTCAGGAGTTCTTTCATGTCCCTCTAGCTACTAGTTGCATCCCATCTATGTATCATAGACATACTCATTAACCCATTCCCTGTATGCTCTCCTTCCTTATGCCTGCCTCTTGGAATCCATAATTTCCTTCAAGACTCCCCCATTAGAATATAAATTCTATAAGGTTAAGTTCTTTTTATTTGGAGTCCCAGATCTTAACACAGTGTCCAGAACACAGCAAGCATTTAATCAATGCTTCTTTAATAGTTGAATAATAAAAACCTGAAATTTAGGTAATATGACTTATTCAATGGATTTTTAATGTAGCCATTCCCTAAGAGCTCACAAATAAACTATGTCAACATCTGTTCTATCATTTTCCCAAAGATCAAGCTTATTAGTTTAGTGTTTTAAAAATCCACCATCTGTTTTTGGAAATTTGAGATTTTTTTTTCCTATCTGAAGTCCTATGACATCTCTCTCTTCCTAATGATGATTGATAGCCATCACATCTGCAATCTTTTCAAATACATCTGTGTACTTATTTAATAAAACCATGAGTTATTTTATTTTATCTTATTTTACTACCTGATACAATTTAAGTTCCTTAAGAGAAGAGTTCCTTTTCTTTTCTTTCCTCTTCTCTTGTTTTTTTTTTTTTTTAATTTTGTCTCCAGGACAAAGTAAAATATCTAGCATATAGGATTTGGAGCCTGGAAAACTCAAGACCCCTCAAAATCTGATGTCACTCTATATCTAGCATATAGGATTTGGAGCCTGGAAAACTCAAGACCCCTCAAAATCTGATGTCACTCTATTTTTTTCCAGTCTTACGCTGTATTTCTTTTCTCCACATACTCATTGTTTCTTTCAGACTTTGCTGCTAACTATCTGACATATATATGCTTTGCTTTGACAAGCCTGTGCTGATGCTTTTCTCTGTACATAGGACAGCCTGATCTTCTCCCACTACACTGCCTTCATCTCTACCAAATTCACACACGCTCTCTTCCAAGCTCAGCTTGAATATTTACTCCATCACAAAACCTTCCTGGATTCTACAAATAATCTTTTTTTTCCACTGGACATTGGAAAGTAGTTTGATCCTTTGCATTATTGTTCGTATGTGTGTATGTGTGGTTAAAACAACAACAACGACAAAACCACCTCCCCAAAACAAACAAAGCAACAACAAGAACAAAAAAATCTGTTCTTGGGGGAAAGAATTGGCCTATAAAAATTCAAGTAAAGCGCTGCTGTTTCACAAACTGCTGTCGTGATTTCTTGGAGACCAATCTTTCTTCTTTCGTGACTTTTGTCCACATTTTGGATGATTCAGGTTGAAGGTTAAATTTCCTTCACATAAATTAATTGTTACTTTGGTAGCCTAGTGGAGGTAGACCTGACCTCGAAGCCGTGAAATTGTGGTTGAGGGTTCTCCTCAAACATACTGATCTGTGATTCTGGGCGTTGTTGGCTTCCCTTAAATCCCAAGTGAAAACATACTTAACGAGCTTTCCCTAAGCTCTCTCAATTCTAATGCTTTCCCTCTATTGATTATTTCCTATGTACCTTTTATAAGTGCTTTGCATACAGCATTTGCACACTTTCAGCCCCTTTAGATTGTGAGTTCCTTGAGGGCAACAATTGTCTTTTGCCCTTTTTGTATCCCAGTGTTTACCACATTGCCTGGCATAGAGTAGTGCTTAATGTTTATCATTCGACTAATATAAAATAACTTAACCGCTTAGTGCATCAGGCAACTCTCTAATACAGTGATTCTCAACCTGTGGGTTATGTTCAATTTGTAACTATGAAAATACATCCTGCATATCAGATATTTACATTATGATTCATAACAGTAGCAAAATTACAGTTATGAAGTCGCAATGAAAATAATTTTATGGTTAGGGGTCACCACAACATGAGGAACTGTATTAAAGGGTCACGGCATTAGGAAGTTTGAGAACCACTGCTCTAATATCAGTTGCAGAGAAGAATGCATTGATGGAGAGATTCTCTACATTAATTAAATGAAAAATTGAGTTTCTGTCCTATTATTGAACTATGTGTTCTGAATTTAGACTATTTTATTACATATGCTTCCTAAAAAAAAAAAAAGATGATTGTGCTTTATGTAATTGAAACGTGCCCTACACAATTCAATTTCATTTTTTAAAATTTTTATTTCTTTTATTTTTAATTTGTGGAACAAAATAAGCATTTCCATAAAATAATAGAATATGATTGCACATGAAACTGCAAATCTATTATGTACAACATATTAATCATTTTAAATATATAATAAAGTTATCATGTAAATTTCCTTTTTTTCTTCATTCCCTTACCCAGAGATGATTCCTATTAGATATAAATATGTTTATGTATGTATATGCACGTATACACATATGCATATGTAACATAATTCTATACATGCTTTTATTTATCAGTTCTTTCTCTGGATGCAGATAGCATCTTCCTTCACAGGTTGGTTGTAATTGAGTCAGGTATTTATAAAAGTTGAAATGACTTGTTCTCTCAAAATTGTTCTTAAAACAATATTTTTGTCATTATATATAGTGTTCTCTTGGTTCCATTCATTTTGTTCTTCATTCTTTCATGCAGGTCTCTCCATGTTTTTCTAAAATAATCAAGACCATCATATGTTAGACCACTGTAGTATTCCATCACAATCGTGTGCTATAACTTGTCCATCCATGGCCTAATTGATTGACATCCACACAATTTCTAGTTCTTTGCCACAACACACAGAACTATTACAAATATTTTACTACATATAGATTATTTCGCAACTTTCAAATTTGCCATTTCGTTTTGCAATTCATTTGCAATGAAATCAAATGAGCAATTGACCATCTATTTATTACATACTTTGTATCTCTTGTGTCTAGCACAGTGGCATAGTAGGAACATAGTAGGCATGTAATACATGGATGTTGCACTGCATTTATTATCAAATTACTGCATTAGGTATTGGGGGTGATAAAAAGTTTAAATAATACAGTCCTTGAATGAGTGGTACTTGCTACCTGGAAGTAGAATAGCTATAATAAAAATCCAACTCATTTCTATTTGGCATGTGACACAAGGTGAGGAAGGATAGATAGTATGTTCAGTGAAAGAATCAGGGTCCAAAGACTCTCAACAGAGTAAAACTTCAAGTTGAATATAATAAGGTAAATTTTAATAGAGATAAACATGAAGTCTTACACTAAGTTTCAAACGAACTTCATAAAAAAATACCAGATGGGAAACCAGGGCCAGAGAGCAGTTTGCCTGAAAATGATCTGAGGGTTTTAGTAGAGTATAAGTGTGACATTAATCAACAGCGTTATATGACTGCCCAAACCACAAATGTGATCTCAGGATGCATTAATAGAGACATAACTGCTAGAACTAAGGATGCCTTTGTCTCTTTGCATTCTGTCCTAGTCAGAACACATTTAGAAAGTATTGTACTCAATTTAGGCACCATATTTTAGGAATGACATTGATGAACTAGAGAAAATCAAGAAGATGGCAACCAGAATTGTTGAAAGGCCTCAAGATCATGCCACATGAAGATGAATGGAAGGAATTGTGTTTGCTTAACCAGGAGAAATGAAGATTTAGGGAGAACATAATAGCTACTGTCTTCAAGTATTTCAAGGGCTGTCATGTGTAAGAGGGATTGCATTTGTTATACTTGGCCCCAGAAGACAGAAGTAGGAACAATAGTTATAGGTTTTATAAAGAGACCAATTTGGGTTTTCCATAATGAGGGAAAAAAGACAAAAAACTTCCTAACAATCCAAAAGTGAAATAGACTGCCTCAGAAGGATGAATTCTTCATACTAGATGTCTTCAAGTAAAGATGGGCTACAACTTGAGAGGGATGTTGCAGAGTGACCTTCATCAGGTTCGGATTGGACTTAATGGCCTCTGAAGCCCATTTCAAGCCTACAATTTCATGACTCAGCAAATAATTTTTAAAGACTCATTTGTGCAGAGCATGATAAAACAGATATTCAGCACTGAGAAGATAATACAAGGTCACCATTCATCACAGAGTTTTCAATCTAATTGTGGTATAAATTCATTATTTAGGTTCTTTAAAAACTTACTTTAAAACTCACATATACATGTATACATATATACATAAGCATATATACACCTATATATCTATATATTCATGCATGCACTTCTATGAAAACACATTGCCTACGTTTGCCTCTGATACATACTGATTGTGTGACCCTGGGTAAGTCATCTAATCTTATAGTACATCCAAAAAGAGTCTAAATTGCAGTGTGTGTGTCAAGTATTGGTACAACAACTTTCTTACTGGAGAGATCCCTCTACCAATTCAAACACAGTTCCAGTCCATCCCTCACCCGAGACTCCCAGGGAGAAGAAAAAGAAGTGAAGGTAAGGGAAAGGAAAGAAAGAACACCAGAACTTCATTATAGTGGTGAAGAAAAAGTTAGAAAGCACGTACTGAAACCAACTCTCTGCCTTTCTAGAGACTACGGTTTAGTTGAATGGGCAAAGACTGCAGGAGGGGGTTGAAGTTAATGGAGGGATTAAGCAAGTAAGTCATATACAAAAATGACTATAATATAAAGTGGAATTCAACATGAAATAAAGGGCATAAATGACATGAGACAAAGTTCTCTAGTTTGCGTGTAGCTCTGCCACATATATGAAAAGAATTGTCAGATTTATTTATTTATTTGGGTTTTTTTGCTTTTTAGAGGGGGAAGGCAGGGCAATTGGGGCTACACGACTTACCCAAGGTCACACCACTAGTATGTGTGTCAGGTGTCTAAGGCTGGATTCCAGCTCAGGTGCTCTGGACTCCAGGGCCTGTGCTCTATTCACTGCACCACATAGCTGCCCCATCAGATTTATTTAAATGTGTGTGTGTGTGCGCGTGTGTGTGTAATTTCAGTGTTATAACGATATGAAATGCCATATAACTAGAATCAAAGTCAGGAAACCAATTCTAGTTCCAATTTAATTACTGAATGTGATTTTATTATTATTATTATTATTGCATTTCAGTCTTCCAATGAGCTCATTCTATTGCATTTTTTCTCCTGATCAAGAAAGACAATGCTATCGTCCTTATATTCCCATAGGTACTAGTACTGAATTTGCGTAATGCTTTTCCTTTAAAGCACTTAAACCAGGTTTGAATAATGCAAATAGCTCTGGATTAGGAGTCTAGAGAATTAGCTTTATACCCCAGCTCTGAAAGTTAATCCCTTCACCTCTCTGGGCTTTAGTTTTCTCATCCATAAAATTATGCAGATGGTTTATAAGTTTCTTTTGATTTTCAAAGTAATGTGTATGTGTGTGTGTGTTATCTGTGTGTCTGGGTGTCTGTGTTCCACTTATCTTGAAACTGCCCTCATGAATGCAAGGACATTAAGTTATCTCTGATAACCTCACTGATTTCATAAATTATTCCCATTTTAAAGCTGTAAAAAATGAGGGAGAGAAAAGTGAAATAGTCAATGTGGTTTTAGTATTTAAACTGATAGTTATAACTCATAGTACAAACCAGTCATAAGATCATAGATTTAGAACTGGAAGGGACCCAAAAGGTCAGCAGGTCTAATCTTCCAGTTTTAAGAATGAGAGATTGGGAGGGGGGGGGGCGCTAGGTGATGCAGTGAATAGAGCACCAGCCATTGAGTCAGGGGGACCTGAGTTCAAATTCGACCTCAGACACTAAACACAAAAACTAGTTGTGTGATCATGAGCAAGTAACTTAACCCCAATTGCCCTGCCTTCCCCCCCAAAAAAAGCGAAAAATAAAAATAAAAATGAGCGATTGAAGCTCAGAAAAGTGAACTCACACAGGTGAGATGTAACAGGGACAGGAATTAAACCTTGGTTCTTTCTATCCAAATCCAGTAAATACCCTTTCCATTTATCATGTTCTGTTACTCCATTTCCTTTTGCAAAATATTAAAAATACATTTTTATAACACATTTAAATTACACTTCTTTGTGAAAAAAAGATTTATAAATGCATAGTATTATTATTATTAAAGAAATAAAAATATCCACCTCTCATTGCCTGGGGAGCAGAAAAAACTCTCATCTCTGACATTGTCTTCTTTTGTCCATCAAAATCCATTTAGAAGGATAGGCGTTCCTTAACTTTCCTAAAGTAAGTTTTGGATTAAATTTTAAAAAGGCATTTCTCATCTCCAATTTTCCTTCAAAGATTTAGAATTTTATTTGAAGTCAGAAATCTACAACCCCTATATAAAGGGCTTTACCTTTACTCTTGGTTCTAATCAGCTTCCTCCTAAGGAAACATGATATTTAAACTTAAGTAATGGGCATCCGGAAATTCCCATGGTAATAGGAATTGCATGAACTCTAAAATAAATTAATCCAGAAACCAAAGAGTGCTTTCTTCAGATCTTCAGTATAGATAAGTCTGTGTTATTATGAAAATTCTGTATGTATGTTCTAGGGAAATCTGGAACCTGGGGATTGTCCATTAGCTAATGACAATCTATTGATAGTCATGTATACAAAAAATGTAAGGAAACCAAAATCTCTTTTTTCACATCCATCAAGTAGTTTTGTCAATTAGATCTAGTACATTTCTGGCTTTTTTTTTCTTTTAAAGAATGCATTGCTAAAGAATTAGCTCTTAAGAAAGATCCATCCATCCCAATTTCTTTAGGACTACTCTATCACATTAAAGATACAGAAAATTCTGTATTTAAGAAAGAGAATAATAGACTCTGAATTGGAAAAGACCACAGAGATCTTTTAGCCCAACTTGTTTCTGATCTGGAATCTCCTCAACACCATCTTGCATACATGGTCACCAAGCTTCTGCTGAAAACAATCAGTGTTGGAGAATTACTAATCTCTGAGAGAGCCCATTCCACTTCTGGATAGTTCTGTTACATGAGGAAGGCACCTGGGTGGTACAGTGGGTTTGGGATCAAAAAGGCTCATCTTCATGAGTTCAAATCCAGCCTCAGACACTTATCAGTTGTGTGACCCTCGACAAGTCATGACTGTTTGCCTCAGTTCCTCATCTGTAAAAGGAACTGGAGAAGGAAATGCCAAACCACTGCCAAGGAAAAGGAGTTGGTCAGGACTGAACAACAAAATTCTTTGAAGAAGTCTTTATTTTGAGTCAAAATCTTTTTTTCTTCCCCTGATTGATTCCAGTTCTGTCCTCTAAGAATAATCAAAACTAACATAACCCCCCTTCCATATGACATACCTTCAAAAGCATAGAAAGATTGATAACATTTCTCCTCTTCTCCCCCACCAATCTTCTTTTATTTAAGCTAAGCATCTGTAGTTATCTCACCTGATCCTCAGAATCACAGAATCTTTGTTCCAAGGGACCGTCTCTAGTCCAGTTTATACAATATCTAATTAGGAAGTCAAATCTACTTTTGCATAACTATAATTATTAAGGTTTTTCATTTTTTCTAATATCAAACCTAATTTAGTCTTTAAAACTTCTCCCAATTGTTTTGAATTTGACTATCTGGGCCCATGTATTACCTCTAATCCCTTGCCCATGTATTAACCCTTCAAATCCTTGAACATAGCTAACATAAGAAGCAGAATGGTTTAGCAGATTGAAAGCCAACCTTTAAGTAAAACAAAAACAAAACCCTATTGTTTAAATCTCAACTCTAATGATTACCTAACTGTGGGAACGTTTCATTTTCCAGTACTTTAGGCAACTATTTAATTCACAGAGAAGGTGCCGATTTTCATAAGTAGAGGGAATTTCCTCACTTAGGAATTCCTCATCCTTAAAAATCACAAGTCACAGTCTGTTTCCTTTCTGTTCTTCCTCCCATCTCTGCTTAAACGCACACACACTCACACACACACACACACACACACACACACACACACACATATACACACACACACAAATATACACACTCAGAATCACTTCTTCAGGCTATCATCATTTCCTTTAGCCTTTACTTATATAACAAGATCAAGAAGGCTTCAACATTTATGCCACCATATGTGGTATGACCAGCGCAATTTTCAGAACCATCATGATCCTAGCCTGTCACTTTTAATGTACTATTAACTCAGATTGAATTTATTACATTAATATCTATGAATCTATTTCAGAGATTCTTTGGATTCTGATTGTAACTCAATATAAAACAATAGTAATCATGCCTGCTACATATTTATTCATCTAATAAAAATGTTAAATGGTACAAGACAAAAGACAGATTGTTGGGGGAGCTCACTATTGCAGCCTTCTGAGTTGACATAAAATCTTTTATAAATTTCCTTGGCTATTAGACCAATTTTGAATCTACCTAACAGTTGTATCATTGAACCATTTTTTTCTCTATTTTTTGCCCCCCAAAATAGAAAAGGAGACATACTAAACACTTTGTTACAAATCTAGGTAACCTCATGCTTTATTTTCTTATGTTCTCTTTGGATTGCAGTTCTGTGATGTGTTAGCTATCCCTCCAAATTTGTGCCATCTGCAAACACCATCTATGCTGCCATCCAAGTCAATGATAATTGTTAAAGAACACAGAGCTGAGATCAGATCTCTGTGCTTGTATCCAATTTACCCAGATATTAGGAAAGGTTTTGACAAAGTCTATTCTTCATTTATAGCTTCTTCAGTGAAATAATTCCCTTTGATTACTCAGAATTTCCTATTTGAATATCTTCCTATCCTTTCTGGGCTTATTTCCCTTTCAAATGTTGGGCCACAGAATCCTCTTTTATGCTGATGTTGCTTTGCTAGGGAGAGTACTTGACAAGGGACTGGCTTTTTTTGATTGGGGTGTGTGTGTGTGTGTGTGTATGCGCTTGCACGCATATTCTGTTATCTCCATGTTGTATCAATGCATATACATACAAAAGTATGTGTGCACACACAAATTCACACATTCACGAAGAAGAGGAAATCAGTGCCATTGTACCATATTGAGATAACTGAGTTTATAGTCACTATATAAATATTCATTAAGCACAAGCTACATGCTATGTACACTTCTTAAAAAAGCTTAGGATAGTTTTGTCTCCTCATCAATGTATCTATTATATGATAGTTTAAAGTTAACAAAATAAAAGATGAAGGAAATATATAGAACCATTAATGGATAATTAATTGTGAGTGAGAAAAGCAAAAAGAAAAATTCTATTACCATGGACCTTAAAAGTACTGTTGTTCTGTGTGACCTTGGGCAAGTCACTTAACCCCAGTTTCCCTGCCTTCTCCCCTCCAAAAAGACAAAAAAAAATAAGTACTGTTGTTAAATTGAATTTTTAGTTGCAATGCTTTTTGTTCTAATGGGACTTAATCTACAATAGAAAATTGCAGGGGTACACTAAAGTTAATATGCTATCATGATTAATAAAATACAAAACAAGAAGACCATATGAACTATTGGAACCAAACCCTGAACATTTCACTTTTTTAAGGAAATTCATTTGGGATCACTAAATAGTTATTTTTCTTACCTCTATTTGATACAAAATAGCATTCATCTTAAAAGCATAATCGATTTATTTGGTTCAACTGAGTGCTGCTTATAGAATTGTGGCACATCTCTAGCAGAATGGGTTGTTTGTAGAATGTTAGCATTGTGCTGTAGGCTTACTTTTAGCTTTCAAATTTAGCTAGAGGACGCTAATATAATCATTATATTTATTGCCATACAATCTTTCTATCTCCCTTAATATCCATCCTGTCTAAATAAGATCATTGCGGTCTTCATCAAGCATTATAAACTAGATTTTCAAGTATAAGAACAACATAGGAGTGACACTGATATCATAGCTATAGAGCTGGAAGGGACTTTAAAGGTATTCTTGCCCAATCTCTTCACTTTACAGATGGAACAAGTCCATGGAATTGAAATGACTTTCTCAAAACCATATACATAACAAACTTTATAGATAGATTTTGAATTCTGGCCCCTTGACAGTGATCTTTCCATTGCACCACTACCATCAAATTCTATCATTTCTAAAGTTTTTGAAAAGATAATGTTGATATACTAGTTTTGCAGGGTTAATATTTCAGTTCTTTTTTAAGAAGGCAGAATAAAGAGAGCTCTGCATTTGCAGTTAGAAGACCTGAGTTCAACCCTAACTTTCCTTCTTTACTGCCCATGTGATCTAGAGAAAACCGCTTAATGTTTTTTAAACTCAATTTCCTGATGTATAAATGGTGGAATGAGGGATGATTGAATTGGCCTTAATGAACTCTAAGTTTGCTTTTAATTCTAAACTATGTGATATAAAGCACATTTCTGTATCTGACAAAATTGAGCATCAGAGCTTATTGGTCACTTGCGCTTTGGATCCATGGAGGTGAATCTCCAAAATCTAAATCATTTCAAAGAAGGTTCCTTAAGTGTTTGTGCAAAGCATGGTTCCTGGCACTGATGGGAGGAGACTAAGACAAAAAACAATTGATGTCTCCATTGAAACTATGTTCTAATGACTACAAGATATAAATAGATGAATAGATAAGATAGAGGGAGAAATCACTAAGAACTAGGGGGATAAGGAAAAGTTTTCTGTAAGATGTGGCATGTGATCTGAGTTAAGCTGAGTTTTAAAAGCAGTTAAGGATTCTAAGAGGCAGACATGAAAGAGTGTATTCCAGGTATGTAGGATATGCTGACAAAAACATAGAGCTTAAGAAGGAATGTGCATGTCGGCCAGAGATAGAATGTTAAATCACCTCAGTCTACTCAGGACATGTGTCCACTGATGCAGATGAAATGGATTGTCTTTAAATTTCCCTCAACCTTTTGTAAGACTAACTTCCTCAAAATCAAAATGATTTATCGTTCTTGCTTTTTATGTCAACAAAATATGTGCAATATTTTGACTCTGTGAAATAGATATAATTCATCTGTCAATTTCAATGTCAGTCTAGTTACTGACTTTCTAAAGGCTGTAGAGCTTTTCTTCAATAGGGCAATATCACAGGGAACTGAAAGCACAAATGCCATTTTTTGTAGCCTTCAATTAACAATGCATAATTGTACAAGATTAGTGGATAAGAGGAGATAAATGAAGAGTGAAAGGAAGAGAGGAAGAAAGAGAAAGAAGAGGGAGAGAAAGAGAGAGACAGAGAAAGAGAGAGACAGAGACAGAGAGAGAAACAGAGACAGAGAAACAGAGAGGCAGAGAGGCAGAAACAGAAAAAAATAGAGAAAAAGAAAAACACAGGAGATGATCTATCATGATTGCTTATCTTTTACCTTAGACTATCCTAAACTTGTTCAAATTAACAAATAGGTATCTATATTTCAACCTGAGTCAAATCCTAAAGGAGATATAAGGCTTAGATCTCCTAATTTAAAGAGATTACATCATATTTTGATCACATTTAAGGGTATATCTCCCTCTTTGTCACTGTAAAAAAGTAAATTTATAGTGAATCAATGAACAAATCTGAGAATTTGATCATTATAACTTACATTTCCTACTTATATAGTGCTTTACATTTTTTTTTCATTTTCCCTCCTTTTAACAACCTAGTGATATAGGTTTTTATTGTATGTGGTTTGGTGTTTACCTATGATATCTTTATTGGGTCAAACAGAACGTGGAATCTCTCTTCACCTATGCAGATTAACAACTAATTTTAAGGAATCGTCTAGGGCACTGAGAGATTAAATGATTTGCTCTGGATCATACAGCTGGTATGTGTCAAAGGGAGGATGCAAATTCAGGTCTTTCTGACCCCAAGATTGGCCACTATGTGCTCTACCACCTTGCTTGAAGTAGATCTTTCAGGTACTGTTCTATTTAAAAATTGTGGGAAATGAAGCTCAAAGAGGTAATATATCTTGTCCGCCATCACAATGCAATTAAGTAAAAGAAATGGGACTTAAACCCAATTATTCTGGTTCTAAATTCAGTGCTTTTTCTATTGCATGATGTAATCTGATGAATGAATGAAACATTTATCATATGCAAGGCACTGTGGTAATTATTAGGAATGTAAATTGAAAAAGCAACACAGTCCTTGATAAGAGAGAAGAAATATACATGGAAAACACTAAGGATATATATTGAAATGGAGAGAAAGGGGGGAATATTGCAATAATAAATTCAAAAAAAAAGGAAACCTGGGGTATGTTTAAGAGATAGAGAGGAAGCATTATTTGTGTGATTCAGGACTTTCCAAGGGAAGGAGATATTATATCTCATAAACACAATGGTTTTCTTTACCATTAAACTCCATAGTATAATAAGGATAATCCATCAGGCTCTACCATGGTATAAACAGAATACTTGTCCAGATCATTCAAATCTTTATTTCAGTTCTATAATCCCCAAAATGATTTTATAATTGCTAATTTACTTCCCTGGCTAAAAAGCCTGGTTATTAGAGAAAGAGTGCTCCAGATGGTGGACATGAGTGATCTTTCACTGAGAGGAGATTAAAAGCCTTTCTGGAACAAATCAGCTTCCTCTGAAAAATGTCTTTTAAACACTAGCTAGCTTATGGATTGACCACCCCTACGGGGGCTGATTAAAATAGTTTTAGATTTTCAGAACTGACAAATCTAACCTCCTAGGCCCATGTTAACTCAATAACTTGTTATTCACCAAAAAGCTTTGCTTGAAGGAGCTTGCCTCAGACCACACCACAATGACTAAACAATTAAACTCAATACATTGAATTTATAGAATTGAAAACAGAACCATATGGAATAAATCTGCTGTGGTTATTTGATACAAAATTGTCAAATTCTCTAGAAAATGTCAAACAACTGAAATACCCTTATCACAGGTTATTCCACCTGCTCTCTAAATCCTTCACCAGTATACCCACACACATTTTACCAACTTAAAATAATACCTCACTTTAACACTAATTTGGTCAGTTTTCATTAACAAAAATTAACAGTTTCTTCTACAATTATGCTCCAGATATCTGGCAACTTCCTATTTTATGCCCCACAAAATTGATTCAAATATTTTCCTCACAATTTCCTCTGCCCCTGCTACTAACAAAACACAGACAGATATACAATAGATAATTTAATCTTTTGCTTCATTAAAAATGATGCCATTTGAAGCAAACTCTATCAGTTCATATTCCACTTTCCCTTCATTACTTCCTATGTCAGAATAATAGTTAGCCCCGTCCTTTGGTACAGTTAATTGCTCTGCCAGTGACCTAACTTTTTTTCATGTTCTTTTAAAATTAACTTTTGTTTATTTTTAGTTTACATCATTGTAACGCCATACACCAGCAGCTTCCCAAAAGAATGCTGCTGTGAACAGCTTTCAAGGTTTTGATTACACAGTATAGTGAACACTCCATTTATTCCATGACAAATCAAGGCAAACATTCACAATCAGTTCATAACCACCAGCCTCCTGAATGCTCCATCAGGGCTGGTTGGGAGCCCTGGGGCTAAAAACACAGCTCAAGTGGGGCTGGTCTCAGCTCCCAGGGCACCGCTGTGAACCCTTCCTGTCCACCTGCTGGGCTGCCTTCAGCAGGAAATTTGTTTCTCTGTAACTTTGTGGGTTCTGGAGATCTAAAATTTGTTCACAGCCATATGTTATAGGTATTTGAGGTGGTTATGGGGGGAGCTATGGAGTTTTCCTGCTTCTACACTGCCATCTTGACTCTGCCCCTTCAGTGACTTAACTTTGATTTTATCCTGTGCATGTCAGAACCCTATTCCAGCAGTCATCTCCTTTCTTACATGAATCTTCAATTTCAATCTCTTCATTACACTTCTCTACTTCACATTTTTCTACAAAGATACCTCAGTCTCCCAAATCATTAAAAAAAATAAACGTTTCCATTTGTCTCATTACTCCATATAACTACTATCAGATCTCTGTCTTTCTACATTCATAGTAAAATTCTTGGCAAAACAAACACAAAAACAACAATGACAAAAACCACAACTATACCCGTGAAGATGATAGTTATATTTACTGAACAATGAATAAACACAAAAGGGGCAAATTCTTCATTTATATCTTTGTTAATGTGTTTCCTCAAGTACTTTCCTGTGTCTTGAGTATGCATCTCCCTCATGGAACCGTTACTAATTCCTTCTTCTTCTTCTTCTTCTTCTTCTTCTTCTTCTTCTTCTTCTGCCTCCTCCTCTTCCTCCTCCTCCTCCTTCTTCTTCTTTGCTTTTTGGAGGGTACAAGGCAGGGCAATTGTGGTTAAGTGACTTGCCCAAGGTCACATGGCTAATAAGTGTTAAGTGTCTGAGATCAGATTTGAACTCACGTCCTCCAGGCTCCAGGGTCAGTGCTTTATTCACTGCGCCATCTTGCCACCTCTATTACTAATTATTTTTTCTTGGAGGGCAATTGGGGTTAAGTGACTTGCCCAAGTTCACACGGCTAGTTTTTTGTGTTAAGTGTCTGAGGCCGGATTTGAACTCAGGTCCTCCTGACTCCAGGGCTGGTGCTTTATTCACTGCACCACCTAGCCACTCCTATTACTAATTCTTTAAAGCATGAGAGCACTTTGTCATTAAAAAGCTGAATTTAAAAAAATGTATTTATATACCACCCTATTCATAAATTTTCCCAGATTCCATTGGGGCACTATTATTTTTTTTTTATATGAGATTCTTTATTAAATTTTTTTGAGTTACATCTCTTCTCCCCGTCTTTCCCC
>CM053583.1:217295165-217307110 GCA_028627135.1 Pseudochirops cupreus
AATGTAAGGGAAACATTTTTTGCTAAATGTTCTTATGATCTTACTTTCTTTTTAAATACCCTTTTCCTTTATAAATATTCTTTTCCAAAAAAATTATTAAGGCTACAAGCTGATAATAAATCAGAACTATAGATAGATCTATATAAGAGATTTATATAGATATAGATGAACAATACTACTAGAAACCCAGACCTTTAGAATGACTTAGATATAGTAGCGACTTCTCCCTTCTGGCAACAGAAGCCTGTTAGTGCCGGGGGCTATACCCTTGCATCCCCCTTTTCTTTCTCTCTCATTTTGTGAGTAGTTCTTCATATTTTGTAATATGAAAAAGCAGGAAGAAGAAAACTAAGTACAGAGTATGAGAAAATCCATTTACTTTTGAGCACATTTTAAAAATTATCATTTGCAATCCATACATTTGTGAAAATAATTAGAAATTTTGAAAAAAATAACAAACATAGCATGTAGCCACTGAATTTCTACTCATTCTTAATTGTAGCAAAAACTAATCAAAGAAAATGGAGAAAGGCCTATCACTAGAGCCATCAAAAATGCACATTTTTTGACTGGATCTTATAGTATTACACAAGTTTTCTCCTCTTTCACATAAAGATTCTTTGTGATGAATTTGGCCACCCAGAAAGAAAGTAAACATCCTGATTCATTTCCTCTACTACATTTACTTTGCTAGCTGTGGGCCCTTCACATTTTATTGTGTGCCTTTTTTTCTCCCTTGAGAAAAAGGAGTTTGGAAATTTCTAGTTGCAAAATGCCAGAAATTGGCATTTCCAGGAGAAAGCAAATTGAAGTAACTCTCTTTTTAAAAATTTGTCATAGCCATCTCCTATGCTTGTGACAGATTGGACAAAAGGAAGCTCTGAAACCTTTAACAATTCCCCTTGGGCTCTTCTACCTGGCTCTGGTCTCTAACTGAAGTGGAAAATATGCTTAGTGTAATTATTTCATATATAAACTCCCCAGTGCCTTTTTTAGCACTGCTGTAGAATTCATCTGTCAACAAGGCATTTTTCAAAATGTCTGTCTGTGTTTTAAAAAATAAGTGGAAGTATCATACAAGCATTCTTCTCAAAACATATAGTCAGCAAATAATAGAACCAACATGGCTTAGGACTACTTTCATCCACCAAATGAAACACACCTATATGTGTAATAATTTTGTTTCCAAACTACTTTCAGAAAGAATGAATCAAATGTTATAAAATGCAACTTTTCAATATCCTTTGGGTGTTCGATAAATTCTGAATGATGTCTTTCCAATTTTTTTTCTATATTGTTTCACAGAACGTACAGCTCAGTAGAACTTAAGTTTTTTGCGGTCATGGAATAGGGTTTTGTTTGTGTGTGTGCTCACTTTTTAAAATGCCTATGCAAAATTCATTCCACAAATGCATGAAATCCACTCTTCCTCACTCGTCTCTCAGCTTCATCTCACAGTCTCAATACTTCACCGTCATGCTCCATCTGAATTTTCAGCTTGAAAGTCCTTCTGCCCTTAGAAGTGACTTTCCCTACACTGGAAGGTTCCTTTATCCTTGAAGCCTTCTTACTCTGGAAAATCCCTCTGCCATTGAGTTCCTTCCCTCCCTTTGATGAGTTTACTCCTGGCATATCCATTTTAAGGAAGGGTTCTGGCCAGCCAGTCTTGATAACTCTTCTTCCTCTGCTTCTAGATTGTAGGAATCTTCAAGAAACCCCCTTTCCTGTTATATTCCTTTAGAATATCAACTCTTTGAGGACAGGGGCTTTTTTACTTTGTGCTTGCATTTGTATCTCTAACACTTAGCATAATACCTGGTGCACAATAAATGTTTTATACATTGTTTTTCACTTGACTGATTTATGAGTTAACTTTTACTGAAGTTAGTCATTCATCTTGAGTCATTTTGACAAAAAAAAAGAATGTACAAACAATTTTAGAACTTTTCCTGAAAGCTCCTGAGATTCCAGGGAACCTCCTTGCCAAATGTATTTACCTTCTTTCCAGCAGCTTTTATTTTATTTTAACTTCCTGAGCTTTTCTTTTGACCACCTTGGAAACTCTTTTTCCTGAGGGTAATGTGAATATGTGTGTATATGTATGTATACGTATACATATATTAATATATACATATATAAATGTGTGTATATATGTGTGTATAAATATATGTGATATGGATACAGGTATAGATACAGATATAGATGGATATGGATACGGATATAGATATGGATATGGACATAGATAGACATAGACATGGACATAGACATGGACATAGACATAGACATAGACATAGACATAGACATAGACATAGACATAGACATAGACATAGACATAGACATAGACATAGACATAGACATAGACATAGACATAGACATAGACAATGGCATAGACATAGACGTATTTATTGTTTGAGCCCTCAAGCTGTGGGTGATCCATTCTACCAGATACAGAATAGCAATTAGGACAAATGGAGGGAAAAGATTGAACAAGATGGTAGAGTGTTTAATTTGTCTTTCAGTGCAGTCATATTGTTTGATATTATCCATACACCTCAAATGGTTAATAAAATATTTTGCTTTGACTCCTTTAATTTGGAAGCCATACTTAGTACTATTTATGAGAGATGATAATGGATTTGAGCCTAGGTAGAATATTAGAGATTTATACTGTCTCCCTGAAAAACACCATGTTTCATAGTGATTATTCTTACATTACTGTGTTGGTATCAAGATCTTAATAGAAATGTTTCTCATGCAGACATAACATATTCTAGCATTTGCCCTCTACTTAGATTTATATTATACATTTATGTTACCCGAATAAACCCTGACTATGGAACTTATGCAAATATTTTGTGAAAATCAACAAAGGCATTACAATTGTTACAGTTTCTGATGCAGCTTTCAATATTCATAAGTTGCTATTTATACCCCTGGGAATCTTTGGAACATCATTTTGCTCCTTTAATACTTCTTCCTTGAGTACGTAGAAGTTAGAATTTCAGTCACATCTCTTGATGGAACTATTTTTTTAATGTGTAAGCTTTCTGCTTCTGATTTGACCCAACTTCTGTTTTTGTTGCACTGGATTTCTTGGGACCATATAGATAACAAGACATTTTTCACATCCTCCCTCTTCAGAGGTTCATTCTATGTCTCTCTGTCTTTGTCTCTCTTAATCTGTCCCTCTCTCTTTCTCTTTCTCTCTCTCTCTCTTTCTGTCTCTGTCTCTCTCTATATGTCTCTGTCTCTCTCTCTCTGTCCCTCTCTCTCTCATTTTGTTCTTTGTAATCTTTCCATGTAGCAACCTAACTTTCAACACAAATTGCACATTGCTTGCCTTTATGTCCTCTTCATCCCAGCCAAACTGGCTTCTTACTATTCCTTGTACATGACACTCCATACCTGATTTTTGTGCCTTTTCACATGTTACTCCTGTGCTTGAGATCCTTCTACTCCTAGTTTCCATCAAAGAACTCTCATGTACCTTCTTCTATAAGAAAACTTTCTTGATTCCTACCCTCTCACTCTGACTGCCAATTTTTGTCTTCTCATTCACCCCTAAAAAATTATTTTGTATTAATTTTGTGTAAATTTTTTGTGTACTTATCTGTGTGTGTATTGTTATTGCCTAGAAGAATATAATCTCTTTGAGGACAGGGACTGTTTCATTTATGTTGTTTTTTTTTCTCTCTCTCTCTCTAGCATTCTGGCACATAGTGGAGGGCCAAAACTCCTCCTAACAGTGCAGATCAGTAAATTATGAACTGTAACTTATCATTTTAAATGTTACCTAAGGGCACTGGGAGACTCTGGTTTGCGTTTGATTATGAAGTTGTCGTATGTCAGAAGCCTTGCTGCCAGTCATTACTATTAATTTTAAAACTGCCACCTGATATAATAACCTTATGCAAACATTGGTTTTAAAAAAGGAATATAATACTATTTTAAAAATTTATTGCTTTATTTTACACGGAGATATGCACTATTACTTATCTTGCATATGTTGCTGCCTATAGGATTTTTCATTGTCTTTGGGCCCACCTTACAGCAAATATCTCCCTATCAGTTCATATATTGTACATGATAAGAGAAAAGGAGGATCAGCTTCTAGAGGTGATTATTTGAAGAAATTATTTCACAATTAACTAAAATCTAACAGGTCTATATGTTAATTATTTCCAAATACAGTGACATATATAAATACATATACATATATAAAATATGTATAACATATATATTATATATATAATATGTATTACATATATAATATATATGTGTGTATATGTATATGTATATTCCTCATATATAAATAATTGCTTCTGTGTGATCTTTCATATTAGTCAGGATTTAGCAATTAGGAAATAAAATACATAATAACTGGCTGCTAATCAAACTTGCAGGTCCAAAAGGAGTGTATTCTCTAATTCGAGTCTTTCTACTTTTCTTAGAATGCTGTATGTAATTGTTGATATCTCCTTGGGTGTTGAACAACCCACACTTGGAACTTAGGGCATTTTAGGAAGTCCTTTTCTTACCACCTTATGAGGCAAGTATTACAAATCTGATTATCAGCATTTCACAAAGGAGGAAAGCAAGGCAACCGAGAGAGGTTTAGTGAGTTATCCATTAACACAATGCTGCTAAGTGACTAAACTAGAACAGCAGTTGAGATCATTTGGTCTCTGGAACATAGGAGGTACATAATAAATGTTTATTGATTGATTTATTCTTAAAAGCACAGTTGTTCTTTCCAATATCCTGTGCTGACTTTCTCACGTCCTTTATCATATATGATATCTCGAATTAAATAATGATTTCTTGGTTGTTTTTTTTTTTTGTCAGACTTGAATCATTGTTGAATTTGAGAAGATTTTTGTTAGGATATACTTTCTGTATTTTATTTTTCAATTCTGTCATAGACTTGCCAGTCACTATAGAGTATTTTTTAAAAATACTGACATTACTTTTTAGAAATTCTTTAAGAGTGTGTATTTCCATAAAAATGTCATTTCTACTAGATTACTTACTATGATACTTAATAGCTAATAATGTTTTTCTACTGTCTTTTATAATGTGCGTGTATTAAACATAGTTTTGATAGATATTGCTAAAGAGTGCACATGGTACTCTCATTGTTTAGTTTTAGAGAGCTTTTGAAAAAAACACACACAATCACATGTGTGTATATATACATATGTGTATATACATGTATGTGTATGAAGCATAAACTCCTATGCAACTGTCCCTTGCTTCTTAGGTGAAATATTAATGAATATGTGTTCCTGAACATATGTACTCCTAAAGAATTGTGGTTAGTAGCATAATTAAATGACTGCATTGTCATGCATTTGCATCAGGCAAATGCTCAGCTTTTCTTTCCCTCTGAACATCTGTAATGGTAATGAAATTTAAAGATCCCTTTGTATTGGAAAGCTAAGAGGTACTTAGCACCTAGTTCAAATTAAGCTTCTGTTACAGAAAGAGAAGGTATGAACTCCTGTTGCTAACATAACAGGAAGGGGCTGAAAAGGGAGGAGCAATACTGTACATAAGAAAAAGTCCCAGAGAGGGCGAGTCAGAACTCCTTGGCATAAGCTTTGTGGAGGCAGAAGCAGCACCAAGGAGGCTGAAAAGGAAAGGCCCAGGCTGGAGAGAATGATTTTGATTTTGGGAACCTGGGTGAAGGGATTTTGATTCTGGGAACCAGTTAGAGCATCTGCTGGGGATCTAACAGCTTCTCCTGGGAGCTGCCCAAGACTAAGGAAGCATGACTGTGATACTGGTACTTGGAATGAACCTGTTTGTGGCTTTGTTAAGCCTTGACTTTCTGGGAACAAAGACTGTGAAGGATTTAAGGTGGACTAGACACTGTGAGCTTCAGCATGGAACAGGAACAACATGGAGAGCTGGACAAGGAGCTGGGAGCTGTCTGCCTTTGAACCCAGGAGACAGTTTGGTGAACCCAGTTGGGAGCTGGGACCATGGAATAGGATCCAGGAAATTGGAGAGACTACCCTGAGTCAAGCTGAAAGAAGACTTTACTTGAATACTGTGTACTGACTGAGAAGATTGTAACTTATTTGTGACTGAGGGGTGGATGGTCTGTGTATTTTACACTACCCCTTAAGAGAGTGCTGAGTAGTGACTGATACTGTAACTTAGTGTGCCCCATGAGTGGAGAACTTTGACTATTGTATTTTGTGGCCCTTAAGGAGACAAGCCTACTTAAAGATGATTAAATGATTGAGTTGATTGAATGTTTTGAGTTACTAAGTGATTGATTGACTAAATGATTATACTTTGTTCAAAACTGTGTGACCATTGTGGTGAAAACTATGTGACCATTTTTCTTTGAAAAGTTGATTATCTGTGATAAGTTGTAACACTGTGAATGTTGTACCTTGATTTACTGTGTATGTTTTCCTCTGATTTGTTATTGAATAAATAGATTGTTCACTATATTATGTGATCAGAAACTTAAAAGTTGTTCACAGTAGCATTCTTCTGGAAAGCTGCTAATGCTTAGCTTTACACCATCCAAGTTTTGTACCTGCATGTAGTCTTATCCCCTTCCCAAGAATGATAAGGCTTAGGACCTTGATTTCTATTTATTTTCATGTATACCACAATATGCATTGCAGGGCCCTGTTTAGAGTGGGCATTCTTAATTACTGACTGAATGAAAGGGTTTTTTTGGCTTTGATTTAATTAGACATATGAGGAAGATTTTTAAGGTTTATTTCTTTAAATTTGAACAAATCAAATCAAGGGTGATTGGGATGTATAGCTAATATATAATTTAATTTAATTTGTAATTTAATATATAATACAGAAAGTCCAATTACATTTTTTGCCATTTTAGTGAAAGACACAAAGTGTGTTTTGTCTCTATAGAGCTAAAATAGAGTTAAAACAGAATCAGGTGTTTTTTGTCAGCCTAAGTGGAAGTGATCTATTGGTGATAGCTAGTTAGGAAAAATTTTCTTAAATTCAGTAGAGCAACTCCTATAGGGAACCTCTGATGGATTGAGTGTCTTGATATGCTTAGAAATTATAAGATGAGAGGAGTCAGCTGGGGAGTTCAGTAATCAGTAAAAGAAGGGGGAGCCTGGTGACTGAGAACAGGATCCTATTAAGAAATAATAAAAAAAAATGAGTCACCTCTAAGAAAAAAATCCAGTCATTCACCTGTCTTCCTCCCACCTCTTGGAGACTCCAGCAAGGTCAAGTTGATTTCTTTCTCTTATTTTCTACCATCAGCAATGACATTTGGCATCAGAAACACATGATCATAGGGCACTGTGCTTATATGTTTCCTGAGATGGACATTGCTTCCTGAATTCCAACGTTCTGAGCAGATGAACAAGGATCTCGACATTTGGGGAAATTTTCATCTCTGAACCAAACCCTGTAGCAGAGGAGGAAAATGTCTAGGGCAGCACCAGATTTGATAGTAACTCCCAGATGAAAAAAGTTCTAGAGTTGATAGGATTGATTTTGTATAGGGATTTCCTGAAGTAACTTGCTCCTTGTAGAAGTAAGGAAACAAATCACATATTTTCTATTTGCTATGCTACTTGGAGTATGAAATTACCGAGAATTTCTTCAGAAACTTAAAAAGAAGACATTGGTGACAACTGGCCCATGAAGTTTTATCCATCAGAGGAGTATCTGGTTACTTTGCAGGTGCTAATTGACCCTCTTTGAAAGTGTGTTGGCCACACATGTTGCAAAGTAGGCACCTTTCTACCTGTAGCCTCTATATGTACTGCTATGGGTATTTTTTTGTGGCTGACTGCACATCAGGTTTATGGGAAAGACATTAAATGACTTTGCTTTCAGCTAACAATATTCTGTGTCCTCCAAAATTAGATCCCATGCCAGCAAGCTGTGGCATGGCCCAAGAATCTTATTCTGTGATCCCAATGGGTGACCAAGCCAAGAATGAGAAGATAGGCTGCATTCTACCCTACATGCAATACTCAGTTGCAGACTTCATCTAAAATGCATATTTCCATATGATTCCTTTAATCTTTTATTGAATAGAGTGCTGGATTTAAAGATAGGAAGAAAGGAGGTCTAATCCTGCCTGAGACATTTATTAGTTGTTTGTCCCAAGTATGCCATTCATCTTTTCACAACCTCAATTTTCTCAACTGTAAAATGACATATTTAGTGGCCTTTATCAAATATTCAGACTCTAAATCTATGATGCTATTCAGCTGGCCTGTCTTGTCTGCCAGAGGATATGCAGATTTCATTGTGAAAATCTACTTCATCCCCATCCCTGATAAACTTACATCTTTCTTCCCTTCTCACTCTCCTCCCATAGCCACCCACCATGGTATGGCTTGGGTAGGAAGACGCCAGAGTATGGGACTCTTTGCCCTGGTTCAATGAATAGTAAATATAAACTGTATCTGCTTTTTCATTTTCAGTATAGCAGAGTGAGTTACATAGTATGAACCAACATCAATGGGTTTTAGTCTGCATCATATCTCACTAAATTACCTTTCCCCCCCTCAAAAAAATATTCTTTCCAAGCTACCCTTTTTCTGTCTAGGGAATAATAATTCTTCTTGGCTCCCAGGCTCTCAACCTCCTTGTTATTCTTGATGCCTCACTCAATGGATCTTCTCTCTTCAAAGTTACCAATGCATGATTTGCTGTCAAATGCAATGGCTGTTACTCAGCCAGAATCCTTCTCAATCTCTCTGGAGCATTTGATATCCTCTGTTCTTGGATTCTTACTCTCCCCCTTCTGGGAAGCAGAAAAATGTTGTATATCCCCTATAAATCTCATGTTGGCAGTATGAAGAAAATAATCGTGGAAGCAGACTTTAATAAACTATTTTAAATCCTGCAAATCAAACGTTTAAAATGTGCAGCATCTGATGAATTAGTAAGCACAACTGATTGTCATTAGGGAAGATAGAAATTTATTGGCAGAATTTCAACAGAAACCACTGTATAATTGTCAGGTAGGGTTGAAAATAAGTATCACCATTTAGTTACTGAAGTCCCTAATGCACTTGTACTTGTTCTATATATGTTTTTCCCCTAATATAATAAGCTTTAAAATCAATTTTAAAAGTAAACTGGATTTAGAATTTAGAATTCAGATCACTACATTGCAAAATGCTAAACCAATATTTCGTGATATTAAAATTATATGCATTTGCCCTACTGTCAAGAAAATTCAAAAGATAATATTTTAATGAGATAAAAAGGCTTTTTTATGCCATTAATAAAATATTTTTAAAAATACAATTTCATTTCTATCTCATTATTTAAAAATCTATTTTGAGGAAATTTTGTAATACACATACTTATAAATATTGTTTTATAGAATATATCATATTAAAATAGGTTTTGACACTATAGATCTAGTTGACTTGAAAGGTAAGCATATTGATGGAAGCTCATGAAGTATAATTTTAGCACTGCAAAGCCACACATTACCTTCAACTTGAGATAGTCTTTCATTTTCTCCCCTTATGTATGTGAGAGTTGGTGGACTGCTTAAGAGATGGAGCTTTGGAAAGAAATCTAAGTCCAATAACACAGAAACATTTAAATAAGCAAAGGGGAAGGTACACAGTAAAATGTTTTCTGTCAAAATGCTTGTTTAGCTCCAGTACTAAAATTGTACCCCAATACTACAATTATATAGAGGTGTCTTTTGTTGTTTAGTCATTTCTGTCATGTCCAGCTTTTTGTGAATCCTTTTCGAGGTTTTCTTGGCTAAAATATTGGAATGGTTTGCCTTTTTCTTCTTCAACTCATTGTACAAATGAGGAAATTGAGGTCAACAGGGTTATGTGATTTCCACTTGGTTACACAACTACTGAGTGTCTGAGACCAAATTTGAACTCCGAACTTCTCGATTTCAGGCCTGGCATTCTATACTCTGTGCCACCTAGATTCTCCAAATGCCATGCCAGTGGAGTATACGCTCTGGCAGAGCCTGGAAAGCTCTTAAACCATTTTATAGGCCTACTGTTAGTTTTTTCTGACTGCTGTCAGATGGAAGATAAGCTCATGGGGGCAGGTACAGTTTTCTTTTTTATCTTTTTATACCTGGCATCTAACACTAGGTCTAGATAGTTTAATAATTTTCTAAGCAGATTAGTTAAATTGAGAGGCTCATTATCCAATTGACTATAGAATGGTGACTATTTAGCCACAACTCTTTAATGCCATCTACCAAATCATAGAATATATATATAACTTGCCTTGATTAAAGGAATACACAAAACAAAACAAAACAAAAAAGTAACATGTACTTCATCGTAGCAACCCAATGCTATTTTTAAGTTCTGAAAACCAGTTTGGAATTCCTATCTCCTAAAATTAATCCTGTAAGTCCTCATCCTTTCTGCACTTTTTCCTCATGATACCATATTTATTACATGATACTATATTGGTGATAAGAAAGAACAATGTACTTTAAAAATTAACACAAAGAAAAATTAGTAGCAGAGAATTCTCTAAATGCACGTTTCCAAATCAAGTTACTTCCAAAGCCACTGGGGAAGGTTGGAAGTTTGTGAAAGTAATCTAATTGTTATTCCATTTCTCTTCTGTCAATCTAGCAGACATTCAGGGAGAAGGATGTGGTGGGTTTATAACTTGACTATTGGATGAGCAAAAAACTTTCTGGGACTTGATAGCTGGGTTGTCACTACTGTTTGCCTCAAAACCTCAGGGTCTTGTCGGATCTTCTTGTCATAGGAAAGCTAAAGTCTTGAATAACTTCCAGCAATCATGACTGGTTTGAAAGGAGTCTACCCACAGTAGAAAATTCCTCAAGGCCAAAATCTGGAATTAAAGGTGGGAAATGGGGAAAAAAAAAGATCTAAAGGTCTACACATTGCTTACAAGGATAAAGTGGGACAAACCACTTTCCTTGGCTATTTATTTCCTCTAATTTCTTCTTTTCCAGATTCCCCTGGAACTATCTTTGTTTGTTTTGACTTCCCAACTAAGAACGGCCCCATATTGTGAATCTGTTTAGGTTTTCCAATGGCAAGCAGAGTCTCTGTAGCCCCAAAGTTTTCTAGGAATGAAATAAACCTCACTGAAGTCTCTCCTCAAGTAAAACCTTAATTTAATATATAATTAACATTAATTAATTGATGCCAATAAATTAATTAAATATGCATGCAAATATGGTCTAAAGACTCTAAAGAGGTTTACCAAGAAAATAATCATTATTCTATTCAAAAATAAATTTCATAATAATAGCTAGAATTGATAGAAAAGTATTTATATATTATGCTAAAATGACTAACTCTGCTATACCCACCTTCCTTCAAAACAGATGTGGAAATTCATTCCAGTGATTGCTATAATTGATTGAATAAAATGACATCTGTAGTTCAATTTAAACACTCTATTTAGAACTCACTAGTCCATAGTGACATTCAGAGTAGTTGACTGATCATTTGAAATTAAAATAATAGGCATTAATTAAACTATTTTATGTTGAATTTA
The DNA here is from genome assembly GCA_028627135.1 of Pseudochirops cupreus. Taxonomy (NCBI): domain Eukaryota; kingdom Metazoa; phylum Chordata; class Mammalia; order Diprotodontia; family Pseudocheiridae; genus Pseudochirops; species Pseudochirops cupreus. The sequence continues at coordinate 217,306,665 of CM053583.1, forward strand.
ATTCTCTGACCATCATCAGTAATATTAATGATATTATTAGATTTCTCAATTACAGGTTAAAAGCACAGGTGTTTTTATTTATACTAGTAAATCAAAATGTATTAAGCATTCTAATAATAATAATAATAATGACTAGAATTGCTACAGCACTTTAAGGTTTACAGTGTATTTTATGTAATCTCATTTTTTTTTAATACCTGGCACTTAGAAGTGTCAAAGTTTATAAAAGTCTTTATATGTTTGCTCATTTGAGTCTCATACTATGCTTTTCAAATTCTTTACTACATTGAAAAGAAGTTAAATTATTTAAGAAGTAAGTGACTTGGTCAGTGTCACACAGCTAACTATCAGAAGCAAGAGGTGAGCCCAGAGTCCCTAACTCCAAGCCTAGCACTCTTCATTTGTCAGAACTCTACCAATTACAATGACATATTTCATAATAAGAA
>CM053583.1:217320222-217335485 GCA_028627135.1 Pseudochirops cupreus
GAGAGGCCTGAGGCTGCGGGGCCCCCACTGTGCTCCCAGAGCCCTTCCTTCCAAGAGAATGTTTCTAGAAGCCATCATGGAGAAAGCACTGTGCTGTGAAATACCGCCAGGCATAAATTTTGTTCCCTAACCTTTATTTCCTTTGTCTGCTGGCATTTTTGTACGCCACCACAGAATGACGAGAAATAAAACCCTTGGATCCCTCCAAAAAAAAAAAAATGATGAAAACAAGTAGCAATTAAGTGGGCACTTCCAGATATCAATTTTTCTTCTTCATCGAAGCTATTTGTTCTTTTTTGAATTATTTTTAAGTAGATTTGTAAGGGAGAAGCAGAAGCAACTGAGCTAAGTAACTGAGGATTTGATGAAACAAAAGATATGTTATTTTGTGAAGAACTCAACATTCTGTACAACAAAAATTATAGGGAAAACAGTCAAAAGTTTAAACAAAATTAGGTTTAAAGCAGCAGCTTTGACTTTGTACCACAATGAGCTCAAAAATAGTCCATGACCTCAAAACTAAAGATAAGTAAAAAAAAATTAAAAAGAGATCAGAAAGGGAATACTCAACCAAGTCAAGAATGAAATGTCATTCAAAAAGAGAAAAAAAACATTTTGATTACATGAAATTGAAAATATTTGGAACAAATTCATCATGCTCATAATATGAAGGGAAGGAATTGATTGGGGTGATTTTTTGTCAAGTAAATTATCTCTGAAAAATTCTGAAATCCAAGCTATATAGGGAATAACACAAATAACCAAGCATCAAGGATAGAAATAGGTAAACACGGAAGAACTGTGGAAAGTGGAAAGACAAACTGACATACTCTTGGTGGAGTTGTAAATTGATCTTACCATTTTGAAAAAGCAATTTAAAATTATGAAAATAAAATGACTGAAATATGCATAATGATTGTACCCAGAGATTACAATGGTAGGCACATGTTGACAGCTTGTCAAAAATAGAAATCACAATCCTAAATGTACCAAAATATTTACAGCAACACTTTTCAACAGGACAAAGAACTAGAAACAAGGTAAATGCCCATTGGCTGTGGAATTGCTAAACCAATTATGGTACATAAACATTACTGTATTATAAAATATTACTTATATAAGGAGTAATAGGGGTACTTATAGGACTGATGCAAAGTGAAGTAAGCAGAACCCAGAAAACAATCACCCGGTGAAAACATTTTTTTTTTAATTTCTATGGTCCCGGCTCCCCAGTATGCATGTATGCTAAAGGTATAATAGACTGGGAGGTGAAGCACTACCTCACTCCTAAACATTTGCCTCTGTAGAACCGTTATAGTTAAATTTCCTGGTTTTCTACACTTCTTATCTTATTAGGCATTTCAGAAAATAATACTCTTCTAAATTATCTCATTACCTTCTTCTATGGGTGATGGGGCAATGTCCTATTAGTTCCAAGTAGACTCTGTCTAAAACTTTCTATGAGTTTGAGCTATGAAATTCTACTGGAGTGTGAATATCAATACATATCTGCAGTCACTTCACTGTACACTATTGGAGGACTTAAGGCAATGAAGATTGTCTGGCAAAGTTGTGGCCCATTCGATTGTTTTCTTCCTACTCTCATCACTATCTATAAGAATTTTGTTAACTGCATAGCCATGTGACTTTGTTCTTCCTCTGAGCCACTCCCTCCTCTTTTGCTCTGCATTAATATGGATGTGTGTGAGTGTGTGTGTGTGTGTGTGTGTGTGTGTGTGTATACCAGGGATTATTTGTGGTATATATAAAATATATATAATTACTACAGTGCTATATGTGGAAATGCCACCTCTTCCAATGAAAATGACAACAAATGAAAACTGAAAACGTAATCAAAAAGCCGAAGCTTGGTTCTCAAGATGAGGGATCAGAATACACCTCCATCTCTTTAAAGGGTCGTAGACCATGGATGCAAAACCATGAATACACTATTTTACTTGGTTAATATGTGGGTTAGTTTAAACAATTTTTTTCTTTTGGCAAGAGACTGGGAACCATTATGCCATAGAGAAATCTCGTTCTAGATTATAGAGACTAGATTTTTCCTGAGAGTATCTGACTCCAAAAAAGAAAGAGATAACAATTTTCTCCCAAGTGGATTATTTTCCCAAACTCCAAAGAAATTTCTGAGGAAATCTCTCCTAACTCAACTAAGCTATGTTATGACTCATGTTTCCTCTCCAAAATGGATATAAGTAAGAGTATTTACCTTCTATAAATGGTACCCTATGCATGATGTAGAATTTATGCATAAGATAGCACTATAGAAATATAGAAATACCAATGCAAAAAAAATATATAAAAAAACACAAAATACTCATAAAATGCACATTAACAAATATACAAACATCAAACTCTGAATGCACATTCTGCTCCTCTAAAAAGTAAAGGTGACCTTATCAAACTGATAATATACATACTTTTCTTTCATCTCCATTGTGTACTCTCTGAGCAAATACCAAAGTTCCTATCTCTTAGCTAACTAAAACACAGCTTGGCTTTCTTCATCTTTTCAGCTATACTATCCTCCTGGAAATGGCAATTATTTGCCTCCAAGAGTTGATATCCCTGTGGGATTTATCTCTCACTGGGCAGATGTCACCAAACTTTGAATTTCTGGACACTTCAGATTCAAGAGGTTATCTTTCAGCATGGCAATGTCTATTTCTCAGGATCATCAATCACCCTTCTATACTGAGGGAAGAAAATGGAAGCAAAAGTTGACTAGGCAACATGGAGGAAAGAACCCTGAATTTTGAGTTAGAGGACTGGGCTTCATAATTTAGCTCTTCCTCTTTCTACTTGTGTGACCTCGGACAAGAAACGGAAGATCTCTGGGCCTCAGTTTAGTTATCTGTAAAAAATAAGTGTTCAACTAGAGACATCCTCTAAGGTCCTTTTTAACTCTAAATCTATCACTCTATATTACAATTAACTTATTTAGACAGTGCATCTTCTCACTGTCATAGTTTGTTGCTTCCATTATTGTTGAGGAAAGACATTCTGCTGGAGAGCAAAGTGTTGTGAGAAGAGACATTCCACAAGTCTCTCCCACTAGAAATATAAAGGAGAGGAAGCACTGAAAGTGTTCCCAAAGACAGGGTCATAGTTTCTCCTCAATTCCTCTTATAGATCAACAAATTTGTGATGCTTTTTGGTGTGCTGGTCAATGATCTTTGATGATATTCACATCAATGCTTATTAATCTAGTGGCACTTCATTATTTCAGTATGTCCTCTAGCAAGGAACCAGAGTATGTCCCAGAAATCAGAACTCATACCCAGCTCCACGGGAGGTGCTCTAGTTTAGGAGATCAGAGAATTCCTCTGATTTTTGTTTCACATTTTCCTTTTCTTTTTGTTTCTTTGTTTCTTTGATTCTTTCTTTCTTTCTTTCTTTCTTTCTTTCTTTCTTTTTTTCTTTCTTTCCCTTGTTATTAAGAAGGGCTTACTGAGTGAGGAAAGGAAGAAATATATTGAAAAATGAAGTGAAATAAAAGCAGAAATTATTGATAAAAATTTTAAAATAAAATCATATAGATCTATACAGATAATCCTCATGATTCTGGGCTTAAACAATATTCCTAATATTTGAGGAGTACCCTTCCAATCCATATGATGATCATTTGCTTTTATTGGAGTCATTTTCAATTCCAAAGATGAGCATGTGTCAGAAGATGATGTTAAGAAAAATGATATCCTTCAGTTTTTTTCAAAGAATTTTTGTTTCTCTTCTGATGCAATTAGTGGTTGTAGGATAAGGGTATTAGGTAATTTTTCCTGTTTTCTATATCAATTAAGCCCTCTAAAACAGATGCTCAGAGCTTTCTAATAACCACAGCACTGAGAATTCAAATCCCTTTACCTGTAACACTGTTTCCATTGGTTTACATAGGATTTTCAGCATATTTGCTGCAGTTGGATGCCTAGTCCTTTTATTCTAGTTTCATAGATTGCCTCCGTAGGCCACAAAGCTTTCTCTGGGGAATCTTTCATCAAAGTCTTCTAAGTATCTCCTGGGCCCAAGACCTTTTGTAAGGAATATCATGCCCAAACAACTCACCCTGTATGCTCAAACCCACACTCTCTTGTCCTTCCCTTCCCCCTCAACTTTTATATAAACATAGTTATAACTAAGTTTATGTAAGAATTTGCAGGTATGTTTGGTTGGGTGCAGTAATGAATTATAATCTTGGGGGACACATTCTTACATGGTATCAAAAAAGCACATTTCTTGACCAAGAGTAGCAAAACCTAGGTATAAGCCCAAAGTCTCTAACACCCTGAACTATTCTCTTTCACAAAATAACCAACAAACAGAGCAGGACTTGACAATATTTTGGTTATGGGGTTGAGAATGAGATTTTGAGAATGAAACCTACTGTAGTGAACCTGAGTGACTAGTAAGTTGGTGATACCATACTTTCTACAATAATAGGGAAGCTATGAAGAGGAAAGGATTTGGGGGGAAGTGAGAAGATAGAAAGTTCAACTCTTAGACACATTGAGTTAACATGTCTATAAGACATCCAGTTTGACATGTCCAATATCATATACTCTCCCTTCTCTCCTGCATCACTGACACCTCTCTGATATAGGCACTCATCACCTCAGTGTGCCCAGTTATTTTACAGCCACATCTGATTCTTCCTGTTCCCATCTGGATTTTCTTGGTGAAAATACTGGAGAGGTTTGCCATTTTCTTCTCCAGCTCATTTTGTTACTATAGTTACTTCAATGACTCCCTGTCACCTCCAGAATCAAATATAAAAATCTCTTCTGTTTAAAGCCCTTCATAACCTTTCTACTCCCACCTCCATTTCCAGTCTTCTTACATATTGCTAATTTCTACATATTCTGTAATCCAGAGACACTTGGCTCCTTGCTATGCCTTATACATAACACCCCATCCCTGGCTCTGGGCATTTTCATTGACTGAACCCCATGTCTGAAATACTCTCCCTTCTCATCTCTACCTCCTTGCTTCCCATCTGCTGCAAGAAGTCTTCCCCGATCCTCCTTAATGCCATTGACTTTACTCTGTTAATGAGCTCCATTTTATTCTGTTTGTACCTTGTTTGCACACACTAGTTTTCACTTTGTCTCCCCCATTAGACTATGAGCTCCTCAGGGACAAAGATTGTCTTTTACTCTTCTTTGCATGTCCAGCACTTAGCATGGTGCCTGGCACATAGTAGATTCTTAAATGCTTATCAATTAATTGGAAGCTAGGAGTTAGAGTTGAGTAAATAGATCTGAGAATCATATACACGGAGATAATATTGGAATCCAGGGGAAATGATGAAATCACCATGTGAAATACTGTCAAAGGAGAAGAAAAAGGGCCTAGGACAGTGCCTTGCAGGGCACATAATTAGAGTCAATGGTTTTTCCTTTTTGCTAACTGCTGTCATTTTATCATTTTTCAGCATCAATAACAATGGGTTGCACATAAAGGTTTATTCTTAACTTTACCTTCTTTTAACTCCTTCATCTTGTATTGATTTTGATCTTTGCTCTAACCCAGCGGTTCTCACCACCGCTTTGGGAGTTGAACGACCCTTTCACAGGGGTCGCCTAATGCTATCGGAAAACGCATTTTTCCAATGGTCTTAGGAACAGAGACATCGCTCCTTTATCCATCTCCAGGCAGATCTGCCCACATGTAGAAACGCCCACATACGAGTATTAAAGGGTTGCAGCATTAGAAAGGTTGAGAACCACTGCAAAACCAGTCAATCTTTCCACCGTACACAGAAAAGTGATTAGGAAGTGACTGCAAGGAGAGGTCAGATTTAGGAATAGATTGTTCTGTGCTTGTGGGCTGCATATTAATGTGTAATTCTAGCAGAGACTACTAGGTCATTTAGTAGATAGAATGCAGGACCTGGAGTCAGACCTGCTTACATTCATATGTTGTCTCAGACACTTATGGGTTGCATGAGGTTGCACAAGTTACTTAATTTTTTTGTGGTGTCAGTAAAATAGGATTGATAATAGCACCTTCCTCATAAAATTGCTTTGAGAACCCAATGAAATTATAGATATGGATGTAGATGTATGTATGTGTGTATGTATATACACATTTATGTATATATGTTGTATATGTATATATGTGTGTATATGTGTGTGTAGCACTTTGAAATCCTAAAGTACTATCATTATTAATGTCTAAATTCTAAGTACAAATGATTAGTTCATATTATCTATTTGTAAACAAATATTAAGCATTTATAATGTGCCAGCATGGTTCTAAGCATAGGCATCGCAAAGAAAAGTAAACAATTCCTGACCTCAAGAAGATTATTTTCTCATGAGTGAGAGGACATGAAATTAACTAGGTACGTAAAAGATCCACTTCATTAGTAAAAGTTATTGACTTAACCAGAAGTTGATTGCATTTTGAATTTACCACATTCAATTATATGAATGCTAGGTGTGTCCTAAAGATATATACTGATTAGAAGATGTTTTTGCTATTCCCAGTAAGAAAAGAGAGTGAGTGAGCCCTATTTGTAGAGGGGCCCATCTGTGGCAAAGATCTGTCCTTGTGTATGTAGCTGAAAGGGAAACAAAAGACATCTGTAGCCTATTTTACCCCCATCCTTTTCCAAGTGAAATGTTATTTCCCACCAAGAGGAGAAGTAGTAAATTAGGGTCAGATGTTGCCACTCTGCTCTCCTCAGGGAGAGAGAATATGAGACTAGATTTTTATCTGCTCCCTTAAATATTATTTGTCTAGGGGATATGATCGGGTTCCATATAACTTCTAGTCAATATCACTATTTTGAGAAAAGGGAATTAAAGCACTATCTCCAAGGCTTGACTCCTTTTCTACCTAATACTAATTCTATAATGAAGATACATAACAAACAAAAAAGAAGCCCATATATCTAAGTTATAACAAAACAGAAATCAAAGATGCTATGCACAAGAGAATATATACTAGGCAATACAGAGTGAAAGATCTCTCCTGTTGGAAGTAGAATAACTCAGGTAAACCAAGAGGAAACACTTCAAAGTTTCTAGCATAGCAAGGCAGGGGTAGAGACATTATGGAGACTGATAGCTCCTCTCATGGCTTCCCAGAGCCTTTTCCTCCAGCAACTTGCACTGGGTTTGGCCTCTTCCATCTTCTCTCTTTTAGATGGATAACAGGAGTGCTCAAGTCCCTCCCAAAAGACTTGAAGCTTGATGAGTCCTCACATAGTGGGGAATTTTGCTTAAAGAGTCCCCAAATGGGAACTGGGTAAGAACTGAAGCCTTTGCTTCTAACCAATTCTGCCCTTCTACTCACGCAGGGCTGGACTTCATCTTCACCAATGTAGAGAGAGCTCTATGCCAAGGGGCTTTGGGACAGGGGTTATACATCTGAACACTAATACTTCTGTGAATCTCACTATCATCATTTGCATTCAACTGCAAAATGACTAAAACAATTTGGGATTCATTTATTCATTTATTTTTTCCTGTTTCAAACTAAGTTTATATAAAAACTGTAACTACCTGCACATAACTATGTGCACACATGCTTTGTTTGTAATTATGATTCCTGGAATCATTGGAGCCAGGATCACTTTAAGTATTCTCCAGGAGGGGGCACTTTTACACAGGCTGCAGCAGTTTCTTCTGTCACCATTGAATGGGCACAAGAAACAAGCATAATATTGCTTTGGATACTATACCCCTTCCCAATGCTCTCAACCTCCTTTCTTCTTTTTTTGGAGTACTGGAAGATAGAATTCTAAATTCCCCTTAAAATATTCTTTTGTAAAGGGTTAGGATCTGGATTCTCTCTTCCTTTTTGGTTTGAACTCCACAAAACATGATCTCCCTCGCTGCACCCCCCCATCCCACCAAAAAACACCCTACCTCTCAGCATTTTGTTTGTTAACTTCTCCCTTTAGATTATAAACTCCTTGAGGCTTGGGAATGTTTTTTTTTTCTTTGCTCTGTCCCAGGCACATAGTAAATACATAATAAATGTTGATTGCATTCCATTGCATTGCATTGCATTGTATTGTATTGTATTACATTGCATTGCATAGCATCCCATTGCGTTGCATTGTATTGTATTGCTGTAAGTAGAAAAATTGAAAACACTACAGAAGGAAGGGAATTTTGTTCCTTTGGTTTTTCCAGTGCCATTTATTGTATCCTGTAGTGTCAGAAGCACATCAAATTGTTTAGGTTTAGGGGTGTTTGGAATGCCAAAATAGTGACACACAAGTCCTACCCGGATGAATTCAACCCAAGCTTTCTTTCACACAAAGAGAAGGTTTATTAAAACACTGATAAGTGGGAACAATTCTAAAAATCCCCATACTGACCAGACTCTTAAGGAGTCTGAGTATTTGTATGGCTAATTCAAGCTGGCTGGATTGAATCTGAGCACTTGCATGAAAACAAGATGGTCCAGATCTAGGAGTGCTCAAGTAGTCTTGGGTGACTGGGAGAGGGGTCTAAGGAGGATCTTAATGGGAGTGTCCAGTAGGAAGGCGTGACTGGAGGTCATCAGGACAAAGAGAATGGTGTCTTAGATAGAATCAAGGGTGGGAAGTAGCTGGAGACAATCTGGAAGTAACCTGGGCAAGGTTAAGGCAACAGAGAATTGGGGGTAGTGATAATGAAAGGGCAGTTTAGAAGATTATAGCCTAAGGTGAACATCAGATCAAATGAGAAAATTCAAGGAGAGTTCATGGTGGCATTTTACAGGGCCCATAGACAAATGAGACCCAAATTATTTTTGAGATACGGGACAAGGTCTCAACTTGGACCCATACCCCATTATGATGATAAGGAAAGTCTTATACAATTATCTCAGAATAAACAACGCTTTGAGGTTTAAGCTTAACCTTTTGAACATTGGTGTTTTAGTCAAAATGTTGACCACAAATGTCTGAATAAAAGACCACAAAATTATAAAAGAGTCAACATGAAGTTTTATGTTATATAGTGATTGATGATATTATGTTCAGACATATTAATAAAGCCAACATATTGATGAGGTACAGGTTCTGGGAACCCCTTGAACTCTCCTTGAATCTTCCCATTTGATGGAGCATTTGCCTGAGGCCATAAACCTTTCATTGTGGCTCAGCCGAAATCTTTGTTATTAGCCTAGCCCTCCTTTGTCCAGCAACTTCCCACCCTTGATCTTCCCAAAATATCTATACCCAAATCTGTTACATCCTTGAACTGGCCTAGCCCTCCATTGTCTGTCATCTCCGGGTAGACTCCAGCTACTTCACGTCATTAGTCTCTCATTACTGGAGTCTGACCTCATTTGAGTCCTCCTGAAGATCCTCCCCAAACTCCTCCTCTAGACCACCCCTAGATTCTTCCCACAACCTTTCTGTATATAAAACCTCATCTTGCCTCCATGAGAAGAGAGGCCAGAGAATTATCTATCACAGACTCATTCTATGTCAGATGATTCTGGTCTGCTTGTCCAATGAAAGCATCACAGATGCCAAGGCTCCTTAAGAGTCTACCCATTATGGTGAATCTCTAATAAGCTTTGTTCTTCTTTGGCTGAGAGAAGCTTGAGTTGAATTCATTCAGCAGGACCTTGCATGTTGGTATTTTGGGGTCTTGAGCACTCCTAACCCTATACCTCAGTATTTTATAGTTCCTTGACCTATATATTTTATGGTTCCCTGATACCAGGACACACTGCTAATCTCAAATTCTTCTGCAGTCAGGATTGGAAGTTTGGTTATGTTGGAGGACATGGACCTGGGCACAGCTTCTGAAGAATGGAGGACAAGGACAGATGCCCCATCCAGAAGTATAAGCCAGATTCTTTCAGTTCTCTCAGTGCTGGGGAATTGGCAAAACTTCAGGTACCTTTTTGTGTTTTTTTTTTGTCTTGTTTTGTTTTGTTTGTTTTTTTGAGACTTACTCCCAAATCTTCCTTTAAAGAAGAAGGGACTTCCAGCCCCTACACTTATAATGAATTGATCTTTTTTAATTCCCCAAAGTTTCCTGACCTCAACAATATTTCATATACTACTGTTCCTTGAGGAAACCTATTGGTGGCCTATAAAGAATAGGAAAAAGAATAAAGCAAGGGCAAATAATTCTAATTAAATCACTGATGGATCAGGTAGGTGGTGCAATGAATAGAGCACCAGCCCTGGAGTCAGGAGTACCTGAGTTCAAATCCAGCCTCAGACACGTAACACAAAACTAGCCTTGTCACCTTGAACAAGTCACTTAACCCCAATTGCCCTACCTCCCCACCTCCAAAAACCAAAACAAAAATCAGTAATTAAATCACTGAGTGCATATATTTCATATACCAGTAGTATAAGATACTTTCTCCCACTAAAATCTTTTTCCATTGATTCCTTATGTTATGGAACTCAGTGCCAGTGGTAATATTTTGATTGCTATCAGATCTTTTTGTTATTCTAACTAATGATAATGCAATACATCATTAATGTGTCTAAAATGTCTAAAGACCAACAACTTTCAAACCATCAAACAAACATACTAATCAGAACTTTAGGTCTACTTGACCAATTTTGAACAACTAGACCTCTTCCTATTACTAGCAAACCTTTACCTCTCCCCCACTTGTTTTCTTTTCAATTTCACATTTCTCAAGATATGCAACCATTTGAATATAAAAAGACCCAAAAAGCAGATTGTATATGAAACTACTAACTTTTGAGGCCAGCCTCAGTCTCTCTTCAGGAGTCATCAAAGTCTAGTAGCAGGACAGAAGTTAATAAGAATGTCAATGAATGGATTACAGTGGATGACCTTGGCATTTTCAATATCTGACCAAATTCTAAGTAGGAAACAAGGTCTACTTTGGCTTATTTCAAGGCCATTGCAGCAAATCATTCTCATCCACCCATTCCACCAGGAGAAGTCTTCATATACTTGAGATACACATCCCCCTAACTCACCAATAAGTTTGAGACCTCAACCTGGTTTGGCCCACCTATTGAGGTGGTTGTGCTAGAGTGAGGCTGCTGAACTGATCCAGTTGTTCAAAATTGGTCAAGCATTGACATTTCTCAACCCTTAATCATTTATATTATTCCAATTATGAGTTTTAATTTCTGTGGGCAGTATTTTAGTTTCAGTCAAACAAGCTCTCATTGACACATACTTTAAAAATTTTATTATAATTTAGATTAAAACATTTTCCCTATCTCTTTCTATTGGGTTTTGTTGATAATATATAAGACTAGTAATTTCTTTTTTCCCTTAACTTGTTAATTTTGTTATTAATTTTTTCACCTGATTTTTAAATGAATAATGATATTTTTTTAAAATTAAACTCACATAATGTAGAAATGGCAATGCCTTTGTTTGCTCTTTGCTTCTGCTTATTCTTTGTACTTAATTTTCTTGCCTGATCAAGTTTGCACATCAATGATTCTATTAAATAATGATCATCCTTCTCTATCTTACTGAAAATGCCACTAGTGGTTTTCTATCACAGACAATTCTAGCTCTTGGTTTAAGATGGATATAAATAGTTGCCATCTTAAAGAGAATCTCATTTATTCCTAAGTTTTTTCAAATTTTTTAGTAAATGTTGAATTTTGGCAAGACTTTTTCTGCATTTATTGATTTCCCCATCTTTTTGTTATTTATTTTAATAATCTGAATATGTTTATCATTTTTGTAATGTTGAACTAACTTGTCATTCTTGCTACAAATCCAAACTGATTGTAATGAATAATCTCTTGTTATACAACTGGAGCCTTTTCATTAATAATTTATCATTAGCTTTTCATGAATATGTATTATGAACATTAGCATATATTTTCTTTCTTTACTGTGCCTATGCCTGGTTTGATTATAAGGATAATAGTTCTTTCGAAGGATGAGAATTCTAAGATGCTTCTTTTATCTGTATTTGCAAGCTATTCATGTAATATTTTGGTTAAATTTAATAGAATTTACCTCCAAGTTCATCTCAGTCTGTCTCCTCCTCCTCCCTTTCATTCTCTAAGTGTTAGGAGTTCACTTATGCACTGTTCAATTTCTGCTTCTGAGGTGTGAATATTTATGTTCTTCATTTCTTGGTCTAGAAATCTGGATATTCTACATTTTGTGCATATATCCCTCTATTAGGCAGATAAGTGGTACAGTGGATAAAGAACTGAATTTGGAGTCAACAAGACTTCAAGTGAAATATGACTCAACTCTAGGAGGCATAGAGAGATTTTGGAACTCAAAATTTAAGAAGAAAAGATTATTTAAAAAGTAAATAATATTTTAAAGGATTAAAAATAAAATATTTATGACTTAACACTAGAGTACTCTAAGCCATACAGGGTTCACAGCAACCCTCTCCTACCAATCTCCATCTATCTTATTTATTTATATCAATGTAGAGAGTTTACAAGCTGGGAGATCTCTCATAAAATTAAAGATTTTCTTTCACCACCACCACCTAAAATCAATAAAGAAAGAAAGAAAAAGAAAAATATAGTTTTGTTTTTCAGTCTATCATAATATGTTATTACATTTCCTGTACACATAGCAAGATTTTACAGCTCTTTTTTCTTGGAAAAAAAAAGTTTTAAGAATATATAAGACATGTTTTGTTGAAGTGTTACAGATATTTTCTATAAAATGTCTCTAGACCTTATTCTTTCACTGGTTTCTCACATTTACTGTATCTTTTGCTATATGAAATTTCAACAATGTAAGTATTTTCATTTTTCCCTTCCTGCTATGAAAGGTTTAAATATTTCAAAGTCTGAACTTACCGCCTTAGTTCTAATGTGTCATTACCTCAAAATGGTTTATAGGGCTACTAAATAATCAAGTATATCAGAATTCAAGTTATTGGCAGTCAGGGATGTGGATTTTGTGAAACTCAGGATCACATTTCACCCTTATTATTATTATATTTTTTACACATGGGAGAATTCTCTGTGAACATGTTCTCTATTAGTGTAACTATAATTTATAAAACTCAAATTGGATCATTTCCACATTATGTCTGACTAATTGTTAAGCTGTAGTAAATTCTCAGATATTGTCTATTAATGTGTACATAATCTTTTGTGATCTTGCTGAACCTATTCCCTTTTTCTGCTAAATTTCCCCTTTTGCTTTTTTTTTTCAATAGTAGCAAAGCCAACTTCCATTTATTAGTTTCTGGTTTCTGGTCTACATTCCTTCCAGAAATGGATTTGTTCTTTGTAGTATAACCTTGAAAGTATAATTTCATTTTCTAGTAATCCTCTAATGCAGTTCCTGAGAGAAATTCTAAACCGAACAGGAATAACTCCTATGTCCTATTAAAAGCAAAACAAAGCAAACACAAAATTGTATGTACATATACATACACACATGCATATGTTTTTTCTTCTACATTTTTACTATGCAGATAAAAGCAAAATAAACAAATTTCTTAAAATCCCTTTGTTTTCCATATTTGTGTATGTGTATGCACATACACACAGATGTATACGTATATGGATATGTGTGTATACACATATACAGTTGAAAAAAAGCAGAGATGTTTTTTATCAGTCCGAGTGACTTGACTTAAATATAACCTGGTTTTGATTCTTGACTTTGATTGCCTATGATTTAAAAATCTAACCCATTGAGTCTATAGAAATATTACTTTTGAACTTTTGTGTATGTGAGGTAGGACATGAAGAAAAAAGAGAAAACTTTAAGTTGCAAAAGACCTCAAAAGTAATGCCATAATTTCTCTCAAGATACCAAATTAGATTCACTAAGTTCTAAAACCTGATGAGCTGTGCCACTAAAAATTTACTTTGTATGGTATAACTACAGGGTCCTGAGAAACGTACAAACAAACTGAACAATCTGATGTGAGATGAATGTTGCTGTTATGACCCAAATTAGAGTAGAGAAAGGGTGCCGTGCAAGAGCTTTAGCTTCAAAGCTTGCTTTCAGAGCACAAAAGCAAACTTTGTATATGGGAGTCCTGAGGGTCAGGACTTTTGAGAAGTCCTCAAGCTACATATCTCTCTACCCTCAAAAGGAATGAGTCTCTAAACCCGACTTTTGTCAGTGTGTCTCTTTTATTTTTTACTTTCTTGGTGAATGTTTTATTTGCTACTGGTACAGTCTTATTGATGACATAACCAAGGAAGAGTGTTCACTCCCTCAGCATTCACTGCCCACTGTCTTTGATTGCATACTCAGAGATCTGGCTATATCAAATGTTTCCAAATGTTTCTTCTCAAAATATCTGCTCGAGTTTTTCTTCTGGAAACTTTCTGCTCCAAAGAAGCCCAGAAGTGTGTCTAATTCTTTCAACCAACCCTAATATATTTCATCACCTTATATGCTCCAATGTCTCAAGGATTTATCTACTTCTCAATTTTATTAACTAGGATATTAACATTTGGCTTATGCATTTGGTTTATTGGTTGATTTAGGGTAGGTGCCAAAGAATTATTCATACCCATTTTACACCTTCAATTTATTGTACGATTCCATAATTCAAAGATACTACATAAAGGCCTCAGAGCATAGAAGATTTTTAAAATTATATTAGTAGTAGTTGAGATTTTGAAAACAACTCATAAAATTTGTCCTATAATCTGTAATTCATAATTCACCCAATTAGTTCTTACTTTTAAGAAATGAATGTTTTCGGACACATAGTGTTTAGAAAATGTAGTTATCAGTTGAGTATGCTCATGGTATTAGAGCAATGCTTACATCATTACAAAATGACCCCAACTTTATACGAATAGATAAAATGACTAAGGGGGCTTTGATTATCATGATTGGCATTGGAACAAAGAAATGGAATAAAAAGAGACCTGCTAAATTAAGGTTTTAAAGCATTCAAACAATTCCATCAGTGGAATATATTTAGCAAAATATAGTATCTTCACAGACTTTAAGAGGAGATTTAAAATAATTTATAGTTGGAAAAATGCAAATTGACTGGTAGAATGATATAGTAAATGTTGACTCCTGAGAAAGTGTATTTCACCGTAAGCTAGCATCAAATAAGTTGATGTAAGAAGAAATAACACAGAATAAAATAGGAAAGGCATCAAGGGGATAAATAAATCATTCCAACTAAAAAAAAGCAGAACAGAGAAAATGAGCATTTGTCAAGCATTCAAGAGAATGGTGGGACTTTGAAAATATGTCACAGGAAAAGGTATGGCTAAATGGTGGACCCAAAATTGATCCCCTCTATAATTTCAATGCAGAAATTAAATTATTGCTTAAGTTAAATGACCAGTACATAACTTGTATGGATCTTTT
>CM053583.1:217335985-217371283 GCA_028627135.1 Pseudochirops cupreus
AAAAAAAAATTTGCTTGTAAATCCATCTAGCCATCAAGAGTTTTTCCTAAGGACCTCATTGATGGCATGCACAATTTCTTTCTCTGAAATAGGGTTACTTATGTTAATCTGAGCAGTTTATATTTTTGTAAATATTCATTCATTTCACTAAGATTGTCTACTTTATGGACATATAGTTGGGCAAAATAACTCCTAATTATAGTTTTAATTTCCTCTTCATTGATGGTGAATTCACCCTTTTCATTTAGATACTGGTAATTTGATTTTCTTCTTTCTGTTTTTAAAATGAATTTGACCAAAGTTTTATCTTAAAGAAAAAAAACCTGGGGTGGCTAGGTGGTGCAGTGAATAGAGCACCAGCCCTTGAGTCAGGAGGACCTGAGTTCAAATCTGGCCTTAGACACTTAACACACACAAAAAAACTAGCAAGTCACTTAATCCCAATTGCTTTCCCTTCCCTCCTCCAAAAAGCAAAACAACAACAACAGCAAACGAACAAACAGCTCTTAGTCTCATTTATTGATTCAATAGTTTTCTTAATTTAAGTTTTATTAATCTCTCCTTTGGTTTTTGGAATTTCTAATTTGGTATCTAATTGCAGGTTTTTATTTTGTCCTTTGTCTAGATATTTTAGTTGCATGCCCAAGTTATTGATCTCCTCATCTCTATTTTATTCATGTAAACATTTGAAGATATAAAACTTTCCCTAAGAAGTCCTTTTTCTGTATCCCTCAAATTCTGGTATGTTGTCTCATCATTGTCATTCTCTTGGATGAAGTTATTGATCATTTCTATGATTTATTGTTTGACCCACTCATTTTTTTAGGAGTAGTCTACTTAGTATCTAATATTTAGTCTGGCTTTCTATGGCTCTTTATTTTATGTAATTTTTATTGTATCATGATCTTAAAAGGCTACATTTAATATTTCTCACTTTCTGAATCGGATTGTGAAGTTTTTATGCCCTAGTACATGGTCAACTATTTTGTAGGTGCCATATATCACTGAGAAAAAGGTATATTCCTTTCTATCCATGCAGTTTTCTCCAGAAGTCAACCATATTTAACTTTTCTGAAATTCTATTCACCTTCTTAAGATTTTTGTTTGTTTATGTTTTTACTTTGTGGTTAGATTTGTCTAGTCAGAGGGTGACATGGAGGCCCCCCACTAGTATAGCTTTGTTCTCTGTTTCTTGATGTAACTTTCTGAATCTCCTTAAGTATTAGATTGCTATGCCACTTGGTGCTTATATGATTAGTAATGATATAATGTCCTTTTTTCAGTGCCTTTTAGTAGGACATATAGTTTCTTTTCTTATCCCTTTTAATTAGAGCTATTTTTGCTTTTGCTTCATCTGAGATCATAATTGCTGTCTTTGCTTATTTTTCTTTTACTTCAGCTAAAACATAATATATTCTGCTCTAGCCTTTTACCTTTACTCTGTGTATATCTCTCTGTTTCAAATATGTTTCCTTGTAAACACATATTGTCAGATTATGGTTTTTAGTCCATTCTGCTCTCTATTCCATATTATGGAAGAGTTCTCCCCATTCACATTCAAAGTTTTAATTACTATCTGTAATATCTCTTCATCCTATTCCCCCCAACCTGTTTATGCTTTAATTTCTCCTTTTTCCCTTTCCCTCCTCATTAGAGTTTTGCTTTTCATCATCTCCTCCCTCAATCTTCCCACCCTTCTATCAGCCTCCTCCACTTTATTTACCTTTTCACCTATTACCCCTTTCCTCCCTTCTAACCATACTCCCCTCCCCCTTTTCCCCTCCAACTGCTTATAGAGCAAGTTAGGTTTCTATATGTAAATAAGTGTTTTCTTCCCTCCTTGAGCCAAGTCTAATGAGAATAAGGTTCAACAATACTCATCTTTCTCCCTTCTTTCCTTCTACTGTAAGATGTTTTTGTGCCACTTCATGTGATGTAATTACCTTTTTCTGCTCCCTCCTTTCCTCTTCTCCCATTACAATCCCTTTTCACCACTTAATTAGTTTTTTTTTTACCATCACATCAAACTCAGTTTGTACCCATGCCCTCTGTCTATTATATTCCTACTATATGCCATAATAAATATACAGTTCATAAGAGTTTTAAGTATCATCTTCCAATGTAGGGACATAAACAGTTTGCCCTTATTAAATAGCATGCCTTTTTTTTTTCTTCTTTTCTGTTTACCTTTTAAGGCTTCTCTTGAGTTTTGTATTTGAAGGTCAAATTTTCCACTGAGCTGTGATATTTCCATCAGAAAGTTCTGGAAATTCCCAGTATTGTTGAATATTGATCTCCTCACCTGAACAATTATGCGTAATTTTGTTGGGTAGTTAGTCCTTTGTTGTACTCTAAGTTCCTTTGCCTTACAGAATATCATATTCTAAGCCCTTCAATCTTGTAATATAGAAACTGTGAGGTTCTACACAATACTGACTGTGGTTCCACTATATTTGAATTATTTCTTTCTGAATGCTTGCTGTATTTTCTCCTTGACCTGTTAATTCTGGAATTTGGCTGCAGTATTCCTTGTTGTTTTCAATTTGGGATCTCTTTCAGGAGGTGATTGGTGGTTTTCTTCAATGACTATTTTATCCTCTTTCTAGGACCTCAATGCAATTTTTCTTGATTTCTTGAAAGATTCTGTCCAGGATGTTTTTTTGATCAAAGTTTTCAGGTAGACCAATAATTCTTAACTTATCTCTCCTGAATCTATTTTCATGTTTCATTGTTTTCAAATGAGGTATTTTGCATTTTATTTTATTTTTTTTCATTTTGTTTGATTGATTCTTGATGTCTCATAGAGTCATTAGTTCTCACTTGCCCAATTTTAATTTTTCAAGAATTTTTTTTCCCTTCAGTTAGCTTTTGTGCCTCCTTTTCCATTTGATCAATTGTCTTTTTAAGGAGTTGTTTTCTTTAGTGTACTTCCCCCGCCCCCATTTTTTCAATTGTATATTTAAAGCAATTGTTCAATTTTTCTTCCAACTCTACAATTTGACTTTTATATGCACTAAAGTACCATGGAAAGATAGATGAAAAACTAATTGGAAACTAAATGATTTAATCCTAAAGAATGAGTGGGTCAAACAAGAAATTATAGAAACAATCAGAAACTTCATTCAGGAGAATGACAATAATGAGACATCATACCAAAACTTGTGGGGTGCAGCAAAGGCAGTTCTTAGGGGAAGTTTTATATCCCTGAATGCATATATGAATAAATTAGAGAAAATGAAGGTCAATGAATTGGGCATGCAATTGAAAAAGCTAGAAAAAGAACAAATTGAAAATCTCCAATTAAATGCTAAATTAGAAATAATGAAAACCAAAGGAGAGATTAATAAAACTGAAATTAAGAAAACTATTGAACTTATAAATAAAACTAAGAGCTGGTTTTATGAAAAAAACCAGTAAAATTGATAGACCCTTAGAAAATATGAAAAAAAGAAAGAAGAAAATCAAATTTCGAGTATCAAAAATGAAAAAGGTGACTGTACCTCCAATGAAGAGGAAATTAAAACTATAATTAGGAATTATTTTTCCCAACTATATGCACATAAATTTGAAAATCTTAGTGAAATGGATGAATATTTACAAAAATATAAGTTGTCCAGATTAACTGAAGAGGAAGTAAATTATTTAAATAAACCCATCTAAGAAAAAGAAATTGAACAAGCTATCAGTGACCTCCCTAGGAAAAAAATCTCCAGGGCCAGAAGGATTTACTAGTGAATTCTATCAAACATTTAAAGATCAATTGATCCCAATACTCTACAAACTATTTGGGAAAATTGGTGAGGAAGGAGTCTTACCAAATTCTTTTTATGACACAAATATGATACTGATACCTAAATCAGGGAGAGACAAAACAGAAAATTATAGACCAATCTCCCTCATGGATATAGGTGCAAAAATTTTAAATAAAATATTAGCAAAAAGACTACAGCAACTTATCACAAGAATAATACATTTTGATTAGGTTGGATTTATTCCAGGAATGCAAGGATGGTCCAATATTAGGAAAACCATCAGTATCATAGATCATATCAACAATAAAACTAGCAGAAACCATATGATTATCTCCATATATGCAGAAAAAGCTTTTGACAAAATACAACATCCATTCCTATTAAAAGCACTAGAAAGTAAAGGAATAAATGGAGTTTTCCTTGGAATAATAAGTAGCATCTACTTAAAGCCATCAGCAAGTATTATATGTAATGGGGATAAACTAGAAGCATTTCCAATAAGATCAGGAGTGAAACAAGGATGTCCACTATCACCCCCTCTTATTCAATCTGGTACTAGAAATGTTAGCAGTAGCAACTAGAGAAGAAAAAGAAATCAAAGGAAACAAATTAGGCAAAGAAGAGACAAAGCTATCAATGTTTGCAGATGATATGATGATATACTTGGAGAATCCTAGAGAATAAAGTAAAAAAAAAAACTTCTTGAGACAATAAATAAATTTAGTAAAGTTGCAGGATATAAAATAAACCCACATAAATCCTCAGCATTCCTATATATTTCTAACGACATCCAACAGCAAGAGATAATAAGAGAAACCCCATTTAAAGTTACTGTAGACATTACAAAACATTTGGGAATCTACCTACCAAAACAAACCCAGGATCTATATGAACAAGACTACAAAACACTTTTGACACAAATAAAATCAGATCTAACTAATTGGAAAAATATCAGTTGCTAATGTCTGGGTTGAGCTAATGTAATAAAACTCACAATTTTACCTAAATTAAATTACATATTTAGTGCCATGCCAATCACTCTACGAAAAAATTACTTTATAGAACTAGAAAAAATCATGACAAAATTCATTTGGAAGAAGAAAAGGCCCAGAATATCAAGGGAATTAATGAAAAGAAATGCTAGGGAAGGTGCCCTAGCCGTACCAGATTTTAATGTCTATTATAAAGCAGCAGTCATCAAAACTACTTGGTATTGGCTGGGGAATAGAGTAGTGGATCAATGGAATAGATTGGGTACAAAAGACTCAGTAATCAATGATTATATTAATATACTGTTTGATAATTCCAAAGACCTCAGTGTTTGAGACAAGAACTCACTACTTGACAAAAACTGCTGGCAAAATTGGAATATAGTATGGCAGAAACTGGGCATAGACCATCATCTAACGCCGCCCAAAGTCAAGTCTAAATGGGTGCATGATCTAGGTATAAAGGCTGATACTGTAAATAATCTGGGGAAGCAAGGAATAGTTTACCTGTCAGATTTATGGAGTAGGGAAGACTTTATGACCAAAGAAGAGTTGGAGAGCATTATAAAAAACAAAATGGATAATCTTGATTACATTAAATTGAAAAGTTTCTATACAAACAAAGCCAATGTAACCAAGATTAAGAGGGATGTGGGGAATCAAAAAAGACTTTTTACAACCAGTTTCTCTGATAAAGGCCTCATTTCTAAAATATACAGGGAATTAAGTAAAATCTATAAGAATACAGTTCATTCCCCAATTGATAAATGGTCAAAGGATATGAACAGGCAATTTTCAGAGGTAGAAATTAAAGATATTTATAAGAGTATGAAAAAATGCTATAAATCACTATTGATTCAAGAAATGCAAATCAAAACAATTTTGAGTTACCATATTTCACCAGTCAGATTGGCTAATATGACAAAACAGGAAAATGACAAATGCTGGAGATGATGTGGAAAAATTGGAACACTAATGCATTGTTGGTGGAGTTGTGAACTGATTCAACCATTCTGGAGAGCAATCTGGAACTATGCCCAAAGGGCTATAAATAAGTGTATACCCTTTGACCCAGTAATACCACTTCTAGGGTTGTATCCCAAAGAGATCATAGAAGTGGGAAGAAGACCCATATGTACAAAAATATTTATTGCAGCTCTCTTTGTGGTGGCAAAAAACTAGAAATTAAGGGGATGACCATCAATTGGCTAAACAAGTTGTGGTATATGAATGTAATGGAAAATTATTGTGCCATAAGAATTGAGGAGGGGATGGACTTCATATTTACCTAGAGAGGCTTATACAAACTGATGCTAAGTGAGAAGAACAGAATCAGGAGAAATTTGTACACAATCACACACACATCGTATGTGTGATGACCAACTTTGATAAACTGGACTCTTCTCAGCAACGCACAGCTATGAGACGACTCTACAAGTCTCAGGATGGAAGGAGATGTCTACATTCAGAGAAAGATCTAGAAAGAACAGAGTTTAAATGGAGACTGAAGCAACCTACATGCTCTCGTTCTTTTCCATGTTTGTTTGCTTTTTTCTTCTTTCCCATTGTTCACTCCATTGGTTACAATCCTTCTATACAACCAGACTAATGTCTAATGTGAAAATATTTGCAGATCCTATACGTGATTGCATGGGGGCAGGGAAGAAGGCAGGGAGAAAATTTGAAACCCAAGGGATTGTAGAACTGAATCTTGTAAACTAAAAGTAAATGAATAAATCAATTGAATTTTTTAAAAAAGAAATTACACAAGAAAAAAAATATATTCTTCTTGAGCTCTTCCAAGAAGGCTTTTTTAGTTTGAGATAAGTTAAAATTCCCCCTTGAGATTTCATATGTTGGTATTTTTTTCAATACTGTTTTCTTCTGAATTTGTTTTTTGATCTTCTGTGTCCTCCTAGTAGGAATCTATGATCTTTGTTCTTCTATGTTGCTTTTTGCTTGTGGTGTTTACCTTTTCCCTGACTTTTAAAATTGATGTTTGCTTCTGGGGCATAGGGGACACTATCCTACACTTCTTGTGCTAGGGGCTGGGGGCCTGGGTACTGTCTTTGTGTGCTATGGCCTCAGGTGCTGGCAAGTGGAGGCTGTAGAGGTTAGTTTACCTGGTGTTGAGCTGCAACTGGTGGTGGTGCCTGGTGTGTGCAGGGGCCAGGTGGGATTTTTCTGTGTTTCCCCCAGGTTACACTGATTTTCACAGGGTGGGATATGGGGTTTGGTATGTTCTGACTGCCAGAGGTCCCCTCCTCACCCAGTGCTCTGTTAGAGTATGGGTAGAATCAGCCCCTGGTGGATACCCATCTTCTTTTTTTTTTTTCATTGACTTGTTTATTTACTTTTAGGTTACCAGATTCAGTTCCACATTCACCTGAGTTTCAGATTTTCTTCCCTCCCTTCCACCCCCCCCCCCCATGGTGGCATGCGATCATGTATGGGATCTGCAAATACTTTCACATTATACAACAGTCTGGTTGTATAGAAGGGTTGTAACCAATGAGTGAACGCTGGGAAAAAAGAAACAAAATCAAACATGAAAAAGAACGATACCATTTATTGCTTCAGTCTCCATTTAAACTCTGGTCTTTCTAGATCTTTCTCTGAATGTAGACATCTCCTTCCATCCTGAGGCTTGTAGAGTTGTCTCATAGCTGTGCGTTGTTGAGAAGAGTCCAGCTTATCAAGGTTGGATACCCATCTTCTGGCACAGGCGTTGGTTCTCTGTGCTGGCATTTGCTCATTTACCTGGGTATGTCAAGTCACATGGGGATTCTGTTGCTCGCACTTTTCTGCTTCACCCTACTGAGGCTCAGGATCTCCCACTAGTCCACTGAGATGCACTTATCAGTGGCTTGCAGGAGACCTTCCATCCTCTACTAGTCTCCTTCAGCAACAGCAAGAGGGACTTTTCCCATTAATCCTCCTAGCCTCATGAACTAAAAGAACCCTGCATCCTGTCTCTTTGCTGGCTACACTTTTCTAGGATTTTCTTGGGGTGGTATTTTCTGGGTTTTTTGAGGTCAATAGGGGAGGGTGAGCATAACTGTTTCCTTATTCCACCATCTTGGCTCCCAGAAGTCGTACATATCACTTCTTATAGCACAATAACATAACATCACAATCATATACCATCAGTTGTTCAGCCATTCCACCACTGATAGACATCACCTTAATTTCCAATTCTTGTTTGTTTTGCTTTTTGGAGGGGGGAAGGCAGGTCAATTAGGTTTAAGTGACTTGATCAAGGTCACATAGGTAGTAAGTGTGTCAAGTGTTTGAGGCCAGATTTGAACTCAGGTCCTCCTGACTCCAGGGCCGGTGCTCTATTCACTGTACCTCCTAGCGGCCCCATTAATTTCCAGTTCCTAACCACCACAAAAAGAGCTGTTATAAATATTTTTGTATAGATAGAAATTTCCCTTTTTAAAAAATCTCTTCTGGATACACACCTAGTAGAGGTACTGCTGTATTAGATGGTATGCAGAGTTTTATAGCCCTTTGGGCATAGTTTCACATTGTTCTCTGGAATGAGTGGAGCAGTTTACAACTCCTTCAGCAGTGTATTAGTGCCCCAGTTTTCCCACATCCCCTCAAATATTTATCATTTTCCTTTTTTAATTTTTTTTTTTTGCCATATTAGCCAATCTGATAGGTATGAAGTGGTAACTCAGTTGTTTTAATTTACATTTCTCTAATCAATGGTGATTTAGGACATTTTTATATGACCATAGTTGGCTTTTTTTCTTGCAATGCTATTATCTTAAAGAATCTTTAAAACAGTTTTATTACAGTTAGGTTTTAAGAGACTGTCTTGGGTCTATAAAACAAAGGAAACTATCTGAATCATTGAGTCTTGAAATTATCTAGTTTGATGAGCTTTAAGTCTTTTGTCCAGTGATAAACCTAACTAAGTTTGGAAGAGTTCACCACCTAATTGGCTATGTTATGGTGATAATATTTCTCAGTAATTGGGAAGTTAATATACCATTAATATTCCCATGGAAAGAAAAGACGGATACTGATGAAAAAAACATGTACACTCATGCCAGTTCTCTATCCTTTCCTCCATTTTTTTTTCTTTTTCCTTCTAGCAACAGCATGTACTTTATATAGGGATGATTCCCCTTTCAGAATGCAAAGAGTGCTGTTGGGGTTTGCTGCTACAGAAAACAATAGGAATAATAATTTGAATAAATTAACACAGGTAATGGGAAGTCAGCCTTCCTAAGGTTTGTCAAAGTTCCAGCTGGAAGTTTTTCTGGTTCAAGGTTGCTGCCCTGGTAAATGCAAAGGTGGAGTAGAGAAGTGTCTTTTTTGTCAATTACTTTCTTTGTTATGTATGGTAATGGTTCAACCACCTTTTGATTTGGGTATGAAACTGGGATGGAATGAGACACTTGTAATTGGGATTGTGCTGATAAATGTTTAACAACTGAATCTGGGAGATAGGGATGGGAGAAGGCACACTTTTTTTTAAGGTTAATCTGAACCATTAACATGGTTTCTATCACTTTCTCCATCCTAGCAAATCAATCAAACAATTCCTGTTGTATAGTGTTTGCTGATTTCCAAGGCATAATTACTCATATGGAAAATTTAACAATCAGCTCTCTGCACTAGTATGAGTTGTTTTCAGTATACTTTTATTTGTAATCTGTCTAATAGTTTTTAAAAAACAAGTTTAGTTAGCCATAGCAAGTAAAGAATATTCAGAGCAAATGATATTCTGGAACAAATGAGGTAATGTTTGTTAAATACTTAGCACAGTTCCTGACACATAGTAGAGCTTAATAAATATATGTTCCCTTCCCCCAGATCAGGAAAGGGATGCCCATCCATGATGAAGTATTGATTAAGCATAGCATCCTAGAGATATTCACATGACTGATCTGAAGTCTTACTGAAGACTATTGTTGGTCTGAAGCATCATAGAAGAGTATTGTACTGGTTATTTGTACCCAAGAAATCAAGAAGCAATGTCAACAGCCTAAATTAAGAGTGGGAATCCCGCACCCCTGAGGCCAACTGTGGCCTTCTAGGTCCTCAAGTGTGGCCCTTCGATTGAATCCAAAATTCATAGAACAAAAGGAGGTTTCCCATCACTGGCTGAACCTCAGTCCCTTGAACAAATCAAATTTCAAGGGAAGTTATAAGATTTTTCAAAGATTAAAAAAAAAATCTAAGCTATCTCTCTGGTGCAAGAGATTCCTTGACTTGGGGGGCTTACTGATTTACTTCTACAAAGTCAGTTAAATAATTTAGTGTTTTGGATGGGCAGAGTTATTTATAAACTTTTAGGTATCTAAAAGTTTTACATACTAAGGCCATAAACATTAACTCTTTTTGTACTCAGTTACCATATAAGGATTAACAAGGGAGGGAAGAAAATTGCTAAAATAAATGATTCCCCCAAAATGTGTTTTATTGTGCTTCTACACACACGCTTATGTACACACACACTCACACACATGTACATACACACACACAAACACATACCTCTCAACCTTTATGACAAGATTGTTAAGGTAAAATCCAGATTCTCTTCCTGGGTGGAAACCCACCTGAGAAGGATTGTTCTTTCACTATGACCCTCCTCTGATACACAACTGTAGAGGCCCGGGCAGGCAAACTTGCAAAAATAAAGTGGGAAGCTATGAAAAATTGGGGCTTTCCTGGAAAATATGGCTACCCATATATAAGAAGTTTTGGCATGATGAGAAGAGATACTATGTTGACCACCATATTAGATAGGTGGGAAATGATGATGATAACTTTCTCTTATGAGGGACCCTGAATGGGGCTTTTGAAGTGTGAGGTTGAAAGGAAATGATTTGATTATAAGTCTATATTGGTAATTGCTCTCCTGCTCTATCCAAACTTAATATATCCCAAAAGAGCCCATCCTATTCCAAGCCTTGAAATCCATACTTGTGGGACTCTTAGGCTGAGTCCCCTTAGGACGAAAGTAGCAAATATTTCCATCTATTTTAATTGCATGAGCAGGAGAAGACTAAAATTTCTGAGGCACGGTGACTTTGAAAGGTTGGGTGGGAAAAATGTGTCAAATATATGAGATATTGCATAATTCATCCAGCTTCCTTATAAGATAGGGAAGATTCTATGGGTATATATAAATATGCTAGCTTTAATTAGGATCATTTTTAGAAAACAAAACACTGAGGCAAGAAATATTTTTGATTAAGTAGACGTCCTAGAGAATTTTGATCTAGGTGGCAATTGTGACTATGGTTTGTGTATAAATGGAATGTATGTTATTAAGAGTTCTTGAAAGTCACCAACTATATGGGTTCTTACAATTACTACAATGTTGTTTATTTGAGATAGAGCCCAATGGAAGATTTCGTTATTGCTTGAACCATTGTGCATAGTCAATATTAACTAATTAATAATAATGTGTTAGTGGGGAAAACTATCTGCTTAACAATGATGGGGATAAATGAGGCTAGATTACTATATAAACTCACTTTAAAATAGCCCTCTATGACTGGTGAAAACACATATCACTTGGCAACTTATAATATATTACAAATTGCTGAATAAACTTACTATTCAAGTGACTCTTGCTGACCTTGTGATGAAACAGGGCACTGAAAAATTGGGACATAGTATGGAATATCTCACTAATGCCATTTCTCAATTTTCAAAGCTGAAACTGGTCAGAAATACTTTATTATTTTTTTACTCTTGGAAAAAAATCAGAATAATTTCACTATCCTTTCCAGTGATTGCTTGAATTATCCTTCATTTTTCCATTGTTGGGTGATCAGAGAATTGAAATTGCCTTACTTCTTGAGGATTTTGACCCTCACCATATATTGATGATATAATGCTGACTAGTCTGGCAGTCACATTAGCAGAATTCTGCAGCTTGATGATAGCTCACATGAGAGTCAAAAGATAGGAAATCAACCCTCATAAATTTCAAGGTTCTGCCCACTCAGTTAAATTTGGGGGAATATGAGTGGAGAACCCAGATGATTCCTCTGGACACAATCCATAATAAATTCAGGATATGTTTTATGCCTGAAGTAGAAAAAAAAGTACAGGTAGCAACCATGCTCACAGAGAAAGGAAAAATAAAAATAGATTCAATTAAAAGATATAAGGGAGGAAATTACATGTTGCTTAAACGTACCTTAGATTATGAAAGAATATAAATAACAAAACACATATGCACCAAACAATATCCTTTTTTAAGGAAATGATTTTTAACAATAATTTTAAAAGATTTAGGAATAATATTATTTTATTTTTTTGAATTTAGGAATAAAAAATTAATTTTTTATAAAGAGTTATACCTTTTGCTTGATGTTACATGGCACCTACACAAAGACACAAAGGTCATGTATTAGGGGAAAACAAACAAACAAATAAACAAAAGAAAAACACAAAAATAAAACACAGAAAAACAAAAAATGCCAAAGCATCCTTTTCAGAGCATAACACATTAAAATCATATTTAATAAAGGACCGTGGCAAGATAAATTGGAAATTAAGTGGAAACTAAGTAATCTAATCCTAAAGAGTGAGTGGGTCCAGGAACAAATGATAGAAAACATCAACAATTTCATTGAAGAGAATGACAACAGTAGGACATAGCAAAATTTATGGGATCCAGCCAAAATAATACTTAGAGAAAGCTTTGTATCACTAAATGCTCACGTGGATAAAAGAGAGAAAGAGCAGATCAATGAATTGGGCACAGAAATGAAAAAAATAGGAAAATAAACAAATTAAAAACCCCAAATTGGAAATCTTAAAAATCAAAGAAAAGATTAATAAAACTGAAAGCGAGAAAACCACTGAGCTAAAAAATTAAAATAAAGCAAATGAAATAAAACTAGGAGTTGGTTTTATGAAAATATAAACAAAATATACAAACCATCAATTTAAAAAAGAAAACCAAATTACATTATCAAAAAGGAAAAAAGGATAAATTCACCACCCATTTAAAGTAATCATTTTAAGTAATTTTGCCCGCTTTTATGCAAATAAATCTCACAATCTAGGTGAAATAGAGGAATATTTTTAAAATATACAAAATGCTTAGATTAACAGAAGAAATGGAATACTTAACCAAAACTCAGAAAAATAAATTGAGCAATCTATCAACAAACTCCCTAAGAAAAAATCCCCAGGACCAGATGGATCCACAAGTGAATTGTACAAACATTTAAAGAAAAATTAATCTCAACACTCTAGAAACTATTTGGGAAAATATGGAAAGAAGAAGTCTTACCAAATTCCTTTTGTGACACAAATATGATGCAGAGCCATAAAAAGAATTTGATAGACTTCTAGACAGAGGACACAGGTATGACTTGCCTGTGAATGTTTCATGTGAATAGAAAGATAGCCCTTCTGCACGGTAGTCAAATAGATACCAGCACTAGAAAATCAATTGCTTTAAATGCATTTCAGCAGCATCGGCCCCATGTGAAGTGGGAAACCTCCTGTCCTGTGTAAGGAAAGGACAAGTGGTAGAGGTACTCCCCAAGAAGGGGAGTGCCTGTGATTAGGATGATATCTTAAAAAAAATACAATTAAGGAGTGAGAAAGAGGAATGCACTGGGAGAAAAGGGAAGGGAGAGATAGAATAGGGTAAATTATTCCTCCTAAAAGAGATGAAAATGGAAGAACTTTTACAGTAGAGAAGAAAATGGTGGGATTTTGGAAGAATTTTTGTGCTATGCTGCTTCATGAACTAAGGCCATCACGCAGTAGAAACATCAATCCAGGGGGTTACTGCTAGAACAGCCATCATGTAAAAACATTAATTTGGGGTATAAACAGCAAAGCAAAATTATAAAAGGAGAAAAAATAAAACAAAAAAAAAGGCATATCAGGTATTAACTAAAATATTATCCAGAACTAGTCTTCAATAGCATGAAAATGAAATATAAATTCATAGTTGATGAATTGGTTAACTGTTGGCTAATATGTAATGTTAATATGTTGTTCAAATAACAAATTAAGGATCAGAAATGCTATGAGGTAAATAAGCGTTTGACCATTGCAGCTCCCGAACACTACCCAATAAACCCAAGAAGGGTTAAAATGTGCATTAATGAAGGAAGTTTCTATACTCATCCAATTACAGAACCTTGGAATTACAAAAGTTATAGTACATGCAATACTTTTGCAAGTATTGAGCTATAGTGACAGAATATATTATTTGTTTTGAAACTGAGAACTCATTCATGCATGTTAACTTCCATAAGGAAAGTCTGGAAGTCCTTTATTTCATTAAATGACCATCTCCTTGCCTGAAAGATTATGCTCAGTCTTGTCAGGTAGTTGATCCTTGGTTGCAGTCCTAGCTCTTTTGCTTTATAAAATATCAAATTCCAATTCCTCCGGTTTTTTAATGTATCAGCTCCTAAGTCATGTGTAATCCTGACTGTAGTTTCACACTATTTGAATTGTTTCTTTTTGGGTGCATTCAGTATTTTCTCCTTGACCTTCTAGCTCTAGAATTTGGCTACTATATTTCTTGGAGTTTTCAATTTGGGATCTCTTTCAAGAGGAGATTGGTGAATTCTTTCAATGACTATTTCCCCTTCTGATTCTAGGACCTCAGCACAGTTTTCTTTGACAATCTCTTGGAGGATGCTGTCCAGGTTGATTTTTTCATTATGGCTCTCTGGTAGGCTGATATTTCTTAGGTCATGTCTCCTGGATCT
This sequence comes from Pseudochirops cupreus, assembly GCA_028627135.1. Lineage (NCBI taxonomy): Eukaryota > Metazoa > Chordata > Mammalia > Diprotodontia > Pseudocheiridae > Pseudochirops > Pseudochirops cupreus. Next base: position 217,350,446 of record CM053583.1, read on the forward strand.
ATTTTCTGGGTCAGTTGTTTTTCCAGTAAGATATTTTGCACTTTCTTCTAATTTTTCAATCTTTATGTTTTGTTTGACTGACTCTTGCTGCATCATAGAGTTCTTAGCTTCAATTTGACTGATTCTAATTTTTAGTGAATTATTTTCCTCAATTAGTTTTTGAATCTCCTTTTCCATATGTTCAGTTTTCATTTTTAGGGAGGTATTTTTTCCAGTTAGATTTTGGACCTCCTGTCCTAGTTCTCCAATTTTACTTTTTAAAGATTTGTTTTCTTCAGTGAGATTTTTTTTTCCAGTTTGGTCACTGTAGATTTAAATTTATCTCCTACCTCTCGAATTTTGTTTTTAAAATCCCTCTGGAGGTCCTCCAAGAATGTTTTTTGGGTTTGAGACTAATTCACATTTCCCTCTGTGGTCTCCAGTGTGAGTATAGAGACTGTGTTGCCTTCTGAATTTGGTGATCTTGCTCACTATAAAAGGATTTGATGGTCCTAGATTTTCTAGGTTCCTTCTTCCCCATTGTGATTGCCTGTGTCCTGGATTTTTAAAAGTGGCTATTTGCTTTTGGGGTGCAGAAGCATTGAGCTTCTCAGGCTGTGAGGTAGGAGTTTGGTTGTTCACTTTGTGAGCTGTAGCCTCTGAGTGATTAGACTGAGGCCAAGGTCAGGACTCTCAGTGTTTCACCTGAGTTTCTCTGAGGCTTACAGAGTAACCTATGGGGGCAAGGTGGTCTGGCTCCTTCAGGTTTCCACCTCTGTGTCTCTGGGTTACAGCTCAGGCAGGCTCAGTAGCTGGAGGCCAGAAGGGATGCTGTCAGCTGAATCCCTCCCAGTGGAGCTAAAGCTTGCATCTGGGCTTGTGTAGTTGGTGTTTGCTGCATCCACCCTCCTGGGCTTCCTCTTCCTCAGTGCCTCCCAAGCCTGAGGGTATTCCACTAATTCAGGATTTTACTCTGAGTGGGGCAATTATCTCTGGACTTTTCTGGGTCAGGGAGGGGGGTATCAGAGCAACTAAGTTTTATTCCTCCATCTTGATTTCTGGAAGTTCAGGTATGTAATTTTTAAACATCCAGGCTGCTGGCTAGTAGCCCTAAGAAAAGGTGCTGACCCTGCTGCAGCCTCACATTTTCTCTTACCCAGCTCCAACGATCCTCTGTTCTGTGGTGAGACGGCTGCAAACCCCTCTGGCTGGGTGAGTCTGCTGGATGGCTGGGGCTTCTTCTCAGTCTGCCATACTCTGCTCTCAGATCAGCGCTGGTGCAGCTCCTGTGTGCTCCGTGTTCTCCCTGCCCTGACCAGAGTAAGCACTTTTCTGGGCTGGGAATCTGCCACTCTCCATCTCCTAGTGCATTCTGTCACTCTTAAATCTGTTCAAATTCACTTTTTAGCTAAAAGCTAAACGCAACAGAATTCTTGGAGGATCTTGGAAAAGCTACTGCTTCCTTTCTGCTGTCTTAGTTCTGCCCACCATGTTAACTTCCAGTAAGGAAATTTCTTCATTCACTGAAGATTCTTGTCTTCTTAGCAACATATTAGAACTTCATAGGTTGTTGAGAAGTTAAGTTTTTTTTAACCAAAGAAGGGTTAAAATATGCATTAATGAGGGAAGTTTATGTTAAAACAGGAGGTTACTAAAATTGGTCTAGGTAGTCCTCCCACTGACATCCTCTGCACCCTACAATTTGAATGGTAGCATTTCCCAGCTTCCTATAAGTGTCCAAGGAACTCTGTCTTTTTACTCCATAGTATCTACTAATTTATAACACTTCGTGTCTTGTTCCTATGATTTTTAGCCCTCAAGTTTTTCAGAGCCTCCTTAGTCTATGATCTTATTCATATCAATTATGATCAAAAGGGAAAAAGCATAGTAGATGTCACTTTGCACCATCAAACCTTTAGATCATTAAACTGTATACATGACTGTATGAAGGAGACATCATATGACCCTTTTAAACCATTCCATTTTTAGGATCTCACTGAGACAATAAAAAAGGAGGAGTTATGTGGTGATATAGTTTACACTTGCTTAGTACTCTGGTAAACGAGTCCAAATCCTGGTTCTTTATTACCTATAATCTTAGGTTTTCTGAGTTTCCTTATCTGCAAAAGGACATATCAATCGACATTTGGCTCACATCTTAAGCAGAAAAGCCATATTTTTTCATGAGTTCAGAACTCTGGAACTTAGAAAAATGAGCAATGTAGAGACAAAGGTAAAGATGGAAAAAGAGCTTTGGGAGTAGAGAAGGAGGAGGAGAGACAGAGACAGGCACACAGAGAGAGAGAGCGAGACAGAGACAGAGACAAAAAGATAAAGAGACACAGAGAAAAGGAGAGGGAGAGAGAGATAGAGACAAAAAACAGACTGAGACAGAATAACATGTGGTAAAAAGTAGAAGAAACCAGGGAAAAATGAACAGCATATTAAAAGGCAAAACATACTAAGTATATGGAATCCATCAGCAAAAGAACTGGATCAATCAGACAAATACACACACGCGTGCGCACACACACACAAACTCACACACAATACACATTTATTAATTACCCAGTATGTATTTTTGAGCACCAGGTTCATTTTTATTATCAATGTGACTTTGGGCAAGTTGTTTTATTCCTCCCACTCCCTGACTCAGGTTAGTCCTCTATAAAATGGGGATACCATCCACATCACTGGATTCTTTTGAAAAAAAGCATTTTGCCAAGTCCAAACTATCATATAAATGTGAGGTATTATTTGTAAGTCATAAAATTGTGAATGTGCTTTCAGTTTCTTTTTCAAGCATCAAAAAATTATAGAAAACAAAGATATCAAATTTATTCTCAAAATGGTGAAGAAGTTAATAAATGAAAAACGTGTTAGGAAGAAAAAAATAAAAATAATGAAAATTTCACATTGTATCACTTGCATAAAAACAAATATTTTTAAATGCATCTATAGATGTCTTCAGTTTCCCTCATAATTATGCTCAACATTCAGACCTACATATTGTTACAAAATGTCTGTGAGGAAATGTTATTTTTTGTCAAATTTCTTGTGTGACATTACTGTTAAACAAGAAATTTAGTTGTTAATAGGCCAATTTAGCTTTCTTTTCATTTTAACTATTTGTGCATTCTACAATGTGGGTGTAATGATAAGGGGGTATTGAAGATCTTCCCTGACCCTTGTATTGGCAAGCAAACAGGTACTTAGCACCTTGTTTCAGTTCACGATTGTATCAAGTATTAAGTTTTAGAACTTGTGAATCCCATAGTGGGAGGAAGTTGCTGATGTAACAGGAAGGGGCAAAACAAAGAGGAGTTAGTGCCATATCTAATGAAAAGCCCAAGGTAGAGAGCCAAAATTGTTAAGACAGAGAGAGAACTGCTAAGATTCTGAGAACTTCTGAAAACTGCTACATACTGAGAACAGAATGGAGAACATAACTTGTAGTGGCAGAACTGAAAACTGAGAACTGAAGAGAGAACTGAGAAGAACTGAGAAATGGGAAGAGGAGAACTGGGAGGAAGCATGGCTGTGGTGCCAGTACTTTGTCTGTTTTGATGTTACTTTGTCATATTTGTCTGCTGATAGAGGACATTGCTGTTGTTACAGAAGCCCTGGGACTGTACTGTTGGTTCAGAAGCCCTGAAAGAGCATTTTCTTATTGTATGTTTACAGAAATCCTGGAGGAGGATCTTACTGATGTTTTCAGAGGTCCCGGGACTATACTGATCATTTGTATTGATTTCCCAAACCTTGTTGGTGGGTCTATGTTGATTTAACAGGCAGAAAGTGAATTTATGAGGATCCTGGCTATGTTGCTGAATGTTATGGTGGCTTTGTTAAGCTTTGTCTTTCCAGGAACAGAAACTGTGAAGGACTTGAGTTGGACTAGACACTGTGAGCTTCAAAATGGAACAGGAACTGCACAAGTAGCTGGATAAGGAACTGAGAGTTTTCTGCCTTTGAACTCAGGTAACAGTTGGAGAGATTTGGGCAGGAGCTGGAACCATGGTAGAGGACCCATGGAAGCTGAGAGCCTGCCTTGAGTCAAGATGAAAAGACCTCTCCTTGGGTATTTAATGCAAACTGAGAAGATCATGATTTACTGTGGCCTAGAGGTGGAGAACTTTGACCTTTACATTTAGATGATTGAGTGTTACTTTGCTTGACATTACACTGCCTCAGTCACAGGCACAGAAACTTTTACCACCCCCCACCCCCACCAATCCTTCAACCCCTCCCACAGCTGATAGTAAAGGGAGATGGTTTCAGAGTCTGAGGAATATCAAGGGAACTTTTGCTGACAAGGAACAATAGACTCAGCTGTATTGCAAAGAGCAGCAAGGTCCAGTGGGAACCAGCACACACCAGGTGAGTACAGAAGCATTGGAGCAGAAAACCCCTGGCTGTGGGCACTTAAAGGAGGTTTGAGGTTTGACTTTGGTTCCAGACTAGAGGGGAAAACTGAAGATCAGGTGCAAGCTGCACCCTGCCCCCCCCCCCCCCATACTCCTGTCCTAGAGGTGATTACAAAAATTAAGCTATTACCACAAAAAAATGCACAGGCAAAGGAGAAAGAATTCAACTATAGAAAGTTATTATGGGGATAAAGAAGACTGGAGTTCATCATCAGAGGAGGATACTGAAGTAAAGAAAACCCCAAAGAATAATGCCAAATGTTCACCTGCCAAAAATAATTTATAGAAGGTCTGAAAAAAGATTTTAAAAATCAAATGACAATGATAGAGCAAAAACTAATGATAAAAAAAGAAAGAGTAATCCAGGAAAAACAAGAAGATTATTAAAGGAAAGTCAACCAATTAGAAAATGAGATCCAGATTCTTAAGGAAGAAAATGGCACCTTAAAAATTAGAATTGGGCAGGATGAAGCCAGTGAAATTATAAGAGATGAAGAAATAATTAAACAAAATATGAATAATGAAAGAAATAGAAGAGAAAGTGAATGAAAGTAAAACATAAGGAAAACAACAGATTTGGAGAATAAATCCTGAAGAGAAAACATAAAAATAATTGGGCTAACTAAAAGTTATGACCAAAAGAAGAACATTGATAAAATAATTCAAGAAATTACTAAAGAAAATTGTCCTGACATATTACAGCAAGGTGTGAAAGTATAAATATTTTTAAAAAATTATCTATCACCACTTCAAAGAGATCCTGAGGAAAACTCATAGGAATATTATAGTCAAATTCTGAAACCCTCAGCTCAAGGATAAGATATTAAAAGCAACAAAAATAAAACAATTTAAATATGATGGTGCCACAATTAGAATTACACAAGACCTAGCAGTGGAGATATTAAAGGACTGTAAGCATTGGAATACCATATATTAAAGAGCAAAAGAACAGGGACTCTGGTAGAAAAAATCATACCCAGCAAAATTAAGTATAACACTGAATGGAAAAAAGTGAACATTTGATCAACTCTCAGACTTTCAAGACTTTGTTTTTTAAAAAATGAATTTGATAGAAGATTTGACATACAAGAGCTAAGAGAAATATAAGATTTTTATAAGATAAAATATAAGAATATAATAATAAGAAATATAAGAAATATACTAAAGGCTGATTATAAGGGATTCAGTGAAAACAGATGATTTACTTTTTATATATTTAAAGTACAAAATGCACGTCTAAGATTCTTATTAATAATTGTATAGCTCAAAAGAAAGTTTAAGGTAAATCTGAATATAATATATATTTAAAGAGTAAAACCATTTAGGAACACCTAAAAATAATTATTATTTAATACAAATGAAGTACAAGAGGAAGAATTGCTACAGGGGAATTATATGGAGGAGTGAGGGCTGGTAATTCTGGTATCCTACTTTCATAGGGAATGGTTTTAAGAGGGAACAATACATATATATTTAGAAGAGTATAAGTCTTCTAAATTAAGAAGAAATAAAATGGTGCAGGGAGAGAGAGAAGGGAGAGGACAAGGGAGGGATCTTTAGAGGGTAGGGTGAGGGAATAGGTAAAATTGGCTATAGAAGGGTATTTATATTCATGGGAATGGGAGAATAGGGTAGGGGTCCTTGGAGGGGAGTAGGCAAGTAATAGCAGGGCAAGGTAGCAGATAGAAGTTCAGTAGAAGAGGCAGGAGGAATAGGAAACAAGAGATATGCATAAACATATAAACAAGGATCAGGAGGAGAATTCATTTGAAAAAGCAGTATGTCTCTATATGTATGTATGTATATTTATGAGTATGTATATATAGCTTTAGAGAAACATATCAAAACTTAATTGCAAGCTTCTGGGTGGGGTAAGGGATATGAACATAAAAAAAGTGCACAGAAGAGAACAAAAGAAAACTTACAAGGAAGCAAGGCACAGATGCATAGTTCTCAATACAAAGTGTATTATTTATCATACAGGGTTTTCTTGCTATGAAAACTTATTGTTACATATTTCGAATCCTCGCTGATGTTCTGCTATGCACACGACATGTTTCTTGGTTTTTTTCTTTTCTTTCTTACTTTGTATTTAAGTTCCAATATTTAAGTTTATTTTATGTTTTTGTTTCTTTTCTGTATTCTGGATTTGTGTTCTGATGCTTGAGTCAAAAAGAATATTTAAAAAAAAGAAAAAACAAAATAAAACACTTTTCACACAAATAAAGTCAGATCTAAACAACTGGAAAAACATAAGTTGCTCATTGGTATTCTGAGCTAATATTTAAAAAATGACAATTCCACCTAAATTAATTTACTTATTCAGTACCATACCCATCAAAATACCAAAAAAATATTTTATAGCTAGAAAAAAGTAACAATAAAATTCATCTGAAAGAACAAAAGGTGCAGAATAGCAAGAGAATTAATGAAAAGAAATACTAAGGAAGGTGGCCTTGGCATACCATATCTAAAATTGTCTTCTAAAGCAGTAATCATCGAAACTACTTGGTACTGGCTAAGAAATAGAATGGTAGATCAGTGGAAAAGATTAGGTGGAGAAGACACAGTACTCCATGCCAATAGTGATCAAAGTTTGTTTTTTTTAAAGAAAGCTTTCTGGCTGTCTAGAATGAAAATTGTCATATCCTCAAACCCATACTGTGAGCTTCACCCTCTGCCCTCAAAAGAAAGGCAATGCTGAGAGGAATCGTCTCCTCCTACTTCCACGGACAAGTCTCTTCCTTTGAAGAACAGAGCAAAAGGTCAGGGATGTCTTTTGGGATTTTTTCATGTTTTTACTATTTAAAAAATAAAACTGCATGGATTATATTTTAGTTTTTGTTCAATTATTCAATTAGGTTAAAAATACCCTAGAATTACAACTCGCCTATTTGAAATACAAATTGAAGAGTCAAATTTGCTTTTGTTGGTCATGTCTATACTAGTTAACAACTCCTTTCAGAAATCCGTATTTTCTAAGGCACTTGTGCAAATAATATGATTTGTTTAGATGACTTGTTTTGAAAACATAATCTTTTGAAAATGCCTTTTGCATTCATACTTGCTAAAAGATCACCAACATTCTAAGTAAATTCTAAAACTAGAATTTGACACAATAAAGCTACTGTTGATTTTTTTTTTCTTAGCCAGCTTCAGTGAGTTTGCATTCAGTGAAATAATCATTTTCCAAGCAGTTTAGTAACAGCAGTAAGGAAGGAGGGGGAACTTTGTTTATTTAAATGATGCATTGTAAGCTATCGCACATCTTCCAAAATTTCAGACACTTTCAGTTGTGAAACAGAGTCAAATGAGAAAGAAAGAATTCATTGCTATTTTATGTTCTCTAAATTTTTCCTTCTGAGAAGCACTATTCCATAGGTTGTTTAACTTGAAGGTCAGAAAAATTTAGATTCAAATCCACTTGAAAATCTTGAGGAGTAGAAAAGCTTCCTCCCTCCTCTGAGAAACCATCCTGGTTTGGGATGGTGGTTATTGGTAGGAAGTGTATGCAAACATCAATATTAAATCTGTTTCTCTACATATTCTGCTAAAAATAATAGATTTAATATCAATAATTCAACTAAATAAGCATTTAAGTGCCTACTACATTCAAGGAACTGTTTCAGACATTAGGGATAAGAAACGTAGAAAATGGGATGACTAGGTGGCACAGTGAATAGAGCACCAGCCTTGGAGTCAGGAAGACCTGAGTTCAAATCCAGCCTTAGACACTTTACACACTTACTAGCTGTGTGACTTTGGGCAAGTCACTTCATCCCAATTGCCCTCCAAAAAGCAAAAAAAAAAAAGAAACATAGAAAACACTTTGCCAAGAGAAGCTTACATTCATATGAGAAGGCATAAGATGCAGACAGATAAATAAGAACTTAGTTATGCAAAATAATTTAGAGAGGAAAGGACTGCATTAATAACTGGGAAGATTGAGAAAGACCACTGGACCCCTGAATTGTATTTTGAAAGAAACTAGAGGTTGCAAGGTCTTATAAAATGTGTTATATAATTTGTATAAAAACAAGTTCTCTCACCATTTCAATTATTTTTATATTTGAGATGTTTCTGTTGCATCTTTAACTTAAAATCAGAAAACTGACCACGAAAATTTATTGTGAGTTGAATCAGATTTGGGATCCAGAAAAATTATGAATACTTTCTTTTACTCAGATCACCAAAAGATGCAAGAACATTATCTATTAATCGGTTATGTTCAGACAGGAGAAGTCAGAGTAAGTGTCCTTCTTTCCCTTGTAGAAAGTTCTTGGGCTCTCAAGAGAAGTATCCTTCAATTGTTATTTGGGGCATCAACCCACTGAAGCAGCTGGTGGCTCAGGGATTAGAAAAGTATGCCTAGAGTTGTGAAGACCTGAGTTAAATCTAGCCTCAGACACTTTTACCTGTGACCCTGGGCAAGATTCTCTGATGCTCTTATTGGCTGACAAAATGAATCCACTATATCCACTGGAGATGGAAATGGCAAACTCTTAGAGTATCTTTGCATAGGAAATCTCAAGTTGGGTTACAAAGGGTCAGACATGACAAAAATAACTAAAGAACGTGCTAAGGAGTTTCTAGAACAGTTGTCTAAACAAGGTCTCTGTTACTTGAGCCTTTGTGATTCTGAACTTTCCCCACCTGAACTCCTACATTCAGCCATTTTTCTGTTTCCATTTAGTTCAGTTGTAACAATATTCACTGTCCTTAGGCTAGTTACTCTTTCTAATTCTAGAAAGAAAAATTGAACAACATCTTGGTGAAAGCCAAGGTAGCCTAAATACCTAATATACCTAAATGCCAGGTAGCCTAGGATTTCATGACCTAAAAGTAACACGATGTCTTTGAAAGAAAACATTTAAGGTCTTGCAGGTAACTTGGCTTGGGAGTCACTCCTCTCCCTACTCCTGACACAAATGAAAATAAATAAATATCTGTTATTTTCAAAAGCTTATAGAATCTTTATCGATGGCTAGCAGGAAAAAAAAATGAGTTGAGGGTGACAATTACCTGAACGTTCCGAGACCAGAAACAAATCTTATCTGAAATAATGGGAATTATTTATTATTTAGCATCTCCATCATAAGCTTGGATTCCATCCCTGGCTCCCAAACTCAAATAGGTGTAGTTTTTTGTTTTAACTTTCTGGGGTTCAGACCTCCAATTCAGCTTTTCAGTCATACTCCAATATATGTGCCTCCTCTGTTTTTCAGCACCAATTTATCTCTTGCTTTCCTCCATTAGAATATATGATCCACAATATCTGAGACTATCTCTCTTGTTTCTATTTCGTGTTCCCTGGATGTAGCACATGGTATTACATGTAGTAAGTGCTTAAACCACTATTTTTGTCTGTTTCCCTGTTTCTAGATCTTTGTCTGTCTTTGTCTTGGTCCATCTCTCGGCCTCTCTCCATCTCTGCCTCTATAAATCTATGTATCTATGTATCTATCTATTATTAAATGACTGTTATAGGTTCTTACTTGATTAGACTACAAAGAAAATCAATAAATTCTTTAAGGTGATTGAAATAATCCAGTTAGAATACAATGAATCATTTTTAGTTTGTGTGTTCATATGGTCAAAACAACTCTGAGACACCAGAGTGGAAAGCAAGGCCTATCACTTTGCCTAAAATTTTCCTTAGGCCTATATATGACTAACTATAGTCTCAGTTCAAATATATTCTTTCCATATGTAATTACTTCATTTATGGCAGACTCTGATACCTGACACCTTTTAACAGACAATTATTTTTCTTATTTTTTTCCAATTAGATATAAGAAAAAAACACATTTATTTAATTTTCTAAGATATGCACATTTCTATATGTATACTATTTCTTTTTATCTTCACAAAATACGAGGCAAGTGCAATAATGATCTCGTCTGATAGCCAAGGATATTAACGTTCAGTGAAATCATAGGATGACATATTGAGAAGTGAAAGGGACCTTATAGGCCATTTAAAAAAATTTTTCACTTTACAGATAAGGAAAATAGGATCCTAAGCAGTTAATTGGCTTGTCCAAGGTTACAGAGGAAGTAGATAAGATAGACAGGTTTTGAACTCATGCCTATTCACCCCCAAATGCAGTACCTACTTCGCTATTCCATGCTTAAATGACTTCACTTGAGTCATATGACTTATAAGTGTCTAACAAAGGATAAAGACAGAAGCATTTTTCAATTCAAGTAATTTTTCTATCCACTGACTATGACATATTTTTTTCTACATGAAATAGTACAGAAAATACTTCTTTGATTATATCATGATCAATCATACTAGGTACTGACATTTCATTAAAAGCTAGTAATATTCAAAATATTTTATACCTTTTGAAAAATCGAGTTTTAATTTTTCTTCCTCCCTTCTCTCACCTCTCCCTGAGATGGAAAACAATTTGATATAGATTATACAAGTGCAATCACGTAAGACATATTTCCATATTAGTCATTGTGTGGAATGCAATTAGAATCCTTCCAAAAATTAATAAAGAAAGTGAAAAATAGTATGCTTCAGTTTACATTCAGTCACCATCAGTTCTTTCTCTAGAGGTGGTTACTATTTCTCATCTTGAATCTTTTGTAATTGTCTTGGATCATTGTATTGCTGAGAATAGGTATGTGATTCAAAGTTGTACATCATACAATATTGTGGTTACTGTGCATGATATTCTGCTTCTGCTCACTTCACTCTGCATCAGTTCATATAAATCTTTTCACGTTTTTTTAACCTAAAATGATCCCACTCATCATTTCCTATAGCACAGCAGTATTCTATTACAATCATATACCACAATTTATTCAGACATTTTGCAATTGATGGGCATCCCCTCAACTTTCAATTCTTTGAAACTACCAAAAGAATTGCTATAAGTAATCTTGTGCAAATAGATCATTCCCTCTCCATTACCTACCCCCTTTTTAATCTCTTTGGTATACAAACCTAGTAGTGGAATTGCTGGATCAAAGAGTATGCACAGTTTTATAATTCCAAATTTCTAAACAGAATGGTTTATTCAGGTCACCTTTGAGCCAACAGTGCATTAATGTCCCAATTTTCCCACATCCTCTACAACATTTATTATTTTCATTTCTGTCACAGTAACCAAACTGATAACTATGAGGTAGTACCTCAGAATTGTTTTAATCTGTGTTCAAAATCAGTGCTGATTGAGGACATTTTTATATGACTACAAATGGCTTTACTTTCTTCATCTGAAACTTGCTTGTTCATATTATTTGACCATTTGTCAGTTGGGGAAAGACTTGTAATCATATTAATGTTCCTCAGTTCTCTATGTATTTGAGAAATGAGATCTTTACAACAGAAACTTGTAATTTTCCCCTAGTTTTCTACTTTTTCTTATCTTATTTGCATAAGCTTGGTTTGTGCAAAAACTTTTTAAAATATAATATTATAAAAATCACCCATTTTACATTTCATAATTTTCTCTACATCCTTTTTGATCCTAAATTCTTTCTTATCCATGGATCTGATAGGTAAACTATTCCATGCTCCCCTACTTTTTTTTTTGTATCAACCTTTAAGTCCAACTGTACCCATTTTAACCTTATCTTGGTATATGGTGTAAAATGTTAACCTATCCCTAATATTGGCATACTGTTTTCCAGTTTTCACAGAAGTTTGTGTCACATATTGAGTTCTTGTCTTATTGAGCTTGGATCTTTGAGTTTATTAAGCACTAAATTATTAATGGTTATTTAGTTCTCTGTATCCTTTATCTAATCTATTCCCCTCAGCCACCACTCTTATTTCATAACTTGTTTTGATAATTACCATTTTATAATACAGTTTGAGATAGGGTAAAGCTTGACCACCTTCCTTCAAATTTGTTTTCATTTGTTCCTGTAGTTTGCTTGGTGTGGAATTGAATAAGAAGATTAATTTAGGTAGAGCTGCCATTTTTCTTATATTGGTTCAGTCTATCCATAAACAATTAATATGTTTTCTAGTTGTTTGATCTGACTTTATTGCATGAAAATGTGTTTTTAATTGGGTTCATATAGTTCTTAGGTTTTCTTGGCAGTTAGATTCCAAAGTATTTAATACTGACAACAGTTATTTTAAATCAAATTTCTATTTCTATCTCTTGCTGTTGGACTGTGTTGGTAATATATGGAAATGCTGATGATTTATGCGGATTTGTTTCATACTCTGAAAAATTGCTAAAGTTGTTAATTACTTCAACTAGTCTTTTCGTTAATTATGATTCTCTGAATATTCTATCATATCATCTTAAAAGGATAGTTTTATTTCCTAATTGCCTATCTGTAAAGCCATGCACAAGCATCTTCCCAAAAGAATGCTACTGTGAACAGCTTTTAAGGTTCAGATTACACAGTATAGTGAACACTCCATTTATTCCATTACAAATCAAGGCAAACATTCACAAAAAATCACAATACAGTGTTCACAACAGCTTAATATTAGAATGGCCACATAGTTTTCACTACAGTGGCCACAATATTTAGAACAAAGAACAAAAGAATAATCATCTGGTTTCCCTAAGGGGAGAACCCTCCTTACTTAATCATTCTGTCATTTCACAATACAATAATCAATACTTAATCATTCAATCAATTCACAATGCAATAATCAATCTTCCACTCATGGAGCAAGCATAGATTAATTTAAGCAGTCACTAATCTAGCAATCAGTCACTATTCAATCATCAGTCACTACTCAGTCATTAGTCACTACTCAGTACCCTCTTAAGGGGCAGTAAGAAATACACAGGCCATCCACCCCTTGGTCACAAGCAAATCACAATTTCATCACTCATTCAATATTGAAGGGGAGGCCTTTTCTTCATCTTAACTTGGAGTGGTCACTCAGATTCCCTGGATCACCTTCCATGGTCCCAGCTCCCTCCTAAATCCACAAAACAGTCACCTTGTTTCAGAGGCAGACAGCTCCCAGGTGCTTGTCCAGTCCCCAGGGCAGTCCCTGGCACACACCAAAGTTCACAGGGTCCAGCACATCTCAAATCCTTCACCACTTCTGTTGCCGGGAACTCAAGTATCCACCAAGCCACAAACAAACAACATCTTATCCTGGTCATGCTTGTTCCGCTCTCCAGCAGTTCAGCTGTCCCTAGGACCCAGGAGAAATCTTCGCCTTCCAGGAGGTGTTACAGGCAGCCCTCTCAGCCTTCCAGCTGCCCTTCACCAGATTCTGGTCTCATATAAAACTCCAACTCAGTTCTCAATCCAGCAGCCCAACTCCCAGATGCTGGGACAATCCTGCTTCCTCCATCAGGAGCCACCAGGAGGAAGATTCCCAATTCTCTCTGTCTGTCCTCTGGAGCTCTTCTTAAATACACCCACTGGCCTTCTGTCTCAGCCAACCCCCTCCTGCCATGTCAGCAACAGGAGACAGAGTTCACACCCTCTGTTTTCTTTCAAGAGGTACTTAGTCCTAAGTTAGGGCTAAGTATCTTCTAATTTGATTACTTTTACAGGATTCTAGTTCATTCAATTTATTTTTTTTCCTATTTTATTGCTATAACTGTCATTCCTAGTACAATATTGGATATTGGTGGTGTAAATGGCCATCCATGATTCACCCCTGACTTCCTGGTGAGACTTCTAAGCTAGCTGATGGTTTTGGATAAATATTATTTATCATTTTATTATTTTCTTCAGTGAGCTTTGGTACTTTTTCCATCAGGCAAATTATACTATTTAAGGAACTGGTTTTTTTTTCAGTGAATTTTTCTATATCATTCCCCCCACACACCCCCAATTTTTGTGCTTCTTTCTTTTTACAAAATTGTTTTTTTTTAATAATGTAATCATGACTGTCTTGCGCCAATTGCATTTCTTTTCACATTTTTTCTTCTACCTCTCTTATTTGATTTTTTAATATTCTTTTTTTTTTTATCTTTTCCAGGAATTCTTTTTGGACCTATGACCTATTTGCTTTTTTTGTTTAAGACTTTGCATAAAGATATTTTAATAGTGTTGAACTCTTCTGAGTTTTTATTTTGATCTCCTTATCACTAAAGGTAACTTTCTAAAGTCAGGTGTGTTTTTTTAAATGATTTTTCAGCCTGTTTTGTGACTTTTAGATTGTATTACAGTTAGGTTCTGCTCATGGGGTTGAAGGAGCACTGTCCCAAGCTTCTCTGTATCAGGGGTACAGGGTCTTAGAGGTGTGAGGGCTCCTTTCTGGCCTGATTGTGGCAGGACTGCAGGTCCTTGGTGCTGGTGTGCACCAGGGGTATGGGCCTCCCCATTTGCCTGAACCAGTGGTTCAGGGCCTCATTATTGGCCTGTGGGGCATGGGACCTCTGAACTGGTTAGCAGAAACATGATCTGCTGCTAATTAGCCTCTGCATTGCCTGTGCTGAAGTGCTCTCTCTTTTTACTCCATTGAATCAGGTCCTTCAGACCTCTTAACTTGTCTGAGGCAGGAAAATGATTTCATCCTATCCTTTTGTTGGTTATCTTGCTCCATAATTCATTTTGAGGCATCATTTACAGTTGTGTACAGTTCAGGTGAGTTCCTGCCTTGTTTTATCATCTTGACTGCACACTCTTCCTTAAGCAAAATATTCTCTAAACTAGATTCTTGATCATCCCCTCTAAACCTGATCCAGAGGGTTTGTTCATGTTTTTTTTCCCAAAAGACAAAGTCCATACCCTATAAAATACATATATTTGCATTTAATCATCATTAAGTAAATGGAAAGTAAGATTTTTCTCTGTATTTTTAACAATTATTCATTAGGCACATCATCAAGCATATGAATTTCAAATTGTCTTGGGAATAAACCTATAGTTTCTTCCTAACATTTACTAAAAACAAATACCTGTAAACTAGAAAAATCTTAAATTTTGATCCACAATATTGTTGGATAAGATAAAGGAAAAAAAATATGTCCCACATGTGCATTTGTGTATATAGAAATTCAGAATAATATAATCTTCATTTTTTCCCAAGCTTCCTCTTGCATTACTCCCATGATTATGATTTTCTATAAAAGAGTGAACCTTAATTGTAAAATGCCAGTATAATCCATGCTAAATACATCCTTGCTAAATGTGTTTATGCATTGAATGGATTTACAGCTATAATATCATCAACCTCAATGATAATTCATGGTGGAATATTAATGTGGTGAGTAAAGATGCAAAGCTCTTGTACATAATAAAATCAGGAATAAAATAAAATAGGCAGAATGAGCAAAGGAAAATGAATGTTCTTTAACGATAATGAGTATTTTTCAAAAAGCCATGGAAGCCAAAGTAATTAAAAGTTGAGATTAGAAGCCATATAACATCCTTAACTCACAAAATAGGGAGAAAAACAATGGCTACGAGGAGGACCCAGGAAAACAGGCAATCCCATGTAGATAACGTTATAGTATTGCATTTAATTATTTGATTTAAAACACTATTCACTTAATCAGAAACTTAGCATTAAGGGAGTCTTTGTTTTCTCCAGTTTTCCCATTTCCTTAATTATAAAATGGAAACCTGGATGAGTTAAGTGATTTGTACAAAAGCACACCTAGAAAGGTCATGACTAGAACTGGGAGATTCTGATTACCAGTCCAATGGTTCCTCCACTACACCTTGTAAATTTATTGCAACACTAAATTATATTACACTTTGCATAAATCATCAGGTTAAGTTTGGCAATTTCTTTATCCTTTACCTCATTTAAATAATTTTATTTTCAGTCACATCTCTGATCTCTTAGGTCAGACAACTTGCTTGTTTTTGTTTTTGTTTTCTTCATTTGTGTAGATCAGAAGCTTATATATAATTTTCTGTTTGAAAGATATGCCTAGGGACACTGAAAGATTAAGTGACTTAGTTACCTAGAACCTGTCAGAAGTAGAACATGATTCAAATTATAAAATGAATCAAATCAATTGAAGTCTTGTCCTTTCTCTACTTTATCTACTGCAGAACACTAATTTTAGGTGATATCTTTCTATCTTTTTTATCTAGCCTTAATATAAATTCTAGATGAAGTAGAATACTATTTTTCATGAATTTATACTACATGGAAGAAGAATTTTGTAGGGTAGAATTCCCAAGATAATTTGCCTTACATCTACAACTGATCCTGATGTTTCTTCTCCCTGAGATCATCCCTGCTAAATAATCTCTAATCTCTGGGTTAACATGGCTCTCTTCTGACTCTCGTCCCCATCTGATTTCTCTTTTTCAGTATCCTTGGCTTGATCCTTTTTCACATTCCTCTATTTAACCATGAATGTACTTCCAGTCCCTGTTTCCTGGGTCATATTTTTATCTTTCTCTACACACATTTTCTGAGTACTGTCATCAGCTACCATGGATCCAATTATTGTCACTCATCATGTGACTCCAAGATGTATATATTTAGACTTCATTTCTTTCCTGAGTCACAGTCCTACATTATCAATTGCCTGTGGAGTATTTTTTACTAGGTGTTCCATAAGCTCTTTGATCTTAATAATTTGAATTTCCTAATGGCAAACATAATCATCTCAAAACTTATCACTTATATGTACAAAAGAGAATTTATTTATCCCCTCCCAAGGAAAAGAATCTTTCAAAATACTTTCTTATTGTGTTGAAAGCATCACCATGCTTCAAGTAATAGAGACTTGAAATCTTGGTGTCATCTGAAACTTGTTACTCTCCCTAATTCCAAACATTCATTTGATTTTCAAATCTCATTCATTATATTCCTACACTGTCTTTCACAGTCATCCCCAAATCTCCAAGCACATAATTGCTGTCTTATGAGAACTCATCATCTCTTATGTAGATTTTGCAAAAGTTTCTTTTTTTATAATTGGCTTCCCTTTCTGAAATCTCTCCTCTATATATTCCTTCTCCTACATGATACCATATCCTCACATTCATTTACATACTAAATTAGTATTCCTTAAACATAGATTTTACTATATCACTTCCTTGCTCAAAAACCTCCAGTAGCAATAGTTACAAGCTAATGTTTTCGGTATAAAATTTAACCTCATTATTTCCCATATAATGGTTTCAACTTACCTTTCTATGTTTATTATTGATTACATCTTTTCATAATCTTGATGTTTAGGCCAAAATAATAATTAGGCCTGTTTTCCCCATACACAGAATTCCATGTCATTTTTCTATGTCTGAACAATCCATTTCTTATGACTTTAATTTGTTCCTTTCTCACTTTTATTTCTCATAATCACTATACCTTTTAATGCTCAGCTCAGATGCCAGTTTCTTCCTACATGAGTTGAACGGAACCCCTCAATTACCCTTAATTGCTTTATGTATGATATGTGTATTTAGTAACCATATTGCTACAGAGATAAGAGACTGAAGCATACATTATTCCTGAGTTCATCAGTAATTGAACTTGGATTTCTGAGACTGTATTTGTGGATATTTCTTGGAGAGTGGAGCAAGAAGGAGGAGCACAGTGTCCTGCTGGGGAGTATGCAGGAAAATGTTGATACTTGGTTCTATAGAAGTGTAGTGCCATGCATGAGCACTTTCCCAAAAGAATGCTACTGTGAACAGCTTTTAAGATTCTGATTACACAGTATGGTGAACACTCCATTTATTCAAGAACAAATCAAAGGCAAACATTCACAACAAATCAAGATACAATATACACAACATTGCATCTCATCACAGAAAATCACAATATAGTGTTCACAACAGCTTATCATTAGAATGGTCACCAAAGTGACCACCAAAGTATTTAGAACAAAGAACAAAAGAACAATTATCTGGTAACCCTAAGGAGGTTTGCCTCCTTACTTAATCATTCAATCATTTCAGAATACAAGTCAGTCTTCCACTTATGAGGCAACTAGATTACCTTAATCAGTCACTTATTTAGCAATCAATTGCTAAGTATCACTAATCATTAAATACAATCATTAGAAAATACACAAACCCTCCACCCCTCAGTATCTAGTAAACTTCAATTTCATCACAGCATTCAATATCCAAGGAGAGGCCTTTTCTTCATCTTGACTCAGGGTGGTCTCTCAGATTCCCTGGATCCCCTTCCATGGTACCAGCTCCTACCTGAATTCATCAAGCAGTCACCTGGATTCAGAAGCAGACAGCTCCCAGGTCCTTGCCCTCTCTTCCCAGCAGTTCCTGTTACACACTGAAGTTCACAGGGTCTAGCACATCTCAAAACCTTCACAAGGGGAGCTCAAGGATCCACCAAGCCACAAACAAAGTATTAGCATCCTGGTCATGCTTCTTCAGCCCTCCAGCAGTTCAGCTGGCCCTAGGACCCAAAAGAAATCTCAGCCTTCCAGGCAGCCCTCCCAGAAGCAACTTTAGCCTTCACCAGATTCTCGTCTCAAGAAAACTCCAATTCAGTTCTCAGTCAGCTGTAGCAGCCCAGCTTCCAGATTCTGCCAAGAGAAATTCCCTCCCTCCCTCCCTCTTTCCCTCTCTCTCTGTCTCTCCCTCTGTCTCTCTCAGTTGGCTTCAGTCTCCACAATTCTTTCACCAGGAGCATGTCAGAAGAAAATTCTGACTGTCTCTCTCTGGGGTTCTTCTTGTATTTACAAACAGCATTGGCTTTCAGTTTCAGCCAAACCCTTCCTGTTATGTCAGCAAGAGGAGACAGAGTTCACACCCTCTACCTCTTTCACAGAGGCTTAACTAAGCTAAGTACCTGCTTACTTGACATTAAAAAGGGGTCTTCAAATTGAAATTAATTACCATTACAGGAAGGAAGGAAGGAAAGAAGGAAGGAAGAGAGGGAGGGAGCGAAGAAGAAAGAAAAGAAGGTAAGAAAGAAAAAAAGGAAAAATTAGTCAAAATATGTGTGTGATTCCTTCATATATTTAAACTCTATTTGTTGCCTAAGATTAATTTTGTGACATAGACTTGTGAAACAATTTACATTTCCTGTGGAAACTTCTTTTCTGAGTTGCTGAACTGACTTCTACACCTTGGCCGTCCCTGACTGAATATCCAGAAGAGCAGCCATCTCCTTGTTTCTTGGCATAAGGATATCAATTTCAAGACAGCCAATATTAGGCGAGCCCTCACTTACTTATTAGTAAATGATAAACCCCATGACCATGCAGAGAGACAGAGGAACTTATTTGACAAAAACTAGAAATGCAGTGCATCCTATCCGATTTAACACAAGGTGATAGCTTTAGACCTGAAGGAGATAATAGAGGTCCTCTAGTGAATGGTCCTCTCATTTTACAATTTATCTAAGAAGTCTATTGTAAGAAGGGGAAATTTTGAAATTCCATTTTTTAAATTAAATGTTAAAAATCATATTTACAAATAACTGGAAAAATACAACACTATTTAAAAATAAAAATACCAGGTTACCGAAATTCATGCTTATTTGATAAGAAAACACTCTTCTCCCACTCATGTACATAAACATGATTTGACTAGGACCCTTGGCAGCTACTCCTTCATCAACAGAACTTTTTTTTCCCCCTTCACTGAAGAGAGTAAGGGTTAAAGGCCTGGAATCTGTGCTTTAGTAGCAGGGAATTATCATCTCATTGGTTCCCTTAGATCCATAAGCCACTGACTAGGGATAAAAGCAGGACATTAAGGTCTGCTATCTATGTGCCAAAGGAAGCCAATTAGTTTTTAATCACAGAGTGAAGCTTACATCTCCTATCAATATAGAAATAAAGAAACAAGCATTTTTTGAAAACTGCTATGTGTTAGACACTGTATTAAAGAGTGTACAAATGTTATCTTATTTAATCCTCATAACAAACCTGTGAGGTAAGGGCTATTATGATCACCATTTTACATTTGAAGAAACTGAGGCAGCTGGTGATTAAACGCCTTGCCCACAGTGATGCAGCTAGTAAATGTGTGGGGCAGATTTACACTTCGATGTTAATGACTCCAGGGTTAATGCTATCTACTGAACTGTATAGCTGCTACTATTGATGCCTGTTTCCTGGCTCTGACAAACCTGACAAACCATCCCTTCAGGATGTCATTAGTGTTGCTCCTAGATAGAAATAGAGGTGAGAGCTGGAAGTGAGAGTTTATAGGACAATTCAAGGGCCTTTCTCACACAACTTCTCATTGCCCTTCCTCGGCCCATGGAATCTAGAAACTCCCTTTAACTTCCATCTCCACTGCACTGTCTCTCTCTTCTTGTCCCCAAAGGGAGGAGGAATTAAATCTGATGATAAGTCTGTCTGTGCAGTCAGTGATGCAAGCCTGTGGCTGATTCCTACACAAATGAACTAACCCCTATGAAGGTTGAATGGCCTTTATTTGCATTATTTTACTCCTTATGCTATTTATTAGTAGCAACCAAGCATAATCAGTAGAGAACTGGCCTTGGAGCCAGGAAATCCTGGGTTTGTATCCTGCATAATTGGCTTCTGATCTTTGTAAGTCTCTCAAATTTTCCAAGATCTAGGCAGTTC
>CM053583.1:217371783-217393983 GCA_028627135.1 Pseudochirops cupreus
TGTTCTGAATATTGTGGCCACTGTAGTGAAAACTGTGTGGCCATTTTCTGTGATAAGATGTAATGTTGTGAATATTATAATGTTTTGAATGTTTGTCTTGATTTGTAATGGAATAAACAGAGTGTTCACTCTATTTTGTAATCTGAACTCTAAAGGCTGTTCACAGTAGCATTCCTTTGGGAATCTGCTGGTGCATGGCGTTACATGAGGTTGTTTCCCTCTCTCATGAGACAGGCCAATATTATCTAAATCATTAAAAAAATTTTTTTCCAAAGGGATTCAAACAGTGGGAGAAATTATTGTTTGAAATTCATATATTTAATTTTCTGTATACTAGCACATTAATCATTAAAATGATCTTCTTGTACTTGTGTTGAGTGTGTTTTACTTACTAACAACCCACATGGTAAGACTTGGTGAGCCTACTTCTAGAAATTCATCATAACATGTAATAGAAGGGCCTTGTTCCCTCTTTAGAGAATGAACAGGCATCCTATCACCATTGACTCCCTACTTGGGAAAAGTCAGACTTTATTAGAAGTGAGGGTGCATATCAAAAATTCCACAGGGGAAATTGAACTCAAACTTTCCCCCTGGTTGAAAGAGAGAGACAGTGACTATAATAAGCCTCTGGTGGAGAAAGAAGAAAAGTAATTCCAATATACTACATGGTTGCATGAAGCCTTGAACTACTATATTGTACAACTATTTCTTCTATCCCTCTTGTGTCTTTTATTTCCACCATTTGATGAATAAGTACAAGAAAAGGAGCAAAGTAATCTGTGACCTCGTAAGCTTCAATAGATTGGAAGACATACATAGAGGTCCACTAGCCATAACTGGAAAGGAACCAACCAATAAGAAGTCACATGCTTGATATAATCCAGAATTGGATAAATCTGGCAGCCAACACACTATATCCTGTGGTCATGTAGATAAGAAATTATCTGATATTCAATTTAAACTTTCTTGAAAACAAGTCAAATACTCTTCATTGCATTGTGTTGATTCTCGTATGTTCTAAGTAGGAAGAATGATACAAAGATAAATTATAATTTCTTAATAAAATTCTGATAAATATGAAATGGAGATTAAGTTCTAAAAACACATTATTTCATGTATTAATGATTTTCAGTATTTTTGTCATTGAAATTTTTAGAGAGATTATCATATACTATGTATGTTAGTGTGTACGCATGTTCAGCTCAAATTCATAAGACACATAGTAGTAGCCTATTTCTAAGCAGAATCTCCACATTCTAGTTAGGGATATAATAATATACAGAAAAATATAATCACAAAATATTCCATAGTTGAAAGAAACATCAATGGTAATCTACTCCAACACCAAGAGATGAGTCATTGTAATGCATCTGATAAATGGTTATACAGTCTCAATTTATAGAAATTTAAATATGGGAAACCCACTACCTTCGAATGCAAGCTATTTTACTTTAAGATAGTTCTAATCATTAAAAAATGTGTTAATTGTTACTTGTTTGTTTTCTACTTTTGGATTATTATAATCATTAAGAAAACTGGTTTCTGTTTTTTCCTTTAAATGTAGGCTCAATTTTCCTCTTTGTTACTTTTATCTATAGCTAACTCTGTAAATCCCTCATCTATATTAAAATCCTTCAAGTATTTGTAAAGTTTAATCATGTCACCCTTGCTTCTTTTGGGGGGTGTCAAAATATCATCAATTTCATTAATTAATCTTCTCATAACAAGGACTTAAGGATTATGGTATTTTTTTCTGTCACATGAGTGTTCCTTATCTTATCTATACAGAACTCAAAACTAAACATGGTCTATGTGGTCTGAATGAGGAAGAATATAGAAGAGCTACCATTTTGTTTTTCCTGGAAACTATGCCTTTTTAATGCCCTAGAGCAGAGGTATCAGATGCATACCTATAGACAGCATGTGGCCAGTAGTGCTGTCAGGTGTGGGGAATTAGATAAAAATGTAACTGGGAATAATTTACCAAAAAAAATTAAAATATAATAAAATATAGATTACATTACATTTTAAAACTGCCAATATGCAACCCACAGGGATCCTAATTACAAATTAGGGATCCACATTTCTGTTTGAGTTTGACACCATTGTTCTAAATCACATTAGGTTTTCTGACTATTATAGGAGACTATTGATTCCTATTGAGATTTAAGGGAATTAAAATTAAGCAATCTACTGTTGAACCACTACGGTTCTCCTATTCTATGCTTGCTAATTTGATTTTTATAACCTAAGTATAAAACTTTGCATGTAAACCTATTAAATGTTATTTTAATAGATCTACCCGGTGTTCTAGCTGGCTAAAATATTTTTTGCCTTCTGATGCTGATGCTATTGTCTATCCCTCCCAGTTGCATATCATCTGTGTAAATTTTGGGAATGTTCCTGATAGGCATTTATCCAAGCAGAGAGTACAAATGTCAGGATTAAACAAAGTGAAACCTTCTTATGCTGACATCAAATCATTAATGACTATTCTTTGGCTAGTACATCATTTTCGTATAAAATTAATGAGATTTTTCACAAAAAGATATAATTCAACTATGATGTGAGAGGAAACAGGTCATTGAGAAAAATCTCTGCAACAAAGTTCTCTGATAAAAGTTGCATTTTAAGGATATTTAAGGAATTTGCTCAAATGTATAATAGCAATAGCCTTTCCACCAAGAAATGGTTGAAGAATCCAAATTGCCAATTTCAAAAGGAATAAAACCAAGCTCTCAGAGACTATGTCTAAAAGAGGTGTTCCAGATTATTGATAATTAGAGAAATGAAAATTAAAGCAACACTGAAGTTCTATTTCATGTCTATCAGATAGAAAAAAGTCGCTTTCTTTTGTCTGCCTATATACATTATTGTGTTTTCTATGATGGCCTTGCTTCATTCACTTTTGAAAACCTAGTGCTACTTTGTCCCTCCGCCAGTTTTTCATATCCATTTTATTCTCTCAGTGTTTGAAGACTGAAAGAGGCCCCTTTCACTCAAATGGGGAGAGCAACCATAAAGATACTGCTGCAGGGATATTTTGTGTGACCATTGCACTTAGATGTATTTTGACCCTTTATCAGCCCTGCTATACTCTCTGCATCTGACTTTCCTCATTCTCTAGGCTGTCGCCAGAAGTGTGGATCAGAAGATAATGATATTGGCCACAACTGCTAGGGAGGCTCTAAAAATCCTTAACATTTTTTTATTTCTCTTTGGGAGATGACTCCAAACTCAATGACTAAAATTACAACAGATAAGAGGGCCATAAGACTACCCCAGGCCAGCCTGCAAAGTATTTGAGAGATGACAGTGAAATCAAAGTATGATCAATGGATTGATGAACTGAAGAGTTAGTCTTTGGATTTTTTTTTTCTTCCAGGAGAATTGTATTTCTCTCTTCTTTTTATTTACTTCGGTTTTTCCTGTCAATTTTTTTTTTTGGCTATAGTTTTAGATGATGCAATTCCTTGAACGTAGGATAGCTTTCCCTGGGATCCATCCTTCAAGTTGAGGGTATGTGTTTCCAAATGATATATTCCAAAGTTTGCAGTGGAATGAAATCCCTTGCCAAACCATGAGTAGTTCTGTGCTGATGATGGAGGTTCTTTCTTTCTGAGAAACCAGGAGAATGACAGCTATACGTCCCCCAAGTGTAGTCAATTCCTAAATTTCACTTTATATATCCTATTGGTAGACTGAGTCAAACCAGGTGGGACAAAGGTGTAATTTTCTAATGTAAGCTTCTATTTCAAAGTATAATTACTGAAAACTGCTTTTGAATAATAAGCTTCTGCTTTCAAGGGTTAGAAGAAAGTAGGGGGAGATTTACATTTCCTTTGTACAGAAAGCTACGTCTGCCGCAACAATTAACTGAACACCCTTCTCTAATACATAACTGAGGATTTCCATTTTTTCTCCTTTAAGCTGTTGTTTCTGTCAAGAATTCCCTGCCCCTCACTGTGCTGTCTACTCCTCCTCCCTGGAGTTACAGAAACAAGAAGAAACCCTGTTGTGAAAGCATTGAGTCTTTGACATTATGTTGTGCATTCAGAAGTGAGTTGTTAAGAGAATAGATAAGGCACATGCAAAAAAATAAATAAATAAAACAGAAACAAAACAAAAAAACCCAGCAATCAAATATGGAAATTACAAACTTAATAATTGCTAATGAAAAACATAAAAAAAATTCCAAAGAAAAACGTATTTGAATTTTATTTTTTGCTTTGAAAAAATAAAGCAATGGTGAAATCAGTCCTTTGCCCTCCTAATTTTTACATGTTATCTACATTATATAACAGAAACTTAGCACTCAGGCATTGTTGCAGAGGATAGAAAGATTGTTTTAAATGTTCTTTGTAACACAGCACACTCAAGAATTCTGAGCACACTCATAATAAAGAAGGAGTGGAAAGAGATGTATTTCCTTCTGCTATGTGAGCTTGAGAAAGTCACTTTTATTCTCTAAGGCAGCGGTTCTCAACCTT
Organism: Pseudochirops cupreus; assembly: GCA_028627135.1. Classification (NCBI taxonomy): domain Eukaryota; kingdom Metazoa; phylum Chordata; class Mammalia; order Diprotodontia; family Pseudocheiridae; genus Pseudochirops; species Pseudochirops cupreus. The sequence continues at coordinate 217,376,277 of CM053583.1, forward strand.
TGGGTTGAAATTTAGTAACAATGAATATACATCCTGAATATCAGATATTTACATTACAATTCATAACAGTAGCGAAATTATAGTTATGAAGTAGCAACGAAAATAATTTTATGGTTGGGGGTCAGCACAACATGAAGAATTGTATTAAAGGGTCACAGTATTAGGAAGGTTGAGAACCACTGCTTCTAAGGACATGTGAAATCGGGTAGGCAATATGAACTATCAGACTGATAATGTCTTCTTCAGGTCTGTGTATTATCATCCTATTAATCTATAAACAAGAGGGAACCAAGGAAAGCACTTTGAATTTGAAATAGTACGTTCACATGCCCTGTTGATATTTTCCCCTTACTACTCTTTCTCTTCTTTTTACAAATTCTCTAATCTCTTTAAACACTAAATAACCTCATTTAAGATCATAAGTGATTAAAGTTTTACTCTTCCTCCCTTTTTGATGTATTGGCCTTCTCAAAAGGGAGTTGATTCATCTCTATCCTATCTCTAATGAGTGAAAAATATATTTTTGACTGCCAGACTTGTAGTTCTCTTTACCTACTCCAGGCAGTTATTCTAACCTACTCTACCCTCAAATTAGTTTTTGAGGGTGTGAAATACCTAGAATCAATCATGCTTATTAGTTTCCAGTCCTACTTAACCATCTCTCCCTGAAGCACCCCACCAGACTTAGTAGTGAAAACGCAAATTTGTTTCCAAAGGAGAGGCTGGCACAATAAACACTTAAATATCCTCATCTGGGAAATCTACAAAGGAAAGCAATTCCTAGATTCCTGAAGGACTTTTCTATCCAGATTAAGAAGCAGCTTTTCAAAAATCAAATTGAAACACTTTCTAAATAATTACATATACATGAAAGGTACAATTCATTAAGAAAAGCAACCAATCCAATTTATATACACCAATTTTCACATGCCTTCTTTATCTCCTCATTTTTCTACCAATACAAAAGGGTAAGAATTGATCCCAACAATTAAGATGCTCAATAGCATACATTTCATTAAAATCCAGGAAATTAAATGACGTCTATCCATACTGATTTGATTCTCTTCTTGCAAGCTTCAAAATTAGATTATTTTACATGTAGTTCCATTATTCAGTTATAAGATGTGGCTTAGGCCACCAAAATGAATTTGTAGCTTCTAGAAGCAAGACACAGTTTGAAAAATGCAAAATACTGATTAAAGCAAAATTTTCAGCACAATAAGGATCTATGGTAATTGGTAATGCATAACTTTTTGTGTATACACACCTCTGCATCCACATACATATATGTGTGTACATATACAAATATTTTGAATGTGTATATATATATGTGTATATATGTACATATATATACATATACAGAAACACATATATGTTTACATAATTCACATAATCTCATTTCATTGTGTATACTAAATGTTTCTTTTCTCCCTTCAGATTTCTATGGATTTTGCTAAGAGTGAACCCTAGGATTATAGAGGAGAAATGTTTTATACCAGTCTTCTCATTATATCATCTTAGGAAATTCATTTGCTGGTATGTGTTTAGGAGTGTAGACCCACAGAGTGTCCTATGACTAGAAATAGTAGTTCTCCTGAGCAGCTAACCTATTAGCTTTTGAGTCACAAATTGGGGAGGTAGTCCAGAGATGGCGTTGCTTATTTTAATGTTTAATTTTTATCACTAAAGTATTTTTTTTTTTAGTCTTCACAGGTCTTTGAATTGTCTGGGGGAAAATTCATAAAATATTTTCAATTTAATTTATTCAGTTTAGCATTTAAATGAATAAAAGTCAAACTTATTAATATATCACCTAAATTAAAGTTAAAATCGTTAATTCAGGACTTATAGTTCTACAGTTACCCATAAGTTTCACATAGGACAGACACAACCTGATTAACTGTATGACACCTGCAGAAGGTTGACCAAGAAGGCATAATAATATTATAGAATTTCAAGGAAAAGACCCTTTTATTGGGGAATATCTGTATCCTCTATTTAGGGTATAGAAATCTCTGTGAAAACTTCTTCAAGAAAGCTGGACCTGTGTACTTTCTTGACTAATTCCTCCCTGGAGTTAGTCTTTCACATTCCATCAATGAAAATCATGGGAACACTCCATAGAGATTTATCATCACTAAAATCTCTCATGTCCTCAGTTCCTAAGACCTTTGTTAGTCCATAGCAAAAGCCTATCCAGCATTTCTCCAGGCTCATACACAACCAAGAAAGGTTAAAGATACAGGAAAAGATCCCAGAAAAACAGCAAAAGCAATCAAAACAAATCAGAAACTGCACAGTTCTGTCCTGAAGTAACAATGTCTTTTTTTTTTCCTTCCCCAGTGTATCAACATTGCAAGAGCAATACATTATGACAACTTCTAACAGTGTGCGAGGTCAGAGGTTCTGATTCTCTCCAAACATATAATGTCTTTTTTAGGCAACCTCAGAATGGGAACACAATTAGGGTCTTGCTGGATGATCATTAGCAACTGTTGCCCTCTTTCCTGCTTGTAGGACCTGGAGATCAAGCCTGTCCATTTGCATAAATCGCTATTCATTAGGAAGAGAAGGGTCACTTGATTCTCCATGTCTGTGGTTTTGGGAGAAGAGAGACTTCTTCTGTCCATAGTCTTCTGACTTCCAGAGAGGACATTTACAGTTCTGATATCTCTTTAACTTGAGAAGGGAGAGAAAGATGTTGGAATGAAGGCAACATATAGAAGAGAAGAAGTCTTAACCCTATTTTTGTCTCTAGTTTGTCTCATTAGAGACGTTGTCGGATTTTTCATTGTATAACACAGGGGACTCTATTGCCTTGTCTGAAATGAAGTATCTTGCTCCTAGTCAGAGAACTCATTCACTAAATGTATTTTCTGGTATATTATAACCTGCATAAGTTCTCTGAATCTTGCTTGTGATCTGTTTGGATACATGAGTTTATTCAATCTTTTGATTTGTGACAGTCTTTGTATGACTAGCATTTAGTAGGAAAGGGAATTAAGCCTTTGGCTATATCTTTGGGCATTCTTTCCTTGGCAAGGAAGAATGACTAAGAAAATCAACGTGAACCTAAAGAAATGTTTCCTTTAGACTAACAATATTTAGGAGAAGTGGATTTAATTACAGTCAAGTACTCCTCTCTGAAGAGAGTCAAGTAGGCAGTATTTGTGGTGCAATCACCTGTTCCCCTTCTGACAAGAATCCTTGAAGAGAGGTGGCAAGATGTCATTCGTATACACACATACATACATATATGTATATGCATATGTGTATATGTGTATGAATATGGATATGAATGTGTATATGCATACATGCATACATAATATATAGGTATATATGTTCTTATGTGCATATATGCATATATGAGTACACATGCATATGTATATATGCATTGTGCATGTGTGTGCATACATGTCTGTACATGTACATGCATATATGTATTGTATGCATATGCATATATCTAAGTGTATCTTTGTTTATGTATATGTATGTAGAAATAGATTTATGTGTATATATGTATGTATACATCTATCTATATGTACATTAAAACACATATAATGCAATATGCATATGTGTTATGTGAATTTAACTACATATACATATATGCATCTAGTTGTATGTGTATGTGTGTATATCTATCTATCCATCTATCTATATATCTATATATATCTTTGTGTGCATGTGCATATACACATAAACATTCACTATGAGAGTGAGGACCAAGTGTCAGCTGCTTCCTCAACTCTTCCTCTCCCTTTGTATAGATGTCTCCTTGTACCCTTTCATTATATGAGATAATTTTTCTTCACCCCTCTTTCTCTTCTTCCTCAGGGTATTCCATTTCCCCTCCTAGCATGACAGAATAATTCCTAAGCCTTGTCTAATTGAATTCCTTCTATGATCCATTATTATGACTGGGTACAGAGGATACACTAGTATGATCTTCTTGTATTTGAATGCAAGAAGTTGGTCCTTGTTTGGTTCGTTATCATTGATTTTTTTTTTCATGTTTAACTTTTAATGTTTTTCTTCACCCCTGTATCTAAACTTGAAAGTGTCTCTGTATCTTTCTTCTTTTTCATCAGGAATGTGTGAAGTCCCCTCTTTCTCTTAAGATCAATCTTTCCCTTGTAGCATGATACTCTGTTTTTCTGGGTGAGATATTCTTGATTGTAAGCTTATATTTCCACTTTGTCTTCTGGTTCTAAGTGATCTGGGAAGTTTTATTTAAAGCTTTTTTTTTTTCAGTACGATATTGAGGGGAGGGGGTTGGGTAATAGCATTCAGATAGTCCAATGTTTCTTATTTTTTTCTCCTTGATCTGTTTCCAATTCTGTTTTATTTTCCTATGAGACACTTTAGGTTTTCTTCTTTTTTTTTCAGATTTGGTTTTGTTGTAATATTTCTTATTGCCCTATGGAGTCATTTCCTTCTGTTTGGTCCTTTTGAATTTTCTGTCAGTCTGTTGTTTGATCAAGGTTTCGTACCTCTTCTGCCAAGTTGTTAGTTCTCTTTCAAATTTTTCTTCCTATATTTTTCATACCCCCCTTAATTGTCTTCATTGCATATATTAAAAACAATTAACTCTTTTAGACTTTTACTTCATCTGTTCCAGGAGTTCTCATTGAGTTGTACCCAAACTATGTTTTTCTCTAAGGCTTTGCATATGAATATTTTGGAGTCATTTGATTCCTTTGAATTTGTGTCTTGACCTGTCTTGCCATTATTATAACTCTTTGTGGTAGGGACATTTTTTGCTGAGTTTGCTTATTTTTCCATCCTACTTACTAATTTTAAACTGGATGATAGAATAGACACTCCTGTAGCACTTCTGGAGGGACAGTCTGGGCTCACCCTTTTGCAACTTCTCTGGAGAATTGAATAATATCTTATTCCAGGATGTCAGTGACAATCTGGGGACCTATAAGAAACTTTCAGTACAGTCAATATAGTCTAATCAAAGGCAAAGTCTGATTGTTAGCTCCCTGGTCTGGGTTCTGCAAGTTCCTGACTTGAGTTTGGGTCAGAGCAAGAGTAGATCGCTATTGAACTCCACCCCTCTCAATCAGCTGGAAAGCTCTGTGGGTTCAGAGTAATAAAAATGTTGGCTCACCTTAGGTGTTCAGTTCTTGTCCTGATTATTTCTCTGCAGATTGGACTGGATGTTACATATGAGGCCTTGCTTTGTGTCCATTATCTGAGCCACACCACTACTGCTGCTGGTAGCTTTGAATTTTCTCCTAATTTAGCATACCTCCTATAGTCTCCCTTCCCAGGATAGCCATCTCCTGAGCAGTTTCCTTTCTCAATCCATCCTGGATCTGTGAAAGAGAAATAGATAGCAGATGACAAAGTGCCAGTTAGCATATGTCCCAGTCTCAGTGACTCACTGTGGAATTGGATGGTGCCTCAATAGGAGTCTGAATCCTCTCCTCCCTGAGTGTTGGAATACAGGCATCAAGCTCCTAACCCAAAATGTTCCCCATACTCCTCAGATTTTCCTATCTGTCTTTCTATACTATGCTGAGCAGGACATCAGATTCAATGTGCTTTTTTTTCTGCTCAGTTTCTCCATCATGATTCAATCTGGTACATTTTCTATATCTATTTAGATGAGTTTTGGAGAAAGGAGTTTATAGAGCTGCATCTTAATGCCATGACATCTTGGTTTTTCCTCTATTCCTCTATTGCCACTGTGGCAATATGAACATTGACTAATATTAGTTCTTATCACTAAGTTCATGTCCTCAAACTTGATTTGAAGCTACTTAAAGGCACAAGCCATAGTCTATAGTTCTCTGTACATTATCTATTTCATTATCTAACTCAGTATTTTGCAGAGTAGGTTTTCCACAAATATTTGTTGACTTGAATTGACATTTCTTTACTAACACATGCAGATCTGAGATATTAAGAAGTATTATCCCCAGAAATAGAAGTTGTTAATTGTATTTTATAATCATTGAAAGTAAGTTTCCTTTTCTCTCATGAATATAAAAACATTAATGACCTCATTTTTATGCTACATGACGATCAGATGAAATAACTAGGGATGCCCAGCTTCAGAAAGGGAAACAATCAAGGAAACATAAGAGCTGTCCTTATTAAACTTGTTTGGCATTTTGTTTCTCTGAGGAACTTTGGAATTGATTGTGTGACATGTGAGACACTGTTAAAGTACTTCCCAGCATGGCATGGCCACATAAAAGAAAGCATTACACTCTATGAATAAAGCAGAATTGCAATAACACAAAAGAAACATGAGATGCAAAATTTAGAGACATCTTCACACCAAATGTTGACAGGGACTATTTGTACTTTACCTATGGTAGAGCCTTTTGATCTCATAACTGTCTGATCAGCCATAGTCTGACATACTGTAGCTTAACTCCAACATAGTGATGTTATTTTGATTCTCTTTGAAAATGAAGGACAACAACCAACCATACAACATGAGCTCAGAGGTTGATCCAGGAGCAATAGGTAGAAGTTGAAATGAAATGAACAGGAAGAAGGAAGGAAGGAAGGAAGGAAGGAGGGAGGGAGGGAAGGAAGGAAGGAAGAAGAGAGAGAGGGAAGGAAGGAAGAAGAGGAAGGAAAGAAGGTGAAGGAGGAGAAGACAAAGAAGAAGAAGAAGAAGAAGAACAAGAAGAAGAAGAAGAAGAAGAAGAAGAAGAAGAAGAAGAAGGAGAAGGAGAAGGAGAAGGAGAAGGAGAAGAAGAAGAAAAGAGGAGGAGGAGGAGGAAAAGAATGGAAGAAGGAAGGAAGAAGAGAAGGAGAAACTTTGTTAAAATTACAGTTATTCCAAAATGTAGTGGGCTTTTTTCATGCAACTGTTGTGTGTATTATAGGGGTATTTTCAAAAATGCATTGGACTAGGTGACTCTTGTGCAGTTCTTTCATACAGCTGAGGTTCAGTGATTCAATGATCCAATCAAGGGACTTTTTTGTGCACTCATGGGTGAATGAGTTATTCTTGGCTAGGGTACTGGAGTGGTTTGCCATTTCTTTCTCCAGTTCATTTTTACAGATGAGGTACTGAGTAAATAGAGTTAAGAAACTTGCCAAAGGTCACATCTAGTAAGCATCTGAGGCCAGATTTAAACTCGGGCTGATTTCTTCCTTACTTCAGGCCAAGAACTCTATCTATCCCATCAACTAGCTGCTTCCAAGGTTTGTAATGGCAAGCAAAGTAAGATTTTTTTTGTTGTTCTTCTGAATTGAGCCTTAGCCATTCAAGTGCCTTTGACTGAGTCTTGCCTTTGATTGAATTGAGAGTCTTTGATTGAATCAAGAAGTCTTTCCTAAGAAATATTATATATTGTATTGTTTGGAGGAAGAAGACAGTGTAGAGAGAGGAACAGAGCTGAGAGAGAGAAGCAAGTGTGAGTGGGCTAGGGGAATTTGCTTGTGGGGAGACCTAACAAAAAGAATGCTTGTAATGTCGACACTCTGTTGATTTGTTTTCATTTCTCAGAAAGAATCTCTGTGTATTCATCTGCATTAATTTCTCAGACTGGAGCCCTATCTGGTGGTTTGTGTTAATTCCTCAGGCAGAAGCCCTGTTTGTTGGTATAAATGAGTGAATTGAGCTGAAGAGTGGAGATCTGTCCACATGACAGGAGGTTTAGTTTAAGCCCCTTTTAAGAGCTGTCAAAGTGAATGGAGATGATGGTGCTGATAATGTGACTAAATACTGTTGTAGCTCTGTTAAGCTTTGTTTTCCTAGAAAAAGAAGCTGTGAGCAGGAAGACTTGGAGCCTGCTATTAGGCAGGAACATGGAGGGGAGCAGTCCCTGTGGGCTGAGACATGGAACAAGAAATGAGAGCTGTCTACGTGTGAATTCAGGCAAGAGTCAGAAGTGGTCATCCCACAGAGAAAGAGTCATGGGGTTTGGAAGTCAGCCTCAACTCAAGATAAGAGAAATATTTGGTCACTGTGTATTGATTGAGGAGATTGTGACTTACTGTGATATAGGGGTGGATGGTGTTCGTATTTTCTGCTACCCCTTAAGGATGTGTTATGCTAGAGGAGACACTGGCCTGGGAACCCCTAATTGTACAAAGAAGTATTTTTGGGAATGTTATTGAATGGAATTATATATCTATGTGCCATATAATATATTGAGTGGCATGATAAATAAATAGATAGATAGAAGATAGATAGACAGATAAATAGATAGATAGGTAGGTAGATAGATAGATGACGTGTTTTGCTTAAGGATGTTGTTATGGATGTTATGCATTAATTTATTGAACAACGTTTAGTTTATTGCCTAAAGATAGTTCATTATATTTTGTGATTAGACCCTTAAAATTATTCACAACAGCAGTCCTCAGGTGTATTGCTGTGATTGGTGTTACAAGGATAAAGGGAGGAAAGACCATATTCTTAGTGGCATTGGAGCTGCTGTTTAGGTTAATCAGAGTTAGTCACATAATGTTCCATTTTCAAAATAAAGCTAGAGAGCTTGGCTACTCATTTCAAACGTGTCATGAACAATGAAATCACTCATCAATGTGGAGCATTGTTATTCACATGCAAATAAAACCACATATACAATAATGCCAGTTTTCTCTTCTACAGTTCCAAGCAATTCTATCTAGCCAAAACTTACTCTTCAAGACTAAATACAATGATCTTTCAGGTATCCTATGATGCCACTTTTGAGATATGGAAATAAATGTTAAAGAGATAAGGAAGATTATTCATAATCAAATTGGAATGAAGCTAGGAAAAAAAAAGGCCCATTTTCCCAATTTTCAATTAGACTACCTATCTTATATAATTAGTAACTGCAGATTTTTCTGTTCACATTTTTCTTTCAAACATTAACAGCTTTATTAAACCTAATTTATCAAAATAAAGACAAAGACTGAATTGTGGCAAGCTGGTATTAACCTTTTTCTATTATGCATAAAAGTTGAGATTTAACCAGACTTTATTTCTTCTGATATAAGAACTCATTGAAGCATTAATCTGATTTATCCCTGGTCCCTTTTCTCCAGAAAATATTTAATTCATGGCATTTGAGATCCAGGTTCTTAATGGGCCAGATGTCTCTCATAAATACTATTCAAATGTGAGATCCCTTTCCCTCATAACAACAACAAAAACAAAATGTTAATTCTCAGAACTAATACATACATGAATCTGTATTTATGCTTGCAGTATGTTATTTGCCTTCCAGGGACAAGCTATTGAAGCCCACAGTTGCATCTAAGAGCAACAGGCAGGGTTCCCTGAAGAGTGCTGTGACTGAGTTGGACCTGAAGTACTAACTTCAGTTTAGAATATAAAATTTAACAAATGATATTAATAAATTGGAAGATATGCAAATCACTATCATTGCTTAGTCCAGCAAGCAACAGCCCAGCTTCCAGATGCTGGGAAAATTCTGCTTCCTCCACCAGGAGAAAAATTCTAATTCCAACTGTCTCTCTCTCAGGTTCTTCTTATATACACACAAAGCATTGACTTCCTATTTCAGCCAAACCCTTCCTGTTATATCAGCAACAGGAGACAGAGTTCACACCATTGACTCCTAGCAGAAAAGGTTTGATTAGTTACTAAGGGCTAAGTACCTGTTTACTTGACATAACAAAAAGGGGTCTTCAAATTTAAATTAATTACCATTACACTAGAGAGCACAAGAATCAGTGGAGTCTTCCTTAAAATGATAAGTTGCATCTACTTTAAACCATCATTAAGTATTTTGTATAATGGGGAAATACTGAAAGAATTCCCAGTAAAATAAGGGGTGAGATAAGGAGGTCCATTGTCACCACTGTCATTCAACACCATACTAGAAATATTAGCTTTAGCAATAAGAAAAGAAAAAGAAATTAAAGGCATTAGAATAGACAAAGGAGAAGCAAAGCTATCACTCTTTCCACACGATATGATGATATCCTTAGAGAATCCTAGAGAATCAAGTAAAAAAAAAAAAACTACCTGAGATAATAGGTAATATTAGCAAAGTTTCAGGATATAAAATAAACCTACAGAAATCATGGGCATTTCTATATATTACTAACAAAGCCCAATAGCAAGAGATAGAGAATTTCCATTTAAAGTTGCTATAGACATTATAAAATATTTCAGAGTCTACCTGCCAAAACAAACCCAGGAAATACATGTGCGCAATTACCAATTGCTTTTCCCACAAATATAGTCAGAACTAAATATTTGGGAAAGCATCAATTACTCATGGGTATTCTCAGCTAATATAATAAAAATGACAATTCTACCTAAATTAATTTACTTATTCAGTACTATAACAATCAAAATACCAAAAATCATTTTATAGAACTAGAAAAATAATAACAAAATCCATCTGGAGGTAAAAAAATTCCAAGAACATCAAGGGAATTAATGAAAAGGAATACAAGTGAAGGTTGCATTTCCCTAGTCATGCCAGATCTTAAAATTGTATTTGTAAAGTAGCAGTCAGGAAAACTAAGCTACTGGCTAAGAAACAGAATGGTGAATCAGTGGAACAGGTTAGGTACACAAGATGCAGTAGTCAATAACTAACATAAATTACTGTTTGATAAACCCAAGGAACTCTGCTTCTGGGATAAGAACTCACTTTTTGACAAAAACTACTGGTTAAAGTAGAAAATAGTATGGCAGAAACTGGGCATTTAACTATATCTTTAATTGTGAAATCACAACTTAGTAAACTGTACATAACTGTAAAGCACGCAAATTAGATATAAAGGCTGATACTATAAACAAACTGGGAGAGCAAGGAAGAGTTTACCTATCAGATTTATGCAGAAGGGAAGAATTTTTCACCTAATAAGGGATAGAAAACATGATGAAATGCAAAATGAATGACTATGATTACATTAAATTGAAAAGGTTTTGCGCAAACAAAGCCAATGCAACCAAGATTAAGAAGGAAGGAGACAACTGGGAAAGAAGTTTTATGAATAGTGTCTCTAATAAAGGCCTCATTTCTAAAATACATAGAAAACTGAGTCTAATTTATAGGAATGAAAGTCATTTCACAATTGATAAATGGTCAAAGGATATGAACAAACAGTTTTCAGAGGAAGAAGTTAAAGTTATCAATAGTCATATGAAAAAAAAGCTCTAAGTTGCTATTGATGAGAGAAATGCAAATCAAAACAACTCTGACATATCATATCACACCTATCAAATTGGCTAACAGGACAAAAGAGGAAAATGATAAATACTGGAGTTGTGGGGAAATTGGAGCACTAATACATTGTTGGTGGAGTTGTGAACTGATACAATCATTCTGGAGAGCAATTTGGAACTATGCCCAAAGGGCTATCACATTGTGCATATTCTTTGACCCAGAAATACCACTTCTAGGACCATAACTCAAAGGAATCATAAAAAGCAGGAAAAGGACCCACGTGCACAAAAATATTTATCACAACTCTTTTTGTGTTAGCAAAGAATTGGAAATTGAGAGGATATCCATCAATTGGGAAACAGCTAAAAAAAAAGTTGTGAAATGTAAATGTGCTATAATAAATGATGAGCAAGTGAACTTTAGAAAAACCTGAAAAGGCTTATATGGACTGATGATAAGTAAAATAAGCAGAGCCAGGAGAACATTGTACACAATCTAACAACCACATTGTGTGATGGCTATCTTTGATAGGCTTAGCTTTTAGTAATGGGAAGATCTAAATCAACTCCAAAAGACTCATGATTGAAAATGCTATCCAAATCTAGAGAAAGAACTCTGGAGTCTGATTGTCAGTATAAACATATTATTTGCCCTCTTTTTCTTTTGTTGTTTTGTTTTCTTTCTTCTTTTTCATGGTTCCTCCCATTAGTTCTAATTCTTCTTTACATTATAACTAATACGAAAATTTCTTTAATATGAATACATAACAATAGTAATTTAAGCATACTCATTGTGTCAGGCACATTATTAGAATGCTGTGATCTAAGTACAAAGAATGAAAAAATCCGTACTCCCAAGGAGGTTATATTCTATCGAAGGGGCCAAAAAGTCCATATAAAAATGTAAACAACATAATTATAAAGTTAATATTTATGAAGCAGTTGAATCATGCTGTTATTATAGTATGAATTACCCTTATACCTTTGCTCAGTTCTCTGCGTTAGTTCATAAGCATCTTCCCAGTTCCTCTAAAACTGTTCATTTTATCATTTTAATAGCACAATAATATTATATAGCATCTATATATAGTAATTTGTTTAGCTACTCTCAAACAGGAGCATGTGTCCTTTGTAGGTTTTGACTACCATGAAAATTACTACTTTAAATATTTTATCACCCATGGATCATTTAATGCCATCGATACGGCTAGATCAAAGAACATGGACAGTTTAGCGAAGCTGGGGATGAAGTTCCAAATGGTTTTTCAGAATTGTTGGACCAATGACAAATTCACTCTACCCAACAGTACAGTTGTGGTTCTACTTTCCTGAAAATTCTCCAACATTTGTCAATTTCTTTCTTTTGTGATTTTTTGGCCAGCCTCAAAAGTATAAAGTAGAAACACAAAGATTTTTAATTTGTATTTCTGCTAGTGATGTGTGTGTGTGTGTGTGTGTGTGTGTGTGTGTATTACATAAGGTTGCTGACATCATCTTTTAAAAATTTTTTTATGTATTTTTTGAAATTTGCCTATGTATACTCTTTAAACATTTATCTATAGAAGAATGTTTCCTATTTGTAGAGATTTGTATACATTCCTTAAATGTTTTGCAAATCAGACTTAAAGAAATTTGAAGCCTGCTTCCTTTCCCTCCTTAACTGAACTATTTTTTTTTACAAAAATATAAAAATGAATTTTACATAATCACAAATTTCCATTCTGTCTTGTGCAATCCTCTAAAATATTTGTTTAACTATGAAATCTTCCCCATCCATAGATCTGAAAGGTAATTTTCTTCTTTTATTTCTAATTTACTTACAATGCATTATTTTATATGTAAGCCTCATATCCTTTATATTTAAACTTTATATTAGTATATTAGTATATGTTAGTGTAACCTAATTTTTTCCCAGAATGCTGTTTAAGTTTCCCAGCAGTCATTTTTTTTTCAATTGAATAGGGAGTGTTTCTCTTTGTAATTAAGGGCTTGGGCTTTTTTGAACACTACAATAGTGTGTTCGTTTACTTCTATATGCCGTGTAGCTAATCTGTTCCACTGATCATTCCCCAAAACACCAACCCTCTCTTATGTAATAAAGCTTTTCTGGGGGGAAGAAAATTGTCGTAGTATAAAATAAGCTATTTAATTTGGATAGTATTGTCTTTTAATAATGTTAGCCGTCTACCCAGGAAAGATTAATGTTTCTTTAATTATTTAGGTCTGTCTCTTTCTGCAAGGAGTCTTTTGTAGTTTCCTGGGTTTCTTACTAGGTGACCTCCAAAATACTTTATACATTCTGTATATATTTCTAATATCAATCCTTTATCTGTCTCTTCTTACCATGTTCTTTCAGTAATAATATTAAAAAATCTGATGTTCTTTTTTTTGTGGGATTATTTTGTATGCCACTACTCTGTTGAAATTATTATTTTATTTAATTGAATTAAATATTTGGGATTCTCTCATATCATCTTCACTTGTTTGAAGGGGATTCAGACTTCACCTCAGGGCAAACTTACAAAAAGACGTTAAATTCTGACCTTAATAAATGGTGGAAATACAGATAACCAAGCCAGACAGGTGTTTGAAGACTGTTCCAAGAGAGTGCCATAAATAGTGAAGGTTGAAGTCAGAACAATCTCCTTACTACAGCCTATATATTGAATTCTTCCATAATGATTTGAACTAAATACCAATATATTATAGGTTCTCAGAGTCCTTAGATTTATATAACTGGTACAGAATTCCAGAACTAGAAAACTGGCAAAAAATGCAACAATATTTTGATTACTAAGGTAGCTACATAGCCTAAAATAAAAGATAACATTAAGTAAGTCACAATCTGAATCAATCAATATAAAGTACTCATCCAAACTCTTCTTTCATCTTTATTGGAGATTGGCTTCAAATCATCCTTAACTCAATCATCCTTAAGAAGCAGCCACCCTTTAGGAGTACAAAGTACACAGTAAAAGGTCTCTCACCCCCAGGTCATTGTCTTGACCTCATCAGTAAGCATTAGGTATCCAAATAGAGGTTCCTTTCATCTTGACTTGAGGCTGATTCCCAGACTTCATGTTTCCTCTTCCATGCTCCCAGGTCTTGCCTGAATTCAGCCAACTGTTGCCTAGATTCATAGGCAGTCAGCTACTAGCTCCCAATTCAGCTTTTGGTCCTGCTCCCAGTCCAGATTTTGGTCCAGCTTCTGGTTCAGCTCCTGGTCCAGTTCCACACTTCAAGCTTAGCAGAATTACAACAATGTACACTCTTCTGACACTATCATCAATTCACTTTCTTCCTGTGAAATGAACATATACCAAAAGACAGGGTCTCTGTCTGAGAAATTAGCCCAGACAAAAAGAAAGGATTGAAAAAACAAACACAAATCATCAGTAAAGTCCCAGGACCTCTGAAAACATCAGTAAAACCCTCCCTTGGGACTTCTGTAAACATATAGCAGGAAAGTCCTCTTTCAGGGATTCTGAACTAGCAATAAGGTCTTAGGGCTCCTATAACAGCAGCAATATCCTCTATCAGCAGACAGGTCTGACAAAGTAACATCAATACAGGAGGAGTGCCAATACCACAGACATCCTTCCTCCTGGTTCTGCTCTGTTCCAGCTTGTGGTTCTGCTTTTATAAAGTGTTTTGGCAAGTTCCTCCCACTGTGGGCTTCACAGGTTCTGTTTCCAACAAAGACTTTCCAACAGACAGAGGCTCAAAGACACTTGAATAACTTAAATAAAGAGCTAAGTGATGTAATAGCTGAAACAAGGAGTTAAAAGCCATTTTGCTTGCCATTACACACGCAGAGGAAATTATCACTTTTTCTGCAGACCAAGATACCAAGTTTAATAAAATGGAAATACTATGATTTAATAGCGATGGTTATACCCAACTGTCTTCATTCAGAACCCTTCCTCATTAGTCTCTCCATTCTAGAAGAGCTGTAAATCCAATTTACTGGCTGGTGCCCTGATATCTACACTGCAGTTTACTTAATGTTCCTACAATTACCAGCCCCAACCTTTAGCCCATCATTCTGTGTCAATAAACAGAAGACCAATTCTGTCCAGTTACTTTTAGAAAAGGAAGGGGCATATGAAATCAGAGTTCAAGTGACAGATGAAGTGAGAGCTTCCTAAGATGTCAGGTCCCTAAAAAACTGCCTTGTCAGAATAAAGAAGAGAGACAATTACGGTGGTGCACCATTGTATTTGGGAAGCTAACCTGGCCCTAAAGGAAAAGGGACTGAGTAGAATTAAAGTCTGTTCTGACCCAACAGAACCATTTAGGTCAGAAATTGATGCCAGTGAAAAGAAATTCCTCTATGTTAAGGGGATAAAGATAGCTTAGAAGTCCAGATTATGGGGGATCCATCAGGAAAGGTTAATAATTCAAAAAGTGAGAAATAAGAGAATGTAAGTTAAAAAGCCTGAACTTATCAAAGATTTAAAAGAGGAAGAAAGCTAAATTAAAAACATAGAGTAGATAAATAATGAGAGAATATATTGAAACAAAAGGAAAGGTGGCTAACAAGGTATCTAGTGAATAGAAACATCTCCCAGTAAATGTAGCAAGAAGAGAGGAAATTAAACCAACATGAGAGGAGGCAGAGGACTCTTAATTATCAAGTGACCCTGGAACTATAGTTTGTCCTTTGCAAATGGTTCAAAAGAGAAATAAAACTATTGAAAGGTGTTAAAATGGGACAAGTGATGGAATACATGGTCTGTGTAATAAAAAAATGTTAATCCATGATGATGAGTCTCTTGAAAAAAAAAGTAAAATAAATGGTGGAGGAATTCTTGATCTGAGTGAAGGATGATCTGGAAGAAGAGAAGTAAAATACACTAATATTTTTAGTATGATTTTCATATAAGTAAGAAAAATCAATTTTAAAGAGAAGATACATATAAAAAAGAATTATTATGGGGCTCTCGGAATAACCGAGAAAGTAAAAATTCCTGAAAACTAAAATACAAGAAATAATACCAAAAGAAAAAATATTTGAAGTAACTTCTGAATATAGAAAATACTGTGACATCAAAAGAATCAACAAAGTGATAGAAAAAAAAAAGATAAGCTGAAAAGATCTAGACATATTGTGGAAATATATACACATATATTTACATTCACACATACATGCATATGTACATGCATACATACATACAGATGTAAAGAAAATATATAAATTTTCCTTATGTATCTTTGATTTTGTCTCTCCATCTCTGGCTCTTGTTTATTACTTGTATACACCCAGAGATTAGCATGGTGGCTAGCAAATACTGGGCATTTAATAAATGTATTTGAATAAAATAAATAGATGTAAAGCCATGCATGAGCAGCTTTCCAGAAGCCTGCTACAATCATAAAAAAGTATCTATCTAAAACCAAAAGTAAGTATCACATGGAAGATGTATACACCAGAAGCTTTCTCAATATATTAAAGCAGACACCCACTCTTTCAATTATCACATACATTATGTATGCATCTTTATGCACACACATTATAAATTACATATATTCTTTTTACACCACAGTTATTTCCCAGCCATCTCCTCCAGTCATTATTTTGAGACATTTTGAATTAATTTTAAGTAAAATCAAGTGGCCAAACAGAAAATAGGGTTGTTTGTGTCTCTCTTTAGTATTGGGTCAGGGTTCCAGGGATACAGAAACTTGCAAAAATTGTCTTTGGCTTAGTGATTTCAGGCATTAGCCTACAAGAAAAACTCCAATTTTGGAAAATTCTAAATTCTCACAACTCAATGTAAATAAATATTTATGTCTCTTTACTTCCATCATATTCCCTTCATCCAAAATGTTAAGTGGTTAGATACATTTCCACACATTTCAAACTTAAGTTTTTGCTCCCGTTCAAAAGTGAGATTTCTAATGAGTTAGTGAGTGTTATCTATGCTATGATATTTAATATGAATCTTCCCTATAAACAAGCAGTTCTCAGGTGATTTTATAAAGTTTATCTGCTACCTACATTCAAAGTCATCCTATTAAAATTTCTCTCCTCCTCCTACTTTGTATCATTCTAGGCTCAGGAAACTATTCCTCTTAATAACAAGAAAAAAAAAACAAACTATGCAATCAGATGAACAATAACAAAACATCATGTGCGATACATGTCCACAGTCAAGTTCTAATTCCATTTGTTAGACCTTTTCAAATACTTGCTTCCAATTCTTTATCATTGAGAGAAGAAAATGACCAACCTGAGTTTTCTGTGATAGAAGAACTTTAGTCTTTTGAATGTTTCTTTTATATTAAATAAATTGTCTTCTCTTTCTTTGCGTGGATAATAAGAATTGAGTTTTATCATTGTAGTGGAACTTTTAAAAACCTTGGGATCCATATAGTGTGCTTTTTTTTTTTTAGAAAGGTCCCTGAATTCAAAGCAAGGACACCTAGTCATCCACTAGTAAATTCATCTATTTATTTTGAGCTGTTGCAAAAATGATACTTATTACCTCTGAAATAGTTTTAATGTGATTAACATTATTGTAAAGAAGGACAAGTCAACATTTTTTTTCAAGAATTAAAAAATGAAAATGTTTGACTCTTGTTTTCTTTTTT
>CM053583.1:217394483-217410539 GCA_028627135.1 Pseudochirops cupreus
AAAAAAAAACTTCTAATTAATGTTTTAATTTCCTCTTCATTGGTGGTAAATTAACCTTTTTCATTTTTTATTATAGTAATTTAGTTTTGTTCTGTCTCTTATTAAATCAAATTAACCCAATATTTGTCTATTTTATTGCTTTTTTCATAAAATAATCTATTCATTTTATTTATTATTTCAATAGTTTTCTTACCTCCAGTTTCATTCATCTATCCTCTGATGTTCAGAATTTTTATTTTGGTACTTAATTAGGGACTTTCAATTTATTCCTTTACTAGTTTTTTTTTCTCTTTCATACCCAATTCATTGATTCCTTCTTTTTCTGTTTCATTAATTTAACCATTTAGAGACATAAAATTTGGCCCCAAAACTGCTTTAGCTGCATTCCGTAGGTTTTGGAATGTTGTCTTATTATTGTCATTCTCCTTTATGAAATTATTGATAATTTGTATGATTTGTTGTTTGACACACTCATTCTTTGGAATTAGAATATTTAGTTTCTAATTTGTTTTAAGCCTATCTTCTCATGATCCCGTAACACACATAATTTTTATTGCATCATGATCTGAAAAGGATTCATTTAATATTTCTGCTATACTACTTGGAGCATGTGTGTTTAGTATTGATATTCATTTTCTGTGGTACCCTTTTTATCAAGATGTAGTTTCCTTTCTGTAACAGTAATGAGATTTGAAGTTTCTTTTGTATTGCTACACTAAGGGGTACTTAGCACCTAGTTCAGATTAAGTCTCTGGTAAAGAAACAGAAGGTATGAACTCTTGTCTCCTGTTGCTGATGTAACAGCAAGGGGATGAATATGGAAGGCCCATACTGTTTATAAAGAAAAATCCAGAAAGGGAGAGTCAGAATTTCTTGGCAGAAGCATCTGGAGGCAGAAGCTGCTACCACTGGAGAAAGAGAGAATTTCTCTGAGCAGCATCTGGAGGCTGGGCTGCTATTGCTGGACTGGGAATTGAGAAGAAAAATGAGAATTGGTAACTGAGACAGATCTTTTTGAAACAAACTCCATGGAGGCAGAAGCTGCTGTCACCAGGGAGGCTGAAGATGAATTGAGGAGGCTGAAGAGGACAGCTCATCCACTCCAGGTTTGGGAGAATGATTTTGATTTTGAAACCTGGATGGAGTGATTTTGATTCTGGGAACCAACTGAAACTTCTGCTGATTCTGAGGGCCAGCCAGAGCTGCCAAAAGACTGAGGAAACATTACTGTGATTCTGGTACTTTGCACAAACTAGTTTGTGGCTTTGTTAAGCCTTGTTATTCCTGGGCACAGAGACTGCGAAGGATGTGGAGTGGATTGGACTCTGTGAGCTTCAACGTGGAACAGAAACTGCACAGAGAACAGGACGAGGACCTGGGAGCTGTCTGCCTTTGAGCCCAGGTGACAGTTTGGTGAATCCAGGTAGGATCTGGGACCATGGAAGGGGATCCAGGGAATCCGAGAAACCACCCTGAGTCAAGCTGAAAGAATACTTTACTTAGATACTGTGTACTGACTGAGAAATTGTAAATTTACTAGTGACCTAGGGGTGGAGGATCTGTGTATTTTCTGATGATTGAATAGTAAATGATGAAGGATGATTGAATGACTGAGTTGATTGAATGACTAAATGATAGTGCTTAGTGTTTGATGAATGAATAAGTGACTGAGCTAACTTAGTATGCCCCATGAGTGGAGAACTTTGATTATTGTACTTTGTGCTCCTTGAGGAGGCAACACCTCCTTAAGGATGATTGAATGATTGAGTTACTAAATGATTGTTCTTTGTTGAAAACTTTATGCCCACAGCAGTGTAAACTATGTGGCTATTTTCTTTGATAAATTGTTGTGAATGCTATATTTTGATTTTCTGTCATAAGATGTAACATTGTTCATGCAGTATTTTGATTTACTGTTAATGCTTTGCTTTTATTTGTTATGGAATAAATAGAGTGTTCACGATACTGTGTAATCAGAACCTTAAAAGCAACATTCTTCTGGAAAGCTGCTCATGCATGGCATTACATTTCCTTATCCCTTTTAATTGTATCTACTTTTGCTTTTGCTTTGTCTATTATACTTTATGCATAATTGATCCTGCTCTAGACTTTTAGACATATGGAACAGGACTGTAGAGCTGCCTATATGTGAATCTGGGTAAGAGTTGGAATGTGAATCCAGGCAAGAGTTAGGAGTGTTCAGAAGGAGTGCCTCCCTTCCATTTCCCCTCCCCAAGACAGCATGCAATATGATATAGGCTCTACATATATATTCTTATTACACATATTTTCACATTAGTCACGTAGTAGAGAAGAATTAGCAGGAATAGGAAGAACCATGTGAAAGAAAAAAAAAACTAGACCAAAAAAAGAGAGCAAATATTATGCCTTGTTCTGCATTCAAACTGCAAAGTTATTTCTTTGATGTTCATGGCATTTTCCACAATGAATCTTTTGGAGTTGTTTTAGGTCTTTGTGTTGCGGAAAAGAGTTAAGTCTATCAAAGTCAGTCATAACACAATGTGGCTTATTATTGTGTACAATGTTCTCCTGGTTCTGCTCTTTTCACTTAGCATCAGTTCATATAAGTCTTTCCAGGTTTTCTCTGAAGGTTGCCTGCTCATCATTTTTTTTTATAAGCACAATAGTATTCCATTACATTCATATACTACAACTTGTTTAGTCATTCCCCAATTGATGGACATCCCCTCAATTTCTAGTTCTTAGCTACCACAGAAAGAGAAGCTGTAATTTTTTTTTTTAATAGATGTGGCTGTTTTCACCATTTTAATGATCTCTTTGGGAAACAGACCTAGAGAAGTTATTGTTGAGTCAAATGGTATGCATATTTTTATAGCCCTTTGGGAATAGTTCCAAAATGCTCTCCAGAATGGCTGGATCAATTTACAATACCACTAACATTGAATTAGTGTTCTAATTTTCTGACATTTTCTCCAGCATTTATAATTTTGATGTTTTTTCATTAGCCAATCTGATACATGTGATGTGGTAGCTGAGAGCTGTTTTAATTTGTGTTTCTATAATCAGTACTGATTTAGAACATTTTCATATGAATATTGACAGCTTTAACTTCTTCCTCTGAAAATTATCCTCTCACATCCTTTGAACATTTATCACTTGGGGAATTACTTGCATTCTTATAAATTTGACTCAGTTCTCTATACATTTTAGAAATGAAACCTTTATCAGAGACAGTGGTTGAAAACAAATATTTTCCAGTTTTCTGCTTCCTTCCTAATTTTGGTTACATTGGCTTTGTTTGTACAAAAGCTTTTCAATTTAATGTAATCAAAATTATCCATTTTACATCTCATAATGTTCTCTATCTCTTGTTTGTTCATGAATTCTCCCATTCTCCATAAATCTGACCAGTAAAGTATTCTGTGCCCCACTTTATTTTCTTATAGTTTCAGCCTTTATACTTAAATTGTGTACCCATTTGGACTTTATTTTGGTGTGCAATGTTAGACTATCTATGCTCAGTTTCTGTTGTATTATTTTCCAGTTTTTCTAGCAATTTTTTTTTGTGAAATATAGAGTTTTTATTCAGGGTCTTTAGATTTTTCTAATGGTAGATTACTACAGTCATTGACTACTTTGTATTCTGTAACTAATCTATTCCACTGATCCACCACTCTGTTTCTTAGCCACTACTAACTAGTTTGAACGATTGCTGATTTATGAGACAATTTAAAATCGGATATGGTTAGCCCACTTTCACTAGCATTTCTTTTCAATAATTCCCATGATATTCTGGACTTTTGTTCTTCCAGATGAATTTTGTTATTATTTTTTCCAGCTCTACAAAATAAATTTTTGTAGTTTGATTGATATGGCACTGAATAAGCAAATAAATAATTTAGGTAGAATTGTTAGTTATTAGCTCAGCCTCCCCACGAATACTGGATGCTTCTCCAATTATTTAGATTAGCCTTTATTCATGTGAAAAGTGTTTTGTAACTATGTTCATATAGTTCTTGAGTTTGTTTTCACAGATAGACCCCCAAATATTTTATAGAATCCACAGCAACTTTAAATGGATTTTTTCTTTCTATCTTTTGCTGTTGGGCTTTTTACTAACATGAAAAAAATCCCAGTGATGTATGTGAGATATTACATCCTCCAACTTTGTTAAAGTTGTTTATTGTTTCAATTAGTTATTTTTTTACTTGATTCTCTAAGTAAATCATTATATCATCTGCAAAGAGTGATAGGTTTATTTATTCTTTGTCTATTCTAATTCTTTCAATTTATTTTTCTTCTCTTATTCCTAAAGCTAATGTTTCCAGTACCATACTGAATAACAGTGGTAATAATGGACATCCTTGTTTCACCCCTGATCTTATTGGAAATGCTTCTAGTTTATCCCCATTACATATAATGCTTTCTGATGGTTTTTTCCCTATAAATTTATTTATTTTTAGTTTTCAATGTTCATTTCCACAAGATTTTGATTTACAATTTTTCTCTCCATCTTTCCCCTACCACCACTCCAAAATAGCAAGCCTACTGAATACCCCTTCTTCCAGTCTGTTCTCTCTTATAATCTCCACTATCACCATTGTCTCCTAACTTTCTAGTACAGCAAGATGCATTTCAATATCCCAGTACCTATATATTTTATTTCTCTGTTGCATGTAAAAAAGGAATATTTTTTAAACATTTGCTTTTAAAACTTTCAGTTGCAGATTTGTTCCTTCTTTCCTCCTCACCCACCCCCCTGGGAAGATAAGCAATTCAATAGAGATTGTACATATGTAATTACCCAAATCATTTCCATAGTAGTTATATTGTGAAAGATTAACTGTATTTCCCTCCATCCTATCCTTCCCCCTACATATTCTATTTTCTCCTTTGACCCTATCCCTTTTCAAAAATGTTTGCTTTTAACTCCCCTCTCCCCCAATCTACCCTCCCTTCTACCATCCCTCCTCTTATCCCTTACCCCCTATTTTCCTGTATGGTAAGATACCAAATTGCATGTGGATGCTATTCCCCCTTTAAGCCAAATTCAATGAGAATAAAGTTGTCCCATTCTCTTTCACCTTCCTGCTCTTCACCTCCATTGTAACAGTTGTCTACTGCCTCTTTTATATGAGATAATTTACCCTAATCTATTTCTCCCTTTCTCCTTCTCCAAATAAATTATTCTCTCACCTTTTAATTTTATTTTTTAGGTATCATACCTTCATATTCAACTCATCCTGTGCACTCTATGTATACATGTACACACATATGCCCACATTCACATATATATTTATATACACATACAACCTCCTATACATACATAAATATGTATGTATACATGCATACTCCCTTCAACTATCCTCATACTGTGAAAAGTCTTATGAGTTATAACAATTGTTTTTCCATTTAGGAATGTAAATAGTTGAAATTTAATAAGTTCCTTATGATTTATTTTCCCTGTTTACCATTTCATGCTTTTCTTGCTTCTTGTATTTGAAAGTCAAATTTTCTGTTCAGCTCTGGTTTTTTCATCAAGAATGCTTGAAAATCCTCTATTTCATTGAAAGAACATATTTTCCTCTGAAATGTTATACTCAATTTTGCTGGGTAAGTGATTCTTGGTTTTAATCCTAGCTCCTTTTACCTCCAGAATATCATATTCCATTCCCTTTCATCCCTTAATGTAGAAGCTGTAGGTCTTGTATTATTCTGATTGTGTTTCCACAATACTCAAATTGTTTCTTCCTGAAGGAGAGAGCGTGACTCCACACCCACAGCTGAAGCCTTAACAGGGACTATGACATGGTCTTAGGCACAGAAAGCATTCCTAGATGAGCTCAAAAAGAACATTGACATCAAGGTTAGAGAGGTAGAAGACAAAATCAACACTTCTTTTAAAAACAAAATTGCAAAATTAGAAAAAAAAACATTGCAATGAAGAAAACAGCTCCTTAAAAAGTAAAATGTGTGAACTAAAAATGAAATTTGAGCATATGAAAAAGGAACTTCAAAAACTAACTGAGGAAAATAATTCACTAAAAATTAGAATCAACCAAATTGAAGATAATGGCTCTATGATGAACCAAGAATCAGTCAAACAAAACATGAAGACTGAAAAATTAGAAAAAGAGGTAAAATATCTCAATGGAAAAATAACTGACCTGAAAAACAGATCCAGGTGAGATAATCTGAGAATTATTGGTCTACCAGAAAATCAAGATGAAAAAATGAGTCTGGACAATGTCCTCCAAGAGGAAAATTGCTCTGACATCCTAGAACCAGAGGGTGAAATAGAAATCAAGAGAATCCACCAGACACCTCCTGAAAGAGATCCCAAATTGAAAAGCCCACAAAACATTGTGGCCAAATTCCAGAACTATCAGGTAAAGGAGAAAATACTACAAGTGGCCCCAAAGAAACAATTCAGATATCATGGAATCACAGTGAGGATTGCATAGGATCTGGCAGCTTCAATGCTGAAAGACTGGAGGAACTGGAATATGATATTTTGCAAGAGTAAAGAGCTCAGGTTACAACCAAGGTTCACCTATCCACCGAGACTGAGCACAATCTACCAGGCAAGGAGATGGACATTCAGTGATATAACAGAATTCCAAACCTTCCTGGTGAAAAAGTCAGAGCTCAATCAAAAATTCAGCCTCCAATTACAAGACTTAAGAGAGACATAGAAAGGTAAATAAGGAAAACACAGCACACACACGCACATAACTTGCTATTTATAAGAGCAAACTGTTTACATGACTATATAAGAAGCTGATATCTGTTAATAGCGTGAATTCTATACCTACAGTGACATCTAAAAGGGATATATATAAATAGAGGATGTAGGTATAAATTACAGAAAATGATGATAAAGAAAAACCTTATCAAGTGCTTCAAAGGGACTGCAATGGAAGAAGAGGAAAGAATGAAACAAAAAAGGGTAAATTATGATACATGAAGAGGCATAAGAACATTATAGTAGAGGGAAAGAAGGGAGGGAGATGACTATTATATGAGCTTTTCCCTCATTGGTTCTGGTGCAAGGAGGGAATAACACAATCAGTTAAGTATAGGACTTTATCAAGAAGATAAATAAAACTTGTCATAATAGAAGGAAAGAGGGGAGGGAGAGGAGCATTGAATGAGATCTATTGTCGTCAATCTTGGTTCAAGGGAGAAATAAGATACTACATTAAGTATACAAATTGATCATATCCTACAGGCAGTAGGAGCGGGAAAGGGCTGCAAAGGGGGTGGGGATTAGAAGGGAGGGAAAGAGTATTAAGGGAGAAGGGTAGGAAAAGGGATGGGGGCTGATAAGAAGGGAATACTGAGGGAGGCAGTGGTCAAAAGGAAAGCTCTTAAGAAGGGCAAAGAAAAAGGGGGAAAAATAAAAGCATAAACAGGGAGGGAATAGGATGGGGGGAAAGACACAGATAGTAATCATAACTGTGTATGTGAATGGGATGAACTTTCCCATAAAATGGAGGCAGATAACAGAATGAATTAAAAACCATAATCCTACAATATGCTGTTTACAAGAAACACATCTGAAACAGGGGATACACACAGGGTAAAGGTCAAAAGCTGGAGTAAAGTATATCATGACTCAGCTAAAGTAAAAAAAAAAAAGCAGGGGTAGCAATTCTTACCTCAGATAAAGCAAGAGCAAAAAAATTGTTCTAATTAAAAGTGATAAGGGAGGAAACTATATCCTGCTAAAACGCACCATTGAAAATGAGGCAATATCATTACTAAACATTTATGCACCATCTACAGCATCTACATTCCTAAAGGAGAAATTAAGGCAAAAATATTTATTGCAGCTCTCCTTCTGATGGCAGAAAACTGGAAATTAAGGGGATGCCCATCAATTGGGGAATGGCTAAACAAGTTGTGGAATATGAATGTAATAGAATACTACTGTGCTACAAGAAATGAGGCAGAGATGGACTTCATATTTACCTGGAGAGGCTTACACAAACTGTTGCTAAATGAGAAGAGCAGAACCAGGAAAAACTTGTACACAATCACAGACGCATCTTATGTGTGACAACGGACCTTGATAAACTGGACTCAATTGCACAGTTATAAGACAACTCTACAAGTCTCAGGATGGAAGGATATATTTACATTTAGAGAAAGATCTAGAAAGAACAGAGTTTAAATGGAGACTGAAGCAATCTACATGCAATCTTTCTTTTCCATGTTTGGTTTTGTTTCCTTTTTCCCATTGTTCACTCCAGTAGTTACAACCATTCTATACAACCAGACTAATGTCCATTGTGAAAGTATTTGCAGATCCTATACTTGATTGCATGCTGCCATGAGGGCAGGGGGGTGGAGAGTGAGGTGAGAAAATTTGAAACTCAAGGGAGTCTGGAACTGAATCATGTAAACTAAAAGTAAATAAACAACAAGAAAACATTTTTAAAAATTATTTCTTGCTAACTGCTTGCAGCATTTTTTCCTTGACCTGGGAACTCTGGAATTTTGCTATAATATTCCTAGGAGTTTTCTTTTTGGGATCTTTTTCATGAGGTGATCCGTGAATTCTTTCAATTTCTATTTTGCCTTCTTGTTCTACAATATCAAGGCAATTTTGCTTGATAATTTCTTGAAAGAAGGTGTCTAGGCTCTTTTTGGGATCATGGATTTTAGGTAGTCCAATAATTTTTAAATGATCTTTCCTGGATCTGTTTTATAGGTCAGTGTTTTTTCTTTTGTTTTGCTGCTTTTTTTTTTTTGGAAGGCAATTGGGG
The DNA here is from genome assembly GCA_028627135.1 of Pseudochirops cupreus. Taxonomy (NCBI): domain Eukaryota; kingdom Metazoa; phylum Chordata; class Mammalia; order Diprotodontia; family Pseudocheiridae; genus Pseudochirops; species Pseudochirops cupreus. Next base: position 217,403,237 of record CM053583.1, read on the forward strand.
TTAAGTGATTTGCCCAAGGTCACATAGCTATTTTTTTGTGTTAAATGTCTGAGGCTGAATTTGAACTCAGGTCCTCCTGCCTCCAGAGCCAGTGCTCTATTCACTGCACCAACTAGCCACCCCACTAGTGGTTTTTTTAATGAGATATTTCAAATTGCCTTTTATTTTTTCATTTGTTTGGATCTGTTTTATAGTATCTTAGTTTCTCATGAAGTCATTAGCTTCCAATTACTCCCATCTAATTTTGAAGGAATTATTCTCTTCAGTGAGTTTCTGAAATTCCTTTTCCATCTGGCAAATTTGTCTCTGTAAAGCATTCTTCTCCTCACTGGGTTTTTGGGCCTCTTTTGCCACTTTATTTAGTCTGTTTTTTAAGGTGTTATTTTCTTCTGTGTATTTTTGGGTCTTCTTTAGCTGGCTGTTGACTTGCTTTTCATGATTTTCTTGCATCATTCTCATTTCTCTTCCTTATTTTTCTCCACTTCTCTTACTTGATTTTCAGAATGTTTCTTGAGCTTCTCTCTGGCTTATAAACAGTTCATATTTTTCTTGGAGGCTTTTGATTCAGGGGTTCTGACTTTGTTGTCTTCCTCCTGCTCCATGCCTTGATCCTTTTTGTCCCCAAATAAGGTTTCTATGGTCTGTTTGTGCTTCCTCAGCTTGCACATATTGCCAGTCAATTACTTAACATTTTAGCTCTTTGCCACCATAGAACTCGGCTTCCAAAATGGAGAGAGATTTGTCCTAAATCACTGAGGTTTTTGCATCTGCCAGAACTATTAAGAGGGTACCCTCCCTGTATCTCCTACAAGCTCTGAGTCACTGGCCACATACCCCAGGACCACCACACAAGACCATGATCCAGATTCAAGCAGATTAAAGCAAAAGTGATCGCCCTCTTAATGGTCCCTAGGTGCCCCTAGAATCTGCAGGCCAGGACCTCCAGAGGCAGCCACATGGAGGCAGCTGCATAGCTGCCATGCCTCTACCAGTTCTCATCCTGGGGGCAGGGGCTTGACCATGCTTTTCTATCCCCCTCCTCACCCCCATTTCACACTGACCTTTTACTTTGTCTTTGGTGTTTATGAGTTGAGAAGTTGCTGATGGTTTAAAGCAGATATTACCATTTTAAGGATGGCTCCATTTATTCCTATGCTCTCTAATGTTTTTAATAAGAATAGTTTTTGTATTTTTTTAAAGCTTTTTCTGCATTTATTGAGTTAATCATATGGCTTCTGGTAGTTTTTTTGTTTATATGCTAAATTATTCTGATAGTTTTCCTAATATTGAACAAGCTTTGCTTTCCTGGTATAAATCCTACCTGGTCATAGTATATTATTCTCATGATAAGTTACCATAATCTTTTTGTTAAAATTTTATTTAAAATCTTTGCATCTATATACTTTTGGAAAATACATCTGTATTTTCTTTCTCTGTTTTGACTCTTCCCAATATAGGTATCATTATTACATTTTTATCATAAAAAGAATTAAGTAGGACTCCCCCTAATTTCTCAAAGATTCTACCTAATATTGAAATTAATTTATCTTTAAGTATTTAATAGAATTAATTTGTAAATCCATCTGGCCCTGGAGATTTTTCCTAGGGAGTTCATTGATAGCTTGTTCAATTTCTTTTTTCTGAGTTGGGGTTATTTAAGCATTTTACTTCCTCTTCTGTTAATCTGGCCAATTTATATTTTTGTAAATATTCATCTGTTTCACTAAGATTGTCAAATTTATTAGCACACACTTGGACAAAATAGTTCCAAAATATTGCTTTAATTTTCTCTTCTTTGGTGAAAAATTCACCCTTTTGATTTTTATTCTGGTAATTTGGTTTTCTTTGTTCTTTTTTTTAATTAACTAAAGATTTATCTATTTTATTTTTTTTCTTAAAACAGCTTTTAATTTTATTTTAGTTCCATAGTTTCCTTAATTTCAATCTTATTAATCTCTCCTTTATATCAAATACTTCTAATTTCACACTTAGTTGGTGATTTTTATTTTGCTCTTTTTCTAGGGTTTTTTTTTTTTTGCTTCATGCTCAATTCATTGATCTCCTCTTTCTCTGTTATTCATGTTAGCACTCAAAGATATAAAACTTCCCCTAAGAACCACTTTTGCTGCGAACCATAAATTTTCCTTTGTTGTCTCATTACTGTCATTCTCTTGGATGAAGTTATTGATAGTTTCTATGATTTTTATTTGACCCATGCATTCTTTATGATTAAATTATTTAGTATCCAGTTATTTTTTATTCTATCTTTCCATGACCCTTTATTACATATAATAGTTATTGCATCATTATCAGAAAAAGATGTATTTAACATTTTTGCCTTTCTGCATTGGATTGTGAGGTTTATGTCCTCACACATGGTCAGTATTTATGTTGGTACCATATACCACTGAGAAAACAGCATTCCTTTCTATTCCAATTGAGTTTTCTAACTTTTCTAAAATTCTATTCATTTTTTAAATCTATTTCTTGTTTATTTTCAGGTTATATTTATCTAGCTCTGAGAAGGGGAGGTTGAAGTCTCCCAGCAGTAGAGTTTTGCTGTCTGTTTCTTCCTGTAACTCCCTTAGCCTCCTCCAAGACTTTGGATCCTATACCACTTCATGCATATATGTTTAGTAATGATATTACTTTATTGTTTATGGTGTCTTTTTAGCAGGATATAGTTTACTTCCTTATCTATTTTGATTAGGTCTATTTTTGCTTCTGTTGTGTGTCAGATTAGGATTGCTATCTCTGCTTTTTTTTTTTACTTCAGCTGAATCATAATATATTCTACTCTAGTCTTTTACCTTTACCCTGCATGTTTCCCCCCTTTACAAATGTTTCTTGTAAACAACATATTGTAGGAATATGGCTTTTAATCCATTCTGTTCTCTATTCCATTTTATAGGAAAGTTCATCCCATTCACATTCGGTTATGATTACTATCTGTGTCTTTCTCTCCTTCCTATCCCCCCATTATTCTTTTATTTCTTCCTTCTCTTTTTCCCTCCTCACTAGAGTTTTGCTTTAGACCATTGTCCCCCTCAATTTTCAACATTTTATAATGAACTTTTTCTCTCTCTTTTTTTTTTTTTTTTTTTTTACAATTTTCATCTCCCTATCTTTTCTACGTTAGACAAACAGAGTCTGAATGCAGATCTAGTCTCACTCCAATAAGCATAGGGACTTTGATGTGCTCCTTTTTTAACCTGTGCTGGTTCACCCTTTTTTAGGAAATCTGATCCCTTACTGTCCGGAGTTACCATATTAATACCAAACTTAGGACACCAGGTACTTTTAGCTTAAAATATAGTTCACTACTCTTAAGTTTGAGATCCACCAGCTTTTACTTACCAGTACCTGGATATAATCATGTATTTTATATAATGAAACCCAATCTGGCATCATAAACCACTAAGCATAAGACACTTACTTAATAAAAGGTAAAGCTTACACTATGTATAACATTTACTCATTATAAGTGAAACATAAGTTAATGAAATCATAGATTTACTCAATTGAAGACAAAGAAAAACATCAAACCATCATGATTCACTCATAAACTTTGCCACACACTTCCAACACAGCCTGTGTCTGGGAGGACAGTGGACATACACTGTGATAGGGGGACACATCAATGGAGAGAATTATGTGACTGAGGTTATTTGCCTTGGGGTCATAGACCTTGATATCTTGGGTCCATTCAGGAATAATCTATACCACAAAAATTAGGACTTCTTTTCTAGGGTTTCACTTGTGGTCTTCAGAGGTCTTGTACTAAATTATGTCACCATTCTTCCAAGCCAATGAAGAAGTAACATGCTATTTTTCTTCACAGTCACCCTCTGATAGAGGTTGAGAAAAGTGAAAAAATGTCTATCACTGACAAACACTTCACTTAAGCTGAAGAATTTCTATCAGTCTATAGCAAAGCCTCTCTTTTTCCAAACTCCACATGTTTTGTCCTCTCAATCTAGAGGGTACAGTAAGAGAACATGACAGACTTTCTGGGGAGGTTATCTGTCCCTTGGTCTGTAGATGGCATTGGAAAGCATTCAGCTCTGATTTATCTACATATAACAGTAGGATTCAATTCCCTTCCACTGGGCAGACTTTAAGCAGTTTCTTCAGGTTTTCTCTCATCAGTGAATAAAGCAATGTCTCTCTTCTGATCAGCAAGTTCCCAACAAGGTAACTAAAAATTCAGCAATTTCAGATGATAGCCTTCTCTTTTGTTGACTCTCTCACTCCTGTTCTGCTTCTCTTCAGGTAACTTCTGAATTTTTTTTCTTCTGGCTTTTTAATAACTTCTAATGTCTCAAATTAGAATTTTTTGTAATTAATAACTGTCATCTTTATCTTATGAGTTAAAGTATAAAAATTCACTTATGTATGAATACAATAATTATATACTTTTCCTGCAATTGATGGCCATTTTATTTATGTTTTTTTCAGTCACAAACTTCAAAACTTTAAAAAATGATCACATGCAAGTTAGGTAATGTCCCACAGTGCCCTGCATCTGTTGTGTCCTTGCCATTGTTTCATTCCATTCACTTCTTCTTAGCACCTAGATAAGATCATAGCTTCTTTGAACCATGAAGAACATCAAATTGAAACTTCAAATTTTACAGATGAAGATACTGTCATACTGACATAAATGACTTGCCCAAAGTCACAATCTAGTAAATAACTGAGGAAACATTTAAAGTCCTCCTGACTTCTTGCCCTATGCTCTATTTACTGTGACACCAACCTGCCTCATTTAACTGTCAGTTTTCTTTGTCATTTCTTAGTCTTTCCTCATCATTTCATCTGAGAAAATGTCCTTCACAAGTGACATTTATCAATTTTCCTTGTTATATCTCTGCTCCTTTCATTGGCCCAACTATTGCAAGGGACTATTTTGATGCTAATGTAATTGTAGTTAATATTTGAAAAAAATATAGTGAAAATGAGATAATGACCATGCTAGAATGAGCCAGAAAAGAAAGGGAAATCAAGAGACAGAATGTTGAAACAGGAAATATTCTTTCAAGGCAAATGTTAAATTTTGCCCATCTAGAAAAGTGAGACTGAGGTAAGATATGCTCGGCATGACCAGCTACAAGAGAAATCCCAACAGAGCGGACCAAGGACAAAGGAGTTTTTTTTTTTCACATGATGAAAAATAAGACATTCAAGGATGTACAGCAAAAGGCTTAACTGCAAATACAGGAAGGTAGGCCACCTCTCAAGGGACTCATTTTCAAGATGAGCTGCAGCTGTGTCTATCCAAATGTAATGCAATGGAAAGTTGAGCAATTATCTCCTGAATTGGGTCAGTACAGATAGCCAAGGTAGATATTTAAGAAAATCCTACCCAACACCTTTTTTTAAAAATGTACTTCCAGTGGAGATATACACAGATTACCTGGATAATTACCCTGGCATTCAGAGTACAGGAAAACAAAATTGTACCAGTTTTTTGGTGAAGATTTTCTCTGCACTTAAATTAGCTATTCCTTAGACAACAGACTAGGCCCATAATTAAAATCTTCCATTTTAAAAGCATCTACCCAAAACTTACACTTTAATGACTTCAACCACTAGAATCTTGGGTCATTTCATATCATAGGAGACCATATTCTATGAGGGGAATAAAAATGTCAAATGACACTCTCAATGTAGCATACCTTCACATTGGCATTGGACATGAAAGAAAGGTTGCTCAAAGTTAACAACAAAAAGAAAAAATTCTCCCAATCAAAAGTTATGAGATATCAAATCCAATGATCTATTTTTTGGTGCTTCTTATTATTGATTATAGCAGGGAAGTTAAGAATTTTGACCCTGTTCATCTCCTCTGTATTCTCTTCTACCATGGTTACTCTGAGATTTCGTTGTCCTAATAGTTTTTTACTTACATCTTTCTTTGATTTTGTTTTGTCTTTTTTTGAGGCTCCTCTTCCTTTTTCTGATCCCTTAAACTGCATAATCCCCAAATTTATGTTCAGAACCCTTTAATCTGAACTCCCTTATACATCTAAGTCTCTTTCTCATACCCATAATTTCATCTATTACTTCTCCATGGCTGTTTTTAAAAGAAATAGAACTTGTCCTCACTTCTCTTGAATTCTGGATCTGTATCACCATTTTGAACATCTCAGTAGCCCTGAAAACTTGCCAAGTTCAAAACTAAAACTTAAGTTTCTCGGAAATTAATTTTTTTTTCTACCATTGGCACCAATATTTGCCAAGTTATCTAGTTTGGGAACCTTGGTGCTACAAAGTTTTCTGCTCCCTTTTCCTTCACTTCCTATACCCCGTTACCCAGTCCTATCAATTACATGTCTACAATATCTCTCATATCTACTCCTTCCTTTCTGATCTGTCATTCACCATTCTAGTATAATGTTACCTACATGGTTTACTATAGCAACTTCTTGTCTTTCCTTTCTTCAATTCATCCTTCATATTGCTTCTAAATCTGGAAGGCATGAGTTCAAATACTACCTCAGCCAATTGGGGGACCCCGGGCTAATCATTTAGTCTATTTTCTCAATTTTAAAGTAAGGATAACAATAACAAGTACCTCTCAGGCTTCTTGTGAGGATGAAAATGAGAATGTATTTACAAATGACTTTTTAAACTTTGAAGTGGTATATAAATGCTAGCTATTGTCAGGCACAGATGTGATCATTCACTTCTTGATAATACAGTCCAAACTTCTTTCACTCCTTCACATTGGAGCTTCGCAGCTTGCCTATATTTCTAGCTTTATCTCATACCACAGTCCATATGGTCCAGTAAAAGGACACTAATCTTTTACTCTGATTTACTATCAACTGCATTGCCCTTAAGAAACTTCCACATATTCCTATATCTCTTCATGGAAAGAAAAGCTGAAAGAAGCTTTACTTCTTGTTGCATCCTCAGCTTATAAGAATGCTGATGGAAATAAAACATGCTACGAAGTCAGAGGACCTTGTTAAGATCTTGACAATGTTGTTTGATTAAGTATTTCTGTGAAATCTTGTTGTTCATAAGGACACACAAGTTGGAAGAAGAATGGAAACTTAATTCTTACATTTTGTGGAGAGACTGGGAAACTCATCTATTTTTTTTTAATTTTTATTTCCTTATTTATTTATTTATTTATTTTTTGAATTTTATTATAGTTTGCATCATTCATTTCCACAAGATTGAGTTACATATTTTCTCCCCATCTTTCCCCCACCCACTGCCCCAAAACAGCCATGCCAGTGTGTCCCCCCTCTCCCAGTCTATTCTTTCCTATGTCACTTTTTGGTAGGGCAGG
>CM053583.1:217411039-217432496 GCA_028627135.1 Pseudochirops cupreus
TTGTTTAGCCATTCCCCAATGGATGGGCATCCCCTTAATTTCCAGTTTTTTGCCACCACAAAGAGAGCTGCAATAAATATTTTTGTACATATGCGTCTTCCTCCCACTTCTATGATTTCTTTGGAATACAACCCCAGAAGTGATATTTACTGGGTCAAAGGGTATGGAATTATTTATAGCCCTTTAGGCATAGTTCCAGATTGCTCTCCAGAATGGTTGTATCAGTTCACAGTTCCACCAACATTGCATTAGTGTTCCAATTTTTCAACATCCTCTCTAGCATTTGTCATTTTCCTGTTTTGTCATCTTAGCCAATCTGGCTGGAGAGATGTAATTCCTCAAAGTTGTTTTGATTTGCATTTCTCAAATCAATAGTGATTTAGAGCTCAATGTCCAACAATCTGTACCCAACACTGTACTGCCTTAAAAACCATCTTTCAAGACCCAGTTCAAATGTTATACCTCCACCCCAGGAAATTCTTCATCGTCCAAAGAACATTTTCTCTTTTCTAGACTTTCTTTGTATGTTTTTAATAAACTTGGCAAAATTTGCTATGTAGCATGTTCAGTTGGGTAATCAAGCATTTATTAAGCTCCTATTATTTTATAGGCACTATGTGAGGAATCAAAGACGCAAAAAAAGTCTTTAACCTCAAAGACTTTGCATTCTCTAGAGTATGAATGTATATATAGAATAAATACGATGTGTTTCTGTGGGAACAGGGAAAGACAAAAGGTCATTAGGAAAGCAAAATTTAGTAAGGTGCATTTAAGCTGAGCTTTGAAGGAAACTGGGTGCTAAGAAGTTGAGGAAAGGAAGAAATGCATTACAGACATGGAGGAAAAGAAAACAAGGGAAGAGGTCAGTTTTGAAGGGCTTCAAATAACAGAGGACTTGTTTATTCATATGACTAATCTTCCAAATTATCTGCAAGATCTTTCAAAATATGGAATTATGTTATACTTAACTTTATTTCCTCCTGAGAGCCTACTGTAAAATTTTGAACAAAGGAGCTATTGTATAAATGTATTTCAAGAATGAACAAATAATTTGATATATTGTTTTCAATATTTGGAAATTTAAAGGAACAATATTTGAATGATAGAAGTAATTTTCTCAAATGCAACCCATGAGGTCTTTTGTCACTTTTTTCTAATTCTATTAATTTTACTGTAACTTTATTCCTTTAAATAGGTAATTAGAAAGGATTTTATTAATTCCCATATAATAGAACAATATGCTTGGGATACTAAATTATGTCATAAATAATGTTAAGATGCTAATCCAAATTAGAATAAAATTAAGGTTAATTAAGTGCCCAGTATTGAATGATGTCTGCCCAATTTTTTAGATAATCAAAAACAAAGTTATTTTAAAGTGGCTTGTAATTTCTTTACACTCTAATTTATACTCTGTGATTTTTTTACATTCTAATCAAGTAAAGTAATATTCTTTATTAACCTTATAAATGGTACGTTGAGTTTTCATTTATTTGCCAGTGAGGGATGCCCCAAACATTTAAATTTATAACAAGAATGTGAGAACTAACCAGGATGATTCCTAACTTTTTACATGGTGAAAAGTCCAATTTAAACCAAAGTAAAGCACAACAGGGTTTTGATAACTTACTTATATCCTGAGATGTGTAGCTTAGAGGGACACTCCTGAAAGTGATTTGGACTATCAAGATGCCTGAGCCAAAAGACAGAGTTGAATCACACCCAAAATATTTTTATATGAACAAAGTCAGAGACAGAAAGTTGAGGAGGAAGTCAGGACTACAATGATTGAGCAGCAGCAACAGTTCTGGAGGAGATAGTATCCTAGATGTCCTTTGGGCTTAATGAGCTAAGTTGAAAGATTCAATTGCATATTAACATCTGGAAAAAAAAGAGAAACTGAAAGAAGACCTGAGCTATGACTGAAAGAGGAGAGATTTAGGAATGTCATCACACACACACACAGGGGACTCTCACTAAAATTACTACTAAGCAGCTAGATGACACAAGGGACAGTGCACTGAACTTGGAGACAAGACCTGAAATCAATTCCTGCCTCAGTTATTTGCTAGCTGTGTGATCCAAGGCAATTCACTTAACTTCTTTTTGCCCCACATCTGTAACAATGTGAGTACTTACAGCACCTACTTCCAAAAGTTACTATGAGGATCAAATGAGACAGTATCTGTAAAGCACTTTACAAATCTTAAAGATGACTGGTAATGCACCTGTCACTGCACTGCAATGTCTCTGGAAGAAAGAGTGCTGCTGAAGACTTTGTGCACTCTGCCTCACTTACATCCAATTCATACACAAGTCAAGAAATCACCTGTGATGCCATTGTTCCTCTTAAAAAGTGAGGATGAACTCCAACCTAAATCTTAAAGCATTATATAAATCTTATCTCTCTACCATTACTATTGCCGTGGCTGCTGCTGCTACTACTTTACAATTATTATTATTTCTACTACTACTATTACTACTGCTACTACTATTACTACTACTACTACGACTACTACTACTACTATTACTACTACTACTACTACTACTACTACTACTACTACTACTACTACTACCATACTACCACTACCACTACTACTACTACTACTACTACTACTACTACTACTACTACTACTACTACCACTACTACTCACTTAATGCCTGATAGAATAACTTTCCCTTTCCATGCCTGCCTACTAAAAGAACCTTATTATATCATTTTGAATTCTTTTAACTATGCATTTCCTTTATCCAGGTTTTTGCATTATATGTATAGAAATTGAAGGTCACCTAGAAATACTCAAAAGTATCAAACCTTTGTTTGAATGTTAGGGTTTTTTTTTTCCTAACTGAGGCCTACATGATAGATTTTTCTCATATTTATTCTTCCTGTGAGAGACAATTAATTATAGAGATCTTATGTCAGAGTCCATACTTAAAAAGAGTTTTGTCAGTCTTGGAAAAAATCTAAAACGGATAAAATTCATTAAGGGCCAATAAAACCACCTTTTTTTTAAAAAAACATCATCTTCATGATTAGAGAAGTGGAGGAAGTATGCACGGGTTAAAGAGAAGTTGTCACTTTATTCTTTTAAAAAAAATGATGTCAAGGTTTTAATGGGTTGTAAAACTCACTATCACTCTCTAGTCTTATGTGGCAACCAAGAAAATTAATGTTATTTTAGACTGCATTAAGAGATATATAGTTTCCCAGGACAATGACACTTCTGCCAATTCCCCATTTCTATATGACTTTCCTTATCCTGCCTCTAGAATTGTGGGGGGAAATCCTATTTTGCTAGAGATAATAGAGGTCAGTAAATTTTTTTAAAATATATGGAAAGAGGATGGAGAATGTTTTTTTTTCCCACACCTTATTCATTACTACTATAAAACTCTACACAACTAGCCGAATTTACTTTTCACCCATTTTATTGTTGTTTGTCTAAACTATATGAATGAATAATTCTGTGTAACACACACATACGCACGCACACACACACACACACACACACACACAAGAGATGCATAGTTTTCAGGAATAAGAAGATAATGATCCCTCTTTAATCTGCTCTAGTCAAATGACTTCTGGAGCCATTTTATTAGTTTTTGGACATCATGATCTAAGAAGAATATTGGTTAACTACAGTGTCAAGTAGAGAGGTTTCAGAAGGAGAAGCCTCAAGGCCATGTCATATGAGGATTGATTGAATAATCTAGAAATGATTTGCCTGGAAAAGAAAAGGTTTAGTAGAAACAAGATAGCTGCCTTAAAATATTTGCATGTCTGTCATTGAAAGAGAGATGAGACTTTTTCTATTTAGCCGAAAAGGCAAAATTAAGGGCAACAGACAGAATCATAAAGATTAAAAATTGAAATTTGTTTCAGAAAAAAATCTTCCCAAGCTCAAAAGTATCCAAATGCATCGGACTCAAACTGGAGAGGAAGGCAGGTGGCTCTGAATCCCTTTTCAAGGTTTTCAAGGACAAATTGGATGGTAACTTGTCACCTATATTATATTGGGTTTCCTTTCAGAAATGACTTCGACTAGATAGTTGCTGAGGCATATTCCGACTTTCAGATTCAATAATGCTATAATTCTTTGAGTGATATCTATGCTTCCCTAAAACTTTTATGGAGATTCTGTCTCACATGCTAACGGCCTTGATCAAGGTGTCATTACATGAGTACCAGTGGTTAGTGAGATAAATAAAACTTCACTACTTCACTGAGGTATTAGGAAAGCATTGATTCTATCTTTGTCACTTATTAAGAAATCATCCACAATCTGAAGGTTTCATTCCTTTCCAAATTCCAGGAAATCTAAAAAATCAGGTAAAATTGAGCAAAAGTACATGTGTAAATAAGCTCCTGGATACTCAATTATATATAAATGTGTATGACTGTATTGAATATCAATAGGAAGACAATTGTCATTTACCATGGTCGTGATTCTAATGAATATTCAAAGTTTGCTTCAATATCATTGTGTCAATTAGATGCTTTATCAAAAAGAAAGGTAACTAACAGGGGATTGTTTTTATTGTTTAGTCATGTCTGATTCTTCATGATCCTGTGATTCAAAGCACACCAGTGCTTGTTCATGAGGTTTTCTTGGCAAAGATACTGGAGTGATTTACCATTTCCTTCTCTGATGAATTAAGGAAAAAAGAGTTAAGTGACTTGACAAGGATCACACACTTAGCAAGTGTCTGAAGTCAGATTTGAATTCATGTCTTCCTAAAATCAGGTGCAGCACTGTATCTATTGAGCTAATTGATACCTCCAAAAAGAAAAAAAAAATATAAAATCATAAGTACTTCATTCCTGTCTGCAGACTTTTCTGTATCATATTCTGCTCTATTCCATTTGGAGAATCTCTGGCACTCTTTTCCTTTTCTCTCATAGTATATTTTATTTGAAAGAAATAGATTTTATTTCTAGAAGTTATAAATAGGGCATGCCCATGATGTCTGAAGCTGTTTCCTTTAATATACAACTAAGAAAGATTTAATCTGAGGCGTTTTCCCTTCATTTTATTCAATAAAGCTCTCGAAATTGAAAAAAAAATAGATATTAGAAGTTAATTATTTAAATAAAAGTAAATTTCATATAATCAAAATCAAAGTAAGTCAGATTCCTGACTTTCCAAAAATATGATATTCTACTAATATAGTCCCCATAAATGTATTCCTTCACATTCATTCTTCTTTGCATGCTATTCTCTTGTTTCCAAAGCAACAGGACTATATAAATTTTTTGCTGTCTCACTTTTGTTTTGTTCACTTTTTGAATTTGTCTTAAATTTCACATCTGAGAGAAGCTTTGACTCACCAAATTGTTCTCCAGAATGGTAGGACGAGTTCACAATTCCACAGTTCATTGGTGTATGTATTTTCCACATTCTTTCCAGAATTTTTCATTTTCTTTTTCTGTATGTTAGTCAAGCTGAGAAGTATGAGGTAGTGGCTAAGAGTTATTTAAATTTGCATTTCTCTAATCAATAGTGATCTAGAAAAAAAAAGTTTCATGTGATTATTTTTAAACTTTTTATTTTCTTCTTCATAAAACTAGCAGTTCATTTCAAAGATATTTAAAGAATAATTACTTATGGCTCTGACCTCTTCCTTTGGACAACAATACACAGAAAAATAAAATGTTAAGACAGAAGGAAACTTAGAGAATAAAAAAAAATCTGATCTTATAATGTCTACATCTTGTAGTGGTCCCAATTTTAATTTTTAAGGAATTATGTTCTGCAGTGAGTTTTTGTACCACCTTTACAATTTGACCAATTCTACTCTTTATGGAGTTCTCTTCAGTTAATTTTTTCTAGAGTTTTCTTTCATTTGGCCAATTCTGTTTTTGAAGGAGTTCTTGCTTTCAGTTATTTTTTGTCCCTCTTTTAATTTGGGCCATTTTGTTTTCTTTTTTAAGTTTCCATTACATATAAAGCAATTTTAATGTTATATTTTTAAATTTATATTTGCAAATTCTGTTGCTTACTCCTTCCCCTACCCCATCATTGAGAAGGCCAGCAATTTGATACAGGCAATAAATTTGTTGCCATGCAAATCATATTTCTATATTAGTCATGTTGTAAAAGTAAACATAGACCAGTAATAACCTCAATGAATATAATTAAAGTCGAAAAATATGCTTCGATCTGCTTCTAGATTCCATAATTTTTTTCCTCTGGAGAGGCACAGCATTTTTCACCATAAGTCTTTTGAAATTGTCTCAATCATTGTATTGCTGATAATATTTATATCATTTCCACCTGATCATTGTACAATATTGCTTTTACTATGTATATTGTTCTCCAGGTTGTGTTCACTTGATTTTCCATCAGTTTATATATATATCTTTTCAGGCTTTCCTGAGAGCATCATGGTCATCATTTCATATAATAGCAGGCTTTTGTTTTGCATCTCAATCATATACCCTTAATGGGTCATTTTTCTTTTTTTTTTTTTTTATCACTTTGGGATACATAGAAGGTAGTGTTATTTCTGGGTAAAAGACTATGTAGTTTTATAGCCTTTTCAGCATACTTCTAAATTGCTCTACAGAATGGTTGAATCAGTTCACAACTTTACCAACAATGCATTATTGCCTCAATTCCCCCAGATCTCCTCCAACTTTTTTCCTCTTTTTTTTGGCATATTAGCCAGTATGATTGGTGTGGTGTGGTATCTCAAACTTGTTTTAATTTGCATTTCTCTAAGTAATAGTAATCTAGAACAATTTTCATATGAATATAGAAAGATTTGATTACTTTTTCTGAAAATTGCCTGTTCATATCCCCTTACCATTTATCATTTGGGGTATAGGTCTTATTGTTATAAATTGTCTATATCTTTAAGAAATGAAGAATTTATCAGAGATATTTGCTGTAAAATATTTTGTCAGTTATGATTACTATTTGTATTTCCCTCCATCCTATTTCCCCTCCCCACCCATTCATGCTACTCTCAATTCTTTCAGGTCTCCATCCTCATAAGTATTTTGCTTCTGACTACTGCTTCCCCAATCTGTACTCTCTTCTATCAGTCCTCCCTTCTCTTATCTCCTTTTCCTCCTACTTTCCTGGTGAGTAAATTGGATTTCTATGCATAGTTGAGTTTGTAAGTTATTTCCTCTTTAAGCCAATTCCAATAAGATTAAGGTTCAAGGGCTCCCACCTACATCCTCCATCTTCCCCTCCATTGTAAAAGTTCTTTTCTACCTATTATATTTAACATTATTTGCTCCATTATGCTTTTCTCTTCCCCCTTTTCCAAGTTCATTCTTCTTTCCCACCCTTCAATTTCATTTTTTAAATCATCTCATCATATTCAATTCATGTCTGTGTCCTATGGCTATGTATAGTTCTGCTGATTGTACTAATAATGAGCAAGTTTGAAAAGGTGACATATATCATCTTGCCATGTAGTAATATAAAAAGTCTGACTTCATTCAATTCATTATTTCTATTTCCTATTTAACTTTTTTTTTTTTACTTTGCTTCTCTTGAGTCTTGCATTTGAAAGTCAAATTTTCTTTTCAGTTCTGGTCTTGTAAAACCAAGCATGAGCAGCTCTCCTGAGGACTGCTATTGTGGATAGCTCTAAGGTCCTGATCACATAGTATAGTGAACTCTATTTATTCAGCAATAAATTAAACCAAACATTCACAGAAACCAAAGTACAGAGTTCACAAAGTTATAACATAACAACTTATTGCTAAAGTGGCCGCATAGTTTTCACCAAAGTGACCACATAGTTTTAAACTAAAGATATCACTCAGTAAGTCCTCAACTCAGTCATTGTTAAGAAGCAAGCCTCCTTAGGGGACACAAAGCATGAAGGTCAAAGTTCTCCACCCCAAGATCACATTGTCTTAATCTTTCAGTCAAAAAGTCTTCTTTCTTCTTGATTGGAGATTAGTTTCCAATCATCCTTAACTCAGTTGTTTTTAAGAGGTACAAGGTATAGGATACAAAGTTCTCCCACCACTAGGCCACTGTAAATCATGATCTTCTCAGTCAGCATTAAGTATCCAAAAAGAAGTCTTTTAAACTTGACTTGAGGCTGGCTCCAAAATTCTATGGTTCCTCTTTCATGGGTCCAGCTGCTAACTGAATGTACCCAATCATCATCTAGATTCAAGGGTAGGCAGCTCTCAGCTCCTCATCCAGTTCCTGTTCCATATTGACGCTCACAGAGTCCACTTCACCTAAAATCTTCAGTTTCTGTTTCTGGGAAGACAAAGCTTAACAGGGCCAAAACAACATTTATACACATTGATGGCACCATCATCAGTTCACTATCTGCCTGTGAAATTAACACAGATCCACAAACAAGGCCTGAGAACACAACATACATCATCAGTGTGGTTCCAGGACCTCTGAAACCCTCCTCGAGGACTTCAATAAACAGACAACAAGAAAATCCTCTTTAAAGGCTTCCAGGAAGGTCCCAGGGCTTCAGACAGGCAGACAGACAGACGGAACAGACAAACAGCTTACCTGACCACCACAAAGTTCCCCTTCTCAATTCTGCCCTTTCCCAGCTTGGGCTTCACTTTATATATGGTCAGTAGCTCCTCTCTGTTCTGCCCCTTCCTGTTGTATCAACAAGTTCCTCCCACTATGGGGTTCATAAGTTCTGTTTCTTAACAAAGACTTGATATAATCATGGGCAAGGCTTAAAAGAAACTTGAACTGGAACAAGGTGTTAAATAATAAAATGGCTGAAACAAGGTGCTAAGTACTTCTTTGTTTGCCATTACAGATCTTTACATCAAGAATGCTTGAAAGTCCTTTGTTTCATTGAATATCTTTTTTTTTTTTTTACCAGCATAAGGATTGTGTTTCGTTGTTTTTTTCTGTCTATGTAACTCTTGGTTGTAATCCCAATTCTTTTGCTCTCTTAAATGTAGGATTCCAAGCCCCCTTATCCTTTAATATAGAAATTACTAAGCCTCATGTAATTCTGACTATGGCTCCAAAATATTTGAATTGTTTCTTCCTGGCTAGTTGCAATATTTTCTCCTTGATTTGGGAGCTCTGAAATTTAGCTATAATATTGATTGGAGTTTTCATTTTGGAGTCTCTTTCAGGAGGTGATACTGAGGCAAAGAAGTATTCTTATAACTCAAAGAGTTATATCAAATTGTCATGTGCTCAAAAAGAATTCATGGAAATTTTTAAAAGACTTTAAAAATTAAAGGAGAGAGAGGGAAAAAAAACAAAACAACAACAACAACAATAGAACAAACAAAAAAAAACACAAGAAGATTATGAAAAGAAAAGTCAACCAATTAAAAAAGGAGATCCAGAATCTTAAGAAAGAACATGAGAATTAGGCAAAGAGAAGCCAGTAAAGTTATAACAGATCAATAAATAATCAAACAAAAAGTAAAGAATGACAAAAAATAGAAGAAAATATGGAACATCTCATAAGAAAAATAAGCGATCTAGAGAACAGATCAAGAAGAGCAAATAGAAGAATAATGAGACTACTTGAAAGCTGTGATCAAAATATGCATGCCAAAGAATAATTATGAGGGACCCAATAAGGACAGACAATTTACTTTTTATGAATGTAACATGTTTATCTAACATTGGTATTAGTAACTAGGTAGCTCATAAGAAATACTGGGGTAGATTTGAGTATGAGATGATTTAAAAAAGTAATACTATTTAGGAACAGCTTAAAAGAGTAATTATTTAATGCAATTGATGTGCCAGAGGAAGGACTGACACAAAGGAATTAGATGGGCAAAGAGGATTGTTCTGGAAAACTTTCATTGAGTTAACAAAATGAGTGAAAGAAGTAAAAATTTCTCAGGCTGTACTCTAAAATCTAGTAAGACTTTTCATGAGACACAGGTCCATCTTCCCCTTCACAGGAAATCACATGATTTACAAGGACTCAAAACCAAGAGCAGTAGGGAGTCACCCCTCTCCTCAGTGACACCTCGGTATAAAATTTGCCAAAGAAGGACAGAAGTGCTTCCTCCAATGTACATTGGGTGGTCTACTGTTTTCTTGTTCCAGTACTTGAGGTAGATTGCCATGCTTAGATTGTGCAACTGACTTCCAGCCAATGGAAGAAAAGGGTCAGCAGAGGGGCTGGGGAGAATTCCATGTTAGGGCTTAATAGATTTGCAATATCCTTGTGTAAATTGCTTCTCCTCTCTGACTATTTGTCAGAAGGAGGGTAGGGGTAGGGTTTGCTCTTTCTTGAGATTGTAATAAACCATTCTTTTCTGTTTCCTACCTTTAAAAAAAAGGCTGCTCCATCTTGTGTTATTCTTGCTATGGCTCCATAATATTTGAATTGGCTTTTTTTGGCATCTTGCAAGATTTTCTCCTTGACCTGGGAGCTCTGGAATTTGACTATTATATTCCTAGGAGTTTTCATTTTAAGATCTCTTTCAGGAGGTGATTGATGGATTCTTTCCACTCCTATTTGATCCTATGATTCTATAACATCAGGGAAATTTTCCTTGATAATTTCTTGAAAGATGATATTTAAGTTCTTCTTTTGATCATTGCTTTAAATTAGTAAAATAATTCTTAAAATATCTCTGCTGGAACTATGTTCTAGGTTAGTTGTTTTTCCAATGAAACATTTCACATTTTTCTATTTTTTTCGCTATTTTGACTTTCTTTTGTTACTTTTTGATGTTTTAAAACATTTCATATTTCATTTTCGTAACTGAGCTTCTATTTGGTCAGATCTAATTTTTAAATAATCATTTTTTTTCCATGAGTTTATGTAGCTCCATTTTCCATCTGGCTAATTCTTCTTTTGAATGAATTCTTCTCTTCAGTGAATTTTTTTTATATCTGCTTCCATTTCCTCCACTCTGAGTTTCAAGGCATTCTTCTCATCAGATTTTTGCCTTTATTTTACCATTTGACCTATTTTTTGAAGGTGTTATTTTTTTCTTAAATTTTTATGCCTCCTTTACCAAATGATTGATTCCTTTTTCATGATTTTTTTTGCATTGCTCTCATTTCTCTTCCCATTCTCTTTCTGCACCCCTCTCACTTGATTTTTAAAATATTTTTTGCTCATTTCCATGTTATGGAGTCAATTCATATTTTCCTTTGGTATTTTGGATGTGAATCTTTACTTTGTTGTCTTCTTTTGATTTTGTGTTTCAATCTTCACTGCTACCATATTAACTTTTTATACTTAGGAATTTTTTCTGCTGTTAGCTCGTTTTCCAGCTTCTTTCTTGACTTTTAACTCAAGGTTAAGTGAAGCTCCACTTCTGGATTGGAGGGGGTACTATCCCAAGCTTTAACTTTTTTTGCACAGTTGTTTTCAGAGGTAATTCTGGGAACTCATAAGTTTTTGGTTATTCCAAGGGGGTATGATCTGGAGACAAGTGTGTTTTCTATTCTGCTCAACTCTGCATTGGGTTTTGAGAAGCCACAAGCATTGTTTTCCACCCTGGAACTGTGACTCCTGTCCCAGATCCCCTGTGGTCACAAACTGTGGTGTACTAGTGTCCCTGGCTCTAAACTGAAACCCAGGACTGTAACCCAGATCCAAGTATGGCTAATGCAATAAAGTGCTGTTCCCACTGTGAGTAGAGGATCTTGTAATCTCCTTCTGACCAGCTACACAACCCCCTTATCAACTGTGGATTGAGAGATCTGGAAACCACCATGGCAACCACTGATTCAGTTGCCCCCAGAGAGCTGCTCCTGGTTTGATGGAGCCAGGTCTGCATTCATGTGGTCCGTGCCAGATTGTGCTCCATTCTCACCCCCATGCAATAAACCTTTCTTGCTGACCTAAGTTGTCTTGGGCTGGGAAAATGTTTCCCTTACAGAACTGATTTTCAATATGTATTTAAAAAATGAAAAATTAAAAAGGAATGAAAAATGACAGATGGTGTTTTCACAAGAAAAAGAAAATAAGGTACTAATAACCCATATGCCTACTTTCACATCTCCCTAAAATCTTTATGAAAATGCTTTATTCATATATCAAGAATATTCTTGAAGAGAACATGACAAGGAAATATTCTTCTGGAATTGATTGTATACTACCAAATGCATTTTAGATAATTTACTCTACATAAAAAAATATAATGTCCTACTCTATTTAATATATTTGTTTGTTTTAACAAAACTCTTAAGTAGGACAAAATAGAGTTCTAAAACTTTCCTAAAAGAAGATACCTTTAGGGTCAGTTAGGTGGCACAGTCAATAGAGCATTGGCCCTGGAGTCAGGAGGACCCAAGGTCAAATTTGACCTAAGAAACTTAGCATTTGCTATCTCTGTGACCTAGGACAAGTCACTTAATCCCAACTGCCTTGCCTTCCCCACTCCAAGAGAAAAAAAAAGACACATTCTATGATCATGGAAAAAATAATATAAGATTATGACAGCTATATCCATGGAGATAATTTGGTCAGGTACTCATAGAGTCTTAACATCAGGGAAATCCTAAAGCAGTTAAAATATATGTTACCATACTTAGCAGTGTCAAGAAAGATGGTATGCACATAAGTCTAAACAAAGAAAAGCTATCCTGTTGATGGTTAGTATCTTCAAATATATAAATGTATGTATTCACAATTGGCAGCATGCTACTTGACTTTAACCCCAGAAAGCTGCAGGTACTTTTTAGTGTAATCCATATTTGTGGAAGGACTGGTTTAATTATGCATGTGGCCAAAAAAAAAAAAAAAAGAAAACATAAATGAAAACTGACATATTGCATCTTATTTGATGTCTATCTTGGGTAAAAACTATACATGGACAATGAATTGGGCCAGTAATTGAACAGGAAGCAGAGATTGAGGTAGATCACATTCAGGAAATTATGAAATGCTTTCAATGCTTCAACTGCTGCAGAAACACCTTTCTTTAATACTGATATCCTTCAAAGGATGTTATATTTTAGTCATTCAGGTCATAACAATATTTCAGAAAAAATTAAGCTAGATATAGAATGCATATCAGAAACATTATCAAGAACATAATTTTAAAATGAAACGAATCTAATATAATACTTTGGGATTCATCATTGTTTTTTTAATCCTTTCAGTCATGCCCGACTTTTCATGACCCCATTTGTTTTTTTCTTCACAAAGATACTGGAGTTGTTTGCCATTTCCTTCTTCAGTTCATTTTGTACATGAAGAAATTGAGGCAAATCAGGATAAGTGACTTGCCAAGGGTCATACAGTAAGTGTATATGAACAGTAAGTGTATGTGAGTAGATTAGAATTAACATCTTTCTGGCTCCAAACATTGTGTTCTGTTATGCTACCTAGCTGCCTTACACAAGCAACATTTTAAAGTTGATATTAGAAAATATGTTCTTTCTTGAAGTTTTCAGATCTTTCTATTTTTGCCCTTGTGCTTGCAGGGTTCTTTCTGTCCTTTAGCCTACAAACAAAAAAAATAGGCCTTAGAGAAATGTGTGGTTCAACAATGTTATGCATTTAATATTCAACCATTTTTAAAATATTGTTTTAAATAATTTAGTTTATTTTTAATTTTCAAATTTTTTAAATTTTTTAATTTTTAAAATATTTTTATTTTATACTTATTTTATATTTATTTTAATCTTTAATTTTTAATATTTTTATTTATTTTTAAACAAAAAATAGATTAGGAAACATCCCAAAACTGACATTTTCAGAGGGGACATTTATTTTTCAAGAGTAAAACATCAATTTCCGTTTGACTGCTCAGGTTTTTATCCCCCAGACAAGTCTTCCCTGTGCAGTAAAAGCAGTTTTCTCAGTAAGGTGTTCAAGAGGAGAATAACTGGAAAAGAGTAGTGTCCCTCATCGTGAGAGACAAACTCACTCTCACTCTCCATCTGATGAGCAATATGAAACATTTGTTAACCAAAGATTTCAGAATATCCCAGAATACTTAAAAAAAAACTTTGGGGGGATATAAAGCAACTTTGATCCAAAATAACTTATGAGAAAAAAATCCACCATGTGGAATTTTATATTTCTCAGCTCCTAAAGAAGAGCGCACATGTTGTATATAAACTTGTTTCCCAACTATAGACAACTTTGTTTACATTTAAAATTTTCTAATTAATTTTTGTTAATTTTCAATTTCATGTAAAAAAGTTTTTAATTAATTTCAAATTCTTAAGTTCTAAATTTTTTTCCTTCCCTCATGCCCCTCCTGAGAAGACAAGCAATTGATTGAAAAGACAAGCAATATGATATTGATTATACATGTGAAGTTACATCAAACATATTTTAATGTTAGAAATGTTGCAAACACACAGACATACACAACAAGGAAAAATAAAGAAAGCTAAAAACATTTGCTTCAGAACTGCTCTTGGAGTTCATCACTTCTCTCTCTGGACATAGAAAACATCTTTCATCAGGAATTCTTTGAATTGGTCTTGGATCATTGTCTTGATCAGAGTTACTAAGTCATTCATAGTTAATCATTTGAACAATTATTCTACTACTGTGTACAATATTTTTCTGAGTGTGTTTACTTCATTTTACATTAGTTTATATCAGTATTCTCCTTTTTTGTCTGAAATCATTCAACTCATTATTTCTTAGAGCAGACTAGCATTCCATCAAAATCATATACCACTTGTCTAGTCATTCTGCAACTGATAGGCATCCCCTCAGCTTCTAATTCTTTGACCCCCAGAAGATCTGATAAAACTATTTTTGTGCAAATAGGTATTTTATTCCTTTTCCTTGGTCTCTTAGGGACATACACCTAGTAGTGTTGTAACTCTGTCAAAATTCATGCAGTTTTCTAATCTTTTAGGTGTTGTTCCAAATTCTTCATTGGGATGATTGGACTAATTTTTCCCATTCTTAGTCTCCCTTACCTCTTCTTCCAAGGCATCCCTCTTTCTTGCCTGTTCATTTATTTTTACATTGTTCCATAATAGTCAACTCACACTCATGCCCTCTATCTATCTATACTCCTTGTAACTGTCCTAACAATGATAAGTTCTTAGGAGGTACATGTATCATCTTCCCATATAAAAAATAAAACAGTTAGCTTCATTGAGTCCCCTATCCTTCTCCTGAGTCATTGTTTTTGAAAGTCAAATGTTATATTCATCTCTGATCTTTTCATCAGGAATGCTTGAAAGTCTTCTATTTCATTAAATATCCATTTTTTTTTCTTTCAAAGATTATACTCATTTTTGCTAGACAGGTAATTCTTGCATGCAATCCTATCTTTTTTGCCTTCCAGAATATCACATTCTAAGACTTCCTCTCCTAATGTAGTAGTTGCTAAATTTTATATGGTCTTCACTTTGACTCCACAGTATGTGAATGATTTCTTTCTGATTTCTTGAATCAGTTTCTATTCATTCTTGTAGCTTTAGAATTCAGCTATAAGATTCCTGGGAGTTACGAGGGAGGAAGGGAAAGAATCCAGAATTTAAAGTTCTATCATCAAATGTTAAATACATACATACATATATCTATATAATTATTAATTACATGCAACTAGGAATTAAGATATAGAGGCACACTGGGATGGGGAACTCCATCTTGCCCTACAGGAAAGTCAGAGGAGAGAACAGATTGGAGGAGGGGGTATACAGTGGGATCACTGTTTTGGGGTAGTGGTTAGGGGAAAGATGGGGAGAAAATTTGTAACTCAAAATCTAGTGGAAATGAATGATGTAAACTAAAAATAAACAAAAGCTAATTAAGAAAAAATAAAAATAAAAAAGGATAATAAAAAAAACAAGGAAAAAAATGATTCCTTAGAGTTTTCATTTTTGCATCTCTTTCATATAGCAATTAGTTGATTCTTTCAATTTCTAATTTCCTCTATGCTTCTAGCATTCTGATGTGCTTTTCCTTGAAAAAATGACATCTAAGCTCTTCATTTGGTCATGGCTTTCTGTTAGTCTAATAATTCTTAAATTAACTGTCCTGGATCTATTTTCTGGTTCAATTGTTTTTCTCATGATATATTACTTGTTTTCTTCTTTTTGATCATTTTTCTGAATTTATCATATTATTTCTTCATGTCTCATGGAGTAATTAGCATCTAGTACCAAAATTTTCATGTTTTAGAAACTATTTTCTCCAGTGAGCTACAATTATGCATTTTAAGGAGTTATTTTCCTCAGTGAATTTTTGTACCTCTTTTTCCATTTGACCAATTCTTTTTTTGAAGATGTTATTTTCTTCAGCATTTTTACCTCTTTCACTAAACTGTTAATTGTCTTTCTATAATTTTCTTCCTTCACACTCACTTATTTAACTTATTTTTCCCTCTATCACTTTGATTTTGAGAGAGAGAGAGAGAGAAAAAAAAAAACTCTTCCAGGATTGCTTGTTTAGTTTGTGTCAACAATTATTTCTTTGAGTCTGTACTTTTGACTCTTTTGACTTTATTGTCATCTTCTGATTCTGTGTCTTAATCTTCCCTATCACCATAGAAGATTTTTAGTTATTTTTAGTTCTGATTCTTCTTTTTTTTTTTTTTGTATTTGTTTTTTGTTTCACTCTATTTTGGGATTTGAAACTTATGATAAAGTTGGACTTGTTTCTGCCATAAGGTAGGGTTTAGTAGGGATGGAGAGGCACTGTCCTAAGCTTCAAGCTTATTCATACTTCTGTTTTCAGAACCAGTTTGGTGCATTTGGAGATTTTCACTGTTTCCAAGATGGTATGATCTGGGAAGAAGTGTGGTCACTGCTTTCCTAGTCTGTTCTTTGGCCCTAACCTAGGAATGGTATTTATAGTGTTCCTCAGGGCCCCTGATCCCTGGGGATTTTAAATAATACTGTTACTTATTGCCTCTTGTCCTTCTTTACTGAAATGCTCCTTTCTGCCCTTGAATTGTGATCCAGAAGTGGGTATAGGTAATAGAATTGCTAAACAGAGTATGCTTTTCTACCCACTGTAAGCACAAAAGTCCCCTGTAATCTCTAAAGGGTTGTCAGGTCTCCTTAATGCTTATGGTTTGGAAACTCCCAAATATATTGTTGCTTCTGTCACCATGACCTAGTCCCTGTACTAGAATTTCATCCAGATAGGTTCCGAGGCAGACTCTACCCCCATGTAGCAGATTTCTCCTTCAGACTTCCTAAATTGTCTTATTCTGACCTTTTCTTGGCTCTACCACTCCAGAATTAGATTAGAGACAATACTTTAATATTATTTGGATGGAAATTTGGGGGGAGTTTAGGTGAGTGCTTCCTTTACTCTGACATCTTGGCTCCACCTCCATGTTCTTTTTTCTTATTATTTTAGTGTTCCTTTGATGATTTCTTGTTGTGCTATATTATGTGTGTTAATACCAGGATGAAACACTAGATTTGGAATCATGAGAAGAGAACTTGAATTTTCACTCTGTTATCCATTAACTTGGTCAGCCTTTAAAGAGGCATTTAACGTAAGTAGCTGTATCTCTGAAAAAAGAAATTTAAAAAGCCATCAATGAGTTCCCTTGGGGGGGGGGGGGGAAACAACTATTTCCAGGGCCAGATGAATTTACAAGGAAATTCTATCAAACATTTAAAGATATATTGATTCCAATACATTATAAACTGTTTGAAAAAAATTGGTGGAGTCCTAATAAATTCTGTTTATGACATAAATATGATACTGATACCTAAATTGGGAAGTGTCAGAGGAAGAAAACTGTAGACTGATTTCACTCATGGATATAGATGCAAACATTTTAAATAAAATATTGCAAAAAAGACAGCAACACTTTGACAAAAGATTAACACAATTTGATAAGGTAGGATTTATATCAGGATTGAAAGAAGGGTTCAATATTAGGAAAACTATTAATATAATTCAGTGGTTCTCAACCTTCCTAATTCTGTGGCATGTTAACACAGTTCCTTATGTTGTGGTGACCTCCAAACATAAAATTATTTTCATTGCTACTTCATAACTGTAATTTTGCTACTGTTATGAATCATAATGTAAATATCTGATATGCAAGATAAATTTAAATTGAACATAATCCACAGGTTGAGAACTGCTGGATTGATCATATTAACAACAAAACTAGTTAAAAAAATATTTTTTATCTCAAAAGATCCTGAATTAGCTTTTTAAAATATACAGCACTCATTCCTTTTAAAAACCCTAGAAAGTATAGGAACAACTAGAGTCTTCCTTAAAATAATAAGTAGCATCTATGTAAAACCATCAGTAAGTGTTATATTTAATGAGGATTAGTTAGAAATATTTTCAGTATGGTCAGGGGTGAAACAAGGATGTCCACTATCACTGCTATTATTCAATTCGGTACTATAAATGTTAGCTGTAGCAATAGGAGAAGAAAAAGAAATCAAAGGAATTAGTTTAGGCAAATAAGAGACTAAGCTATCACTCTTTGCAGATGATAGGGCAATATACTTGGAGAATCCTACAGAAACAAGTAAAAAACTATTTGAGATAATAAATAAATTGAGCAAAGTTGCAGGATATAAAATAAACTCACATAAATCCTCAGAATTCTGATGTATTTCTAATGAAGTTGAACAGCAAGAAATAGAAAGAGAAATTTCATTTAAAGTTACTGTAGACATTATAAAGTATTTGGTAATCTACCTGACAAAACAAATCAGGAGCTACATGAACACAATTACAAAACACTTTTCAGACAAAGTAAGATCTAAATAATTGGAAAAACATCAGTTGATCATGGTTAGGTAGAGATAATATTATAAAAAATGACAATTTTACACAGATTAATTTACCTATTTAGTACCATACCAATCAATCCACCAAAAATTATTTTACAGGGCTAGAAAAAGTAGTAACCAATTCATCTGAAAGAACAAAAGGTCCAGGATATCAAGGGAATTTATGAAAAGAAATGCCAGGGAAGGTGGTCTAGCCATACCACATTTTAAACTCTACTATATAGCAGCAGTCATCAAAACTACTTGGTACTGGAATAGAGTACTGGATGAATGGAATAGAGGAATAGAGTAGCGGATCAGTGGAATAGAGTAGGCACACGAGACACAGCAGTCAATGACAATAGTAATCTAAGTTTGATAAGCCCAAAGACTCCAGCTTCTGGGATAAGAACTCACTATATAACAAAAACTGCCAGGAAAACTGGAAAATACCATGGCAGAGACTGGGCATATACTATATGCCAAAATAAGGTCTAAATAGATCTAGATATAAAGGCTGATACTGTAAGCAATCTGGGAGAGCATAGAATAATTTACCTGTCAGATTTATGGAGTAGTGAAGAATTTATTTGCAAACAATAGATGGAGAACATTACAAAATGCAAAGTGAATTGATTACTTTGATTCCACTGAAGTAAAAAGTTTTTGTGCAAATAAAACCAATGTAACCAAGATTAGGAGGGAAGTGGGGAAATTTGGAAATAATTTTTACAACCAACGAATTTGATTAAGTACTAATTTCTAAAATATACAGAGAACTGAGTCAAATTTTTAAGAATGCAAGTCATTCCCCAAATGATAAATGGGCAAAGGATATGAACAGCGAGTTTTCAGAGGAAAAAATTAAAGATATCTATAAGCATATGAATATAAGCATATGAAACAATGCTCTTAATCACTATTGATTAGAGAAATGCAAATCCAAACAACTCTGAGGTACCACACCTCGCTTGTCAGATTCACTAAGATGACAAAACAGGAAAATGATAAGTGCTGGAGAGCATGTGGAAAAATCGGAACACTAGCACATTGTTGGTGGAATTGTGAACTGATCTAACCATTCTGGAGAGCAATTAGGAACCATACCCAAAGGCCCATAAAAATGTGTATACCCTTTGACTCAGCCATACCACTTCTAGCAATGTATACCAAAGAGATCACACAAGTGGGAGGAGGACATGTATGCACAAAAATATTTATAACAACTCTTTTTGTGATGGCAAAGAACTGGAAATCAAGGGGATGCCCATCAATTGGAGAATGGCTAAATAAGTTGTGAAATATGAATGTAATGGAATGCTATTGTGGTATAAGAAAGGAGGAGCAGATGGGTTTCAAAAATAACCTGGAAAGACTTATATAAACTGATGCTGAGTGAGGACAGCAGAACCTGGAGAACTTTGTACACAGTTACAGACACATCATATCAGTTACTACTAAATCTGATAGACTTGGCTCCTCTCAGCAATGCAAAGTTATAAGACAATTCCAAAAGACTCATGATGGAAAGGGATATCCATATTCAGAGAAAAGAACTATAGAATGTGAATTCAGATTGAAGTAAACTTCTTGCTCTCTTCAGTTTTCTTGTTTTGTTTTATTTTATTCTTTGTTTCTCATTGTTCACTCTATTGTTTATAACTCATCTTTAACACTTGACTACTGTTTGATGAGAAGGTATTTGTAGAAGGTATATTGGATTGCATGCCACCATGGGAGAGGAGGCAGAGTAAGGGAGAGATAATTAGGAACTTAAGAGGTTGTGGAATTGAATCTTGTAAATGAAAAGTAAATAAATAATTTTTAAAAAAGAATGATTTTTTGTTGTTACTTGGAACGTTTGCCATATAGTGGCAGAAAGATTAACTCTATTTTTTTGAGAACTCCTTGTTTTGATTTCTTTAAAAAATTATTTATTTACTTTTAGTTTTTGATATTCATCTCTACAAGATTTTGAGTTACAATTTTCCCTGTCTTTCCACTTCCCTCCACCCCAAAATACCAAGCCTACTGAATACCTCTTCCTCCAATCTGTTCTCTCTTATATCTTCTCTAATCACCCACCTAACTTTCTGGTACGGCAAGCTGGGTTTCTATACCCCAACACCTGTATATCTTATTTCCTAGTTGCATGTAAAAAACAAATTTTTAAACATTTGTTGTTTGTTTGTTTTTTTAATTTTAGTTCCAGATTGTTTTCCTTCTTTCCTCCTCACCCACCCCCACTGGGAAGAGAAGCAATTCAATATATGTTGTACATTCATTTCCATAGTGGTTATATTATGAAAGATTAACTATATTTTCCTATATCCTATCTTGTCCCCCCAACTTATTCTATTTTCTCCTTTAACCTTATGCCTTTTCTAAAATGTTTGCTTCTAACTATCCTTTCCCCCAATCTGCCCTCTTCTATCATCCCCCTCTTATCCCTTACCCCATATTTTCCTGTTGGGTAAGACACCCAATTGAGTGCATATGTTATTCCCTCCTTAAGTCAAATTCAATGAGAATCAGCTTGTCCCATTCCCTTTCACCTTCCTGCTCTTCCCCTCCATTGTAACAGTTTTCTCTTGCCTCTTTTTTATGAGACAATTTACCCTAATCTATATCTCCCTTTCTCCTCCCAATAAATTGTTCTGTCACCTCTTAATTTTATTTTTTAGATATCATCCCTTTATATTCAACTCATCCTGTGCCCTCTGTCTAAGTAAACATGAACATACATATACACACATTCACATATATATTTATATGCACATACACCCTTCTACACATAAATACATATGTATGTGTGTGTATGT
>CM053583.1:217432996-217449912 GCA_028627135.1 Pseudochirops cupreus
TCAGTTTTCTGGTATTTAAATGAATGCACTATCTATATTTCTTATGTAGAGAGCCTGTTCCATTTTGTGATTAATAACTATATCAGCATATTTATAGTTACTGTAGGCATTGTGAATACTGCATTGCTGATACACCCTGCCAGTGAAAGTTGCACATTTATTTGTGACACCAATACAAGGGGGCCAGACTCCTAGTGAGTGGGTGCATTAGATGAGGATAAGATAGCTATTTTTATTCAGAAATACTGTGGGAAGATTTCCTTGCAATCTAGGTGTGACCAAGTAGCCTGGGGTGCTTTGGGAGTGACAGAGAAAGGGGTCTAAATGGGATTAAGGAGTGTTAAGTAAGCTAATTAAGTAATTAGGGTCCTCTGGGGTGGGCAGATGCCTCAGGCAATCACCAAGGACTGGCTTGTGTGGAAAAAATCAAGGCCTTATAGGGGTCCATCATCATTGCCCCATCAGCACTATTTTGGTGACACTGGTGCTGGACATTGGGGACTAGAAGGGGTGAGCAGGCTACTCTGCCATTGGGCAGATCTTGTGGGACTGGACTGGTCAGGATGCTTGTCTTTTGGGTTCCTCTTAAGGGGTGGCCTCCCCAATGGACTTCTGTACCCACTTGTCTATTAATCTTCTGGACTCTCTCTTAGGTGGGCAGCTGTAATCTTTTTCTGCTTTTGGTCACTTACTTGACTGAATGCTACTGTGCTTTCTTTGACTGGTGCTTTGGGGCTCTTTTCCACTTGATTGATAGAGAACTCTGGACAACAACTCAGCTGAGCTAGATAGAAGCTTCTTCCCCTTGGCTACCTCAGAACTTTAAGCTCTAAGGTGGTTCCTTATATCCAGGCAAGAGATGATCGACTTTTGTCCTTTATTCAACAAGTTATTCTTTAACCCAGAAGCCTTTTAATTCTAGATCCTCTGTGTTGCCTTACAGCTATTAGTTTCACTTCAATCATTTTCACCTCTTTGACTCCTTTGAGCATTTTATATAAAGGAGTGACTAGTGGCAAAGATGTGAATGCAGACCATTCTCTGGAGGCATTTATTGTCTAGCTAGTCTCTTCATAGGTAAATAATATATTCAAGCCTCCCACCCTTTCTGGGGCCAGGAACAAATATTTTTGCACTAAAAGGCTTTCTACTTTATATTTTCATGACTTACTTTTAGTCTTTGCAGGCTTTTTGCCTTTTCTAGTGTCACTGGCTCTTAGAAATGCAATTTTCAGTACTGAATTTTGTGTTCCTCGGTGTCAAGTATTTTTCTCTTTAGCAACCGCCCTGTCCCTTCCCTCCCCCACAATAATCAGAAATGTTTTACATTTTCTCAATTTTTGTTTAATTGACTTGAATTCCTCCTTCTTTAAGCCCTCAATGTTCTACTAGAGAAGACACTTAATATTTCTTCATATTCACTGCTAAGTGACTCCCTAAATCAGCGGTTCTCAACCTGTTGGTTGCCACCCCTTTGGGAGTGGAATGACTCTTTCACAGTGGTCACCTAACACCATCTTAAAACACATATTTCCGATGGTCTTAGGAACCGAGACACCACTCCTCTATCAATCTCCAGGCAGGTCTACCCACATGCCGATGGATGTGTACATATACCAATATTAAAGGGTCCTGGCATTAGGAAGGTTGAGAACCACTGCCTAAATTGTTAAGGAAAATATTAAAGCTGTGGAATTCAAATCTTAGGATAAATAAAAAACCTTGACCCTTGAAGCAGTGATTGATTAGGGATGGAAGAACTCCAGTACATTGAAGGGTCAAGTAAAAGAGAAGGAAATGAGAAAAAAGGATATGAGCAAAATCTAAAGGAGACTTTAGAGATGAAATTTCCTCTCATAGAAGAGAACTAATTCAGAAAATAGAAAAAACATGTTGAAAAATAAAATAAAAAGATTTCTCATGTGGATTTTTTATATAAACTGAGTTATCATTTTCTATTAATTAGAATTCACCTTACATTATCTTATGAGTACATACATCAGACTCTACTAAGGTAGATCTGCTTTATCTCCTAGATTTCTTCTTATAAAGGAAAATTAGCTTTTTTTGCTCCATCCAGCCTTGGTCTCCACCAAGATATGAAGGTTACATTAGACACTGTTCAGTTGGGTACTTCTTTGCTGGAAATTTGGAATCACTAATAGGATGTTTCAAGTAGATCTTCACTAGATTTAAGCTGATACTCTTTCTACTTCATAAAGAGAATGGGTTCTAAAATCTTTTTTTAAGGCCATGAAGGGGCAAGGTAAGCCCCTCTGTGAGGAATAAGATTATACAAACCGAGGCCCCAACTCAATATGACCTTTCTATTACGCTGCTTTGTTTTGGAACAGAGAATCCTGAGAACGTGAGGGCTGCTCTTCTCCTGGGACCCCAGTCAGGAACTTGAGAAGAGATAAGGTTAACTGCCCAACTCCTGGAACTAGCCATTCCAAGGAAACATTGCTCTTGGGGGGGCCTTGGAGGGATTGGCCTCCCTCCCTGGCCTCACACAAGACACAATTCTTGCTAAAAAATACCTGGCAGTATTCCTTCTTTATTCTTAAACTGTAACATTCAGACCCCAAACTGGAATCTAACCCATGGAAGAGAAGTTCTGCCTGGGACCTTCTCTAACGGGACCCTGATGGCTGTACCCGGGATTCCCCAGCTTGTGTGGTCAGATGTTGGTGCTTCATCACATTGGTGATGATTGTAAATATGTATAGATATATTCCACTAGGCAATTGGAGCCCTGTATACACACACATACATATACATCATTGTTGCTCTCATTTTACTATTCCTAAGCCTTTACTCCAGTGGTTCTCAACCTGTGGGTTATGTTCAATTTGTAGCAATGAAAATATATCCTTTATATCAGATACTTACATTATGATTCATGACAGTAGCAAAATTAGTTATGAAGTAGCAATAAAAATAATTTTATGGTTGGGGGTCACCACAACATGACGAAGGTTGAGAACCACTGCTTTACTGCCATTTGCCTATATTCTAAATAAACTCTATTGGATCTTTTGAAGTGCCAAGTGTTTCATTCACATGAATCCTGAGCCTCCTTAATCAGACAAGCCAAAGAGTTTTAATTACATTTTTAGAAAAACGGACACCTGAGTCATAGTAAAACAAACGCCTTGGAAGAAAAAAAAATCCTCTTTAAAAATTTTCACTGATGTACTAAATTGTAAATTAAAGCAGTTCATGACAATTAGTAGAACTTAAAGAAAAATACTATTTGGTGAATAAGAAGAAAACCACTCAAAATGTTTTCTTTTTTTCAAAGTCATTTAGTTTTACTTTCAAACTCTAGGTATTGCCTATAAAGGATATAATGTATAGATAGAAACGATTCTACTTCTCTAAAAATATGTCACAAATGTGGACCAGCCCATAGTACCCTGGCTGTTGAAACGCAGGAAGAGTTAAGGTCAAGGTTGAGAGAGAGTCAATGTTGGTTCAAGGAACAGAAATGACATAGATGTGGACAATGAAGTTTGAGAATGAAAGGCAAAGGAAAGGCAAAACGGCATCAAGATGGAGAGCACTCTGGCCTCGTAGCCTTTTATTCTGTGATGCGGCTGTGAAAACAAGGCTCATCTCTGGCCAGAACCAAACTCTTGAAACGAGCTATGAATCAACTACTCCAGGAAACATTTAACAGAAATCAGAGCTTATTAGAAACAGATCTGAAAATGGAAAAATAGGGGCATTTGAAGCTAATTCCAGATAACAAATTCCACCATCTAAATGGATCTTGAATCTACAGCCCCATAAATCAGAAAGTGGTTGGGGGAGATGTTTGTTAATTCCAGCTTTGGTGATAAGTGCTAATTCCTAGTGAAAATGGCTGATTCCAAACTCCTGAGCTATATTTGATCATTTCTGGCTTTGAAACATACCTAGTGATTAATTAAACACTCCATAGTTTTGAGAGAAGGCACAGGCCCACTCAGTCCACAATATGTTTTTATTTCATCAGTTTTTATTCTTTGTTTTTGTTCAGTCATTTTAGACATGTCCTTTTCTGAACCAATTTGGGGTTCCTTAGCAAAAATGCTGAAATGGTTTGCCATGTCCTTCTCCAGTTCCTTTTATAGATAAAGAAATTGAAGCAAACAGGATTAAATGACTTATCTAGTATCACACAGCTAGTTAGTATCTGAAGCAAAATTGAACTCAGCTCTTCATGACTCCAGGCACTTTATGCACTGAGCAACCTAGTTATTCTTTCAGTATATGGAAAAAACCTGTATAGTTACCTTGTGTGACCAGCCACAAAATTCTATGCCAATAGGGTTCTTTGAACAGAGAAGGATGGAGAGAGGTCACCTCTTCTCTGAGAATCATGCATGGCTTAATTGATTAAATCTCCATGAAAACATTCATAGATAAACAAAATGAGCATTGCCACCTAGCAGCTCCAGGATAGACAATGACTGCTACCTGAGACCAAGAGAGATTGGCATTCTCCTTCCCCACAGCCCTTGTTGTGTAGGGCAATACATACCCTTCATGGTTACTTAATGCTTGTTTCTTATTATTCAAGAGAATTTGGAAAGTGACTAGTAGAGTTCCCAGGTAGGTTTAAAAAGAAAGGAGACTTTGAATTTACATCCTTCACTAAAATATAATAACTAAAAGTTAATATTCCTCTTCCCTTTAACACAATATAACACAGGCCCCTTTCCAGAAGAATGTGAGCCTTATGAGTGTAAGATCTGGCTGTAAGATCTGGCTGTTGATATTTTTTTATCTCCAGTGCTTTAAATATAGTAGAACCTTAATAAATGTTTTCTAAATTAGAATATTGATTTCTGCTTTACTGTTCCTCACTTTTCCAAGTATTTTGAAAACACATCAAGTTGGGTCTAAGAAACTTGTACGAGAGATATTTTTCCTTTTTTTTTTTTTTTTTGCTTTTTGGAGGGAAGAGAGCAGGACAATGGGGGTTAAGTGACTTGCCCAAGGTCATATGGCTAGTAAGTATTATGTGTCTGAGGCTGGATTTGAACTCAGGTCCCCCTGTCTCCAGGGCCGGTGCTCTATTCACTGTACCACCTACCTGCCCTGAAATTATTTTTCTAAAGCCAAAATGCAGCAAGACAGTTCAATACATAAGTGAAAATCTCTGAAGAAATTTTTTTTTTCATTTCCATGTCTTTTCTCTTTACTATCACACAGGGGCTGCCTTTTCTGAAAGTGTGATTAAATGCCTTTGGCCTTTAAACAAACAAAGAAAAGGATTTTTAGAGCCCATTCTTTTTATGAAATGGAGACAGTACTAGTTGAAGTCTAGTGACGTTCTGCTTGGAAACATCTTATTAGTGATTCCAAATTTCCAGCAAAGATGTAGCCAATTGCACATGATCCAATGTAAACTTCTTATGCAGTGGAGAGCAAAACTGGTTGGAGCAAAATGATGACATCACTTGAAGAGATCAACCACTTGATAATATTGGAAGCATTTTTCTTTCTCATTCACAACTGGTCCTGCCTGCACATTAAACAATTGGTCCTACTTATGCATTGCCGTGTTCATTTTTCCTCACATGTTTACCTTACATATGTTCACTTTTCTCAATAAATAGCATGTTTATTTTTGGTTATATACTACAGGTTTTGGGTAGAATTATTTTAGCTTTATTTTTTTAAACTAGCCTATTTCACTGAATATCTTTGTTTTTGATCAAATTGTACCCTCCAGATGACTATTAAGTATAAGGACATCAGTTTGGCCTTTTGAGCTTTGGCTTCTAATGTACATGAACCAAGAGAATGCCTTGATGATGGAGTAGCCATTTCTAGAGAATTCACCTCATAAGTTAGGGGAGTTCTGTAATAATAATATAATAAAGACCTTTAATACTAATTTAATACAATACCACCAAACCAAAGGGCTAATTTGTAAGGTACAGAAAATTAAAGAATAGGACAGTTTGTACTAGTTAATAATTTTATAGATATAATTGAAGATGTATAGCTATAGATAATGAAGTAAAGAAAGAGATGTTAAGAGGCAAGTGTAGATTAGAATAAGGGAGGTGGATCTCGAGTTGTGCTTTGAGTAATATATAACAATGAGAAGAAAGGAACATCATTTTTTCAAGTAAAATCAGTATATTCCATCAGCAAATTAAAAATCTATTGTATTTTTTTTTGGCTCCTGTCGCTCATAATCACAGGAATGAGGCAGCCCTTTCCTCTTTCAAGAATTCATTCAGAGTACCAATACTTTACTTCTCAGAGATGGTTCAACATTAATTTGTTATAAACTTCAGCACTGGTCAGACAAGAATTAAAACTTTCCTGAGACCCTGATTGAATAGAATTTCTTCCATTTTATTTGATGCAGCACTATGTCAAAGTGATTTTGGCTCTTTCCCCACTTGCTGTGTTGTAAATCTCCACCACTCCACAAGGTCAGCTGAGTAGGAGATGCAGGGCTCTGTCAGTGCTACTGACAGCTCCATCTTTCCTTTTGTGTAAGGAAACACAGAAGTCTAAAATTCCATTTCCATTCTGGCCCAAGAACCACAGAGATTTTCATCAGAAAGGGTAGAAGGCATATTATGGGATATGCTTTCTCTGCTTCAACTGATTAGAAAGAGAAGCAAGGGACAGGGGGACATCAATGAAACTGAGGTATGAACAACAATAAGCAGTAATGGTTTTTTTTAGGGTTAAATGTGATTAAATACCTGAAATATTTACAAATTGAAAAATCTGTATTTGATGTTTATCTCCCCTGCTATTTAAGATATGAGATTGGTTTTAATTACCTCTATTCCTCATTCCATATGTACTCAAGATTTTATTCAATTTCATATCTTTGGTTCATTTATATTTGTTTTATGATTTCAATATCAAAATTCATAGCTACATAAGAACAAAAATAAATAATGTTAATATTAAAACTCACCTACATCAGAATGAATAAAATTAATATAAAACTTTCATTTGTATAATTAATTTAATATACTTCAACATCCACATTTTGAATGTATAAGCTTACAGATACTTAATTTCTTCTCTGGCCTCAGTCTTCCAACTTTCTAATTCATTGACAAGTTGGCTTTCAGAGGCAATGGGTGTACTCCCCTTGAGAGTGCTAGAAATAATCTAGGGGATGGGGTTTCTATTACTAACACTCATAAGACCCCTCTCAATATCAAACAATTGCTGTCAATTAAATTCTAGAGAAATTTCAAGAGAAGATATAACAAGTTAAAAAAAAGACCTCCCCCTCTAACAAAATTGAAAAATGGACAGACATAAAAGATCTCTAATAAAAGTGAACTCATACTTAAAGTAAAAAAAAAAAAGTGGTGAGGCACACATATAGGGAGCATGTGGGACCAAGAGTACACCTTGCAACTCCTGGCCTAGGAAGTTAATTTCCACTTTCACAGAGGTCTTCCTCTGAAGTTCTCTTTAGAGCATGATGTCTATCAATGATGAAATAAGCACTCCTTTGATCAGCTGAGTAGATTCTAGCAAGATATGGAGTCACAGGTAATAAATCAGTCCATTTCTACATGAGGTAAAGCAGTCTTCCCAGCTGATGGCTTGACTCCTCACCCAACTTGCTGCTACCATTAGCTCCAATGTCTGAGGGCCCTATGATAATTTTGACTGGATTTCTTATTTCCTCTCATAATACTTCTTGACCTAAGGTCATGAAAGTATAAACAACAAAAGAAGCAGTCTTTATATACCTGCTCAGGGGAAATGACCCACTTAGAGCCACCCTCCTTGCTGGAAAGTTACCAGATAAGAAAATGAAATCTCATCTGCTCAACTCTTTTGTTGATAAACTAAATTCTAGATAACATCTCTAAAGACAATTTAGAAGGCTTTTCCTCATCCACTATGACTGAGCCTGAGTCTACATAGCCAAAACTGAAACTAAAAATAGAACGATTAGATTGTTAACAAAAATAGATCTGTACATGTTCATTTTAA
The DNA here is from genome assembly GCA_028627135.1 of Pseudochirops cupreus. Taxonomy (NCBI): domain Eukaryota; kingdom Metazoa; phylum Chordata; class Mammalia; order Diprotodontia; family Pseudocheiridae; genus Pseudochirops; species Pseudochirops cupreus. The sequence goes on from CM053583.1 coordinate 217,440,980, forward strand.
TCTAAAAAAGAATAATAAATCTGACCATGCTCTAAGGACTGGGTCCTTACTCTTCAGTTTTCCCCTTCCCCTCCACCACCACGTTGCAAGAAGAAGAAACAGTCCAGAATAAAGGATAAAGTGCTGGATTTGCAGTCAGGAAGTTCCAGATTCCAATGACACTCTTGACATATATAGTCTATGTGACCTTGAGCAAGTCACTTAACTTGCCAATGTCCCATTCAAATCTCTTAAGACAATTAACTATAGAACAGTTTCTTATATGTATTAATGGATGAAGTTCCTCATTAGTAGTTCTTGATACAGAAAAAATCACAGATTTGAATAGAACACTGCTTATATGTAACTTAGCACCTTAATGACAGATTCAAGTTTTAAAAGAGTATGAATGGAAGTTTAATGACTTCTGAGTCTTGCCTTTCTCATCACAAAGTTGATGTGGAAATTTCCATGATAGCTGATAGTTATTTAGCACTGGGGAAAGTTTTAGATGCACACAAAAGTCATATTATAGAGAACTGAAATACCTACTTTCCCTAACTTAAGCTACCTCAATCTTACACTGTCAGAAAATACCTAGGGAAGAAGTAAACAACTCAGATTAAAAACAAAAAACATATTAAGTGCAAACCTGAGTTTTGTTGCTTTTTCTTTGAAGAGCAAACGAGAAGAGTGTAGTATTTAAAATGATGAAAATAAATGTGTCACCAACTCTCCTCCCTGTATTTATCAGAAAAAATTAATCAAAATTTCCTTGCAACTCAGAATCAGATAGTTGAATTAATAGCAAAAAATCTTGAATTATTAGAGGTATGTATGTAGTATGTGTTCAAAGAGGTGGTAGTAAGGAAATCACATAAAAATATTGTATAGTTTCCATTGTTCTATTTTCTTTTGTCTATACCTTTACTATGGAATTAATGATGTTCTACTTTGTTTAATAGGGGTCGGATGAGAGAAAGCCTACACATTCCACTGTGCTATATAATATGCATCTGATTAGGAAATACATGTCCCTGAAGACATCAGGGTCCAAATATGCAGTCTTGTTATAGGAGTAAAAAGGCTTTAAATTTTTTATAGTGTGCTGTTCTCAGGAGAGGGGATAATATGAGAAAGAGGAGACCGGAAAAGGAGAGTATAGAAATGGCACCAGATGTTGGGGAGAGTAGCGAAAGTTCACAGAGAGAACAAGAAACACAGAGGACAATTTACAAGATGGGGAGGTTTTGAATTAACTAGCTGAGATATAGCTTTCACCAGCATGTAGAGGCTGGTGGAAAATTGCAGATCAAGACCTATGAGCAGCTGATAATCAAGATGAACAAGACATTAAATGGTTTTGCTAGTATGGTGAGAATAAAGATCCTAAGGCAGTTTAGACAGTTTTTCCTTAAAAAAGATACTAAAACTGTCCTTGAGATTTAATGAATTTACAAGATTAAGGCTGGGATCATCAATATAACTTCCCTGTTGCTTGAATAAAAAAACAGATGAGACACAAGGAAGTTGAGATCCCCTTTTAGGCTTTGGACTGAAGAATAGTGATATGAACAGCATTAGCACATGAAATGAATCACTTGAAGCATCAATGAAAATTCCTTCGTTATTATGAATGTACTTTCCTTTTGATTACTGACAGATATTCTAGGAATGTCTTATTTCCTTAAAAATATAATTCTGAGACACATAACCAACCTGCTTGTGCTGGACCTTGAACCCACTATAAGCAGTTTCCATGTAGGAACCTGTAATTTGAATTTGTTATGCAAATTTTTTTTTGTTATGCAATTCTGAGAAAATATATAGTATGAGAAGGTACTAAATTGGGAAATGCTTGTTATGAATAAGTCTAAGAAATTTATGAATTTATATTTCCAGGTAGACAGCTGACAGACTGATAGATAATTGATAGACTTTCCCCCTCTTTGCTGCTGGATCATCAGCCGTTATCACCCGTAATATAATTATTTGTTATGCACGCTATACTTAAAACAGTAAGGTCGTAGTGTCAGATTCAAATCCAGAGGAATCCCTGTGAATTGCATATTGACTCAGAAAACTAATATTGTCTATGATGTATTGCATTTATATTTCTTGTGCTAAAACTTTTCCGTATTACATTTAAATCGGGTTCAGGGAACACTCAGGAGTTGCAGCTTAGACCCAAATTTGGAATCTATCACAATTTTAAGACATCAATCTTTTAAACAAATTTGTTATCTTCATTACAAAATTTAGTAATATTAAAATTTATGAATTTTTGTTTAATAAATAAATATTGTACTTATTCTTAGAAGAAAATATCTCTGCATATAAACTTTCAGCTATAGTGGGTGGGTGTGGGTAATGAACACTCAAGAAGTTATAGATGACTTAGATTCAAGCATCATTATTTAAGAAAAAGGAATTAGCATCATAAAGGTTTCGAGTCAACACAGCCAATACAGCAGGATTTAGGAAAACAATAGATTTGTGAGCAGGTTTATTTATTTATATTTCTATTTTTTGGAGGGGGGAAGACAGGGGAATTGGGATTAAGTGACTTGCCCAAGGTCACATGGCTAGTTTTGTGTTAAGTGTCTGAGATCAGATTTGAACTCAGATCCTCCTGACTCCAGGGTCAGTGCTCTATTCACTGTGCCTACTTGAGCAGGTTTATTTTTCTGTGTTATCTCCCATGCCTTACTCCCCACTTCTCCTCTTATGTTTAACACCCTGGTCAAGAAACTGATTTTTGTATTCTTAGCACCATTATAATGCTTTGTGAACAGAAAATGCTTAAATATTTTTTTGGATGAATGAGTTAAGTGAATTACATTAGCTTCCCTTTCATTAAAGATTAAACTATTTGACTACGCTTCTTTCCGTTTATGTTCTCTTTGGGAGATTAAATCAATAGCAAATGAGAAGTAAGAATGATAGTTTTAGGAGTCAATGCGCCAAATATCGCAAAAAGCTCTAGTTATATAACCAGAGGATTTTGATTTAAAGAGTGCCTGGCACTGTGTAATCTTTTTTTTTTTCAGAATTTATTCAAACTCACTTACCCTTTCACCTTCCTGCTCAACAGATTAAATGACAAATAAAAACAGAAAAAAGATATTATCTATATCTAGGAATAAATTTTTCAGCAAGAAAGTGATAGAGAAAATCCTCAAAGAGAAAATTTTAAAGTAGATAAGTTTGTATATATTGAAAAAATAAACTTCTGCATGAACAAAATCAGTGCAGCTAGGATAAGAAGGCAAAACTGATTAGGAGGTAAAAGATGATACCCCAGATATTGCTGATAATAATTTAATATGTTAGATGCATAGGAAAACAAGAGCACAAGCTGTTCCACAATGGATAAGTTGGCAAAGAATAAATTTAAGAAATTCAAACTATTGATAATCATATGAATGTGTTCCACATTACAAATACTTTGAGAAATGCAAATCAAAGAAGTTCTGAGGCTTCTCTACCAGCCAGCTTACCACATCATCACATAAAGATGATGAAATATAGGAACAGTAAACAAGTAATAAATGCTTGTGGAAAGACAAGTAAACCTACACAATTGGGGAGCTATTAGTTAATCTATTCTAGAAAACAATTTGGAATCATTATTTTGAAAAAGAAGTGACTAAAATGCTTTACAATATGACCCCCTAAAATGATTTCATTGCTTGCCATATAGATAGCCCAAGGAGTTCAAAGAAACAAAGCTTCCACATACAGAAAATATATTTCCAGTCACACTTATTTTTTTTTTGGCAACAAAGAACTAAGGAATAAAAAAAGATGTTGACAAATGCATGTAATTAATATGCTATGAGAAATGATGAATATACACAATTTAGAGAAGCATATAATGACATTATTGATAAAAGATGATATAAAAAGAATTGGAAAAAGTCAATATGGATAATTATTATCAAGATTAACAAAAATTATTTATTAAGTATTTATTTACTTTTTGCCAGGTATTATACTAATGAATACAAAGACATTAACAAAAACAGAAGGAATTAAAAATTTGTAACTGAATGTGTGATTGATTATATGTATCAGATTACCCTCAAAGGAGAAGAAAAGAAATTTCTGTCCTTCTTTTCAAAGTCACAGGGATTATGGATCTAAAACTTTACTAATACTATCAGAGTCAGTTGGTATATATGCTACTTTCACTGAGTATCTTTTTGTCTCTTTCTTTGTAAAATTTTTTATAATGAGGTTCTCACTCCATATAGGATACGGGAATAAATAAACTTAAAAATGAAGGAGATATATATCTATAGATGTGGGTAAATCTATAGATATATATCCTTCATTTTAAATTTATTCCAATATGTATACATGTGTATATATACAGACATGAATATATACATATGTATACATACACCCATTAGTGTATATATGTGTGTATGTACATCTATCTATCTATCTATCTATCTATCTATCTATCTATCTATTTATCTATTCCTCAACTGATGTTTTTAAAGAAACAATAGGTATGAACCCCTGTTGCTGATGTAACAGGAAGGGGTGGAACAAGGAGGTGCTAATATCATATTTAAGGAAGAACACAAGCTGGACAATCAGAATTTCCTGGGGTAAGCATCATGGAGGCAGAGCAGATACTGTGGGAACAGGGGTGGGGGAGACAGAGAGAGAAAGAGAAAAAAAAAGAGAGAGAGACAGAGAGAGAATTTTTCTCAGCAAGCATCTGGAGGTTGGGCTGCTACTGCTGGACTGAACTGAGAACTGAGAAGAACTGAGAAGAGAAATGAGAACTGAGAATTGAGACAGAACTCAGATTTGGGGTGACAAGACTTCCAAGAGTCAGCTGGAGCTGCCAAAGACTGAAGAAGCATGACTGTGGTGCCAGTATTTTATACAAATGTTGTTGTGGCTTTGTTAATGTGCATGAATGTTATTGTGGTTTCATTAAGCCTTGTCTTCCCAGGAACAGATACTGTGAAGGATTTGAGATGGACTGGACACTCTGAGCTCCAATGTGGAGCAGGAACTGCATAGAGAGCTGGACAAGGAACTGGGACCTGTCTGCCTTTGAATCCAGGTGACAGTTTAGTGGATTCAGGTAGGAGCTACCTGCCTCAAGTAAAGATGAAAAGACTACTGAGTAGTGACTGATAAAATTGTGATTTACTTGTGACTTAGGGCTTTTGCACTTTCTACTACCCCTTAAGAGGATACTGAGTAATGAATGAAGAAATTGTAATTTAATTGCACCCCATGGGTGGATGGCTTTGACTTTTGTACTTTGTGTCCCTTAAGGGGGCAAACCTCCTTTAGGATGATTGAATGATTGAGTTACTAAATGATTGCATGTTGTTGAAAACTATGTGACCACTTTGGTGAAAACTATGTGGCCATTTTAGTGATAAGTTGAAGATTTGGAACATAGACAATGCTGTGTTTTGATTTTCTGTGGTAAGTTGAAACATTCCAAATGCTGTACTTTGATTTCTGTGAATGTTTTGCTCTGCTTTGTTACTGAATAAATAGAGTTTGCTATACCATGTAACCAGAACCGTGAAAGCTGTTCACAGCAGCAGTCCTCTGGAGAGCTGCTCATGCCTGTCTTTACATATGGGCACATCTCTGCTCTTGCAGGGAACATGTTCCTCATGCACAACTTTTGCTGTTTATGAGTTTAGTGGGGTCAAGAAATGGTTATCTGGTTTCCCTCACCCTCTATATGTGTGTGCATATACACACATATAAACGTATACACTCATAGACCCACCTGTACATACATACATACATACATACACACACACATACATACATACATGCACACATACATACATACATACATACATACATACATATTCCCTTCACCTACCCTCATACTGAGAAAAGATTCGTAAGTTACAATTGCCATTTTTTTCCATGTGGGAACGTAAATAATTCAACTTTTATAGGTTCCTTATGATTTCTTTTTGTTGTTGTTCACCTTTTATTGTTTCTCTTGTTTCTTGCATCAGAAAGTCAAATTTTCTGTTCAGTTCTGGTTTTTTCATCAATAATGCTTGAAAATCATCTATTTCATTGAATATCTACATTTTCCCTAGAAGTATTGTACTCAGTTTTGCTGGGTAGGTGATTCTTGATTTTAATCCTAGTTTCTCTGGCCTCCAGAACATCATATTCCAAGCTCTCCAATCCCTTCATGTAGAAGCTGCTAGGTCTTGTGTTATCCTGATTGTGTTTCTACAATACTCAAATTGTTTCTTCCTGGTTGCTTGTAATATTTTCTCCTTGACCTGGAAACTCTGGAATTTGGATAATGATATTATCAGGTGATTTCTTTTTGGGATCTTTTTTCAAAAGGCAATTGGTGAATTCTTTCAATTTGGATGCAGAAGCAAGCCATTATGTTCTCAGACGAGGGGTCCTAGTTTAAAGACTTATAATTATCTTCCACTATGAATATTTTTAGACTGAGGATGTAATTTGAGCATTCAAGTTAAACTCATTTATTTTTCATTAACGGGGAAGGAATTCCTCAAACCTTTATCCAAAGCTTGAATTCCCTTCCTAGCAAATGTCAGTTTCACATAGCAAAGAGCAAAGAAATCCCTTCACTCCAAATGAGAACCAAAATACCAATCAGAGAAAGTAAATATTCATATGAGAACATATACCAGACAAAATAGTTTGAAGGACTTCTCTGTCTATACCCATGCATATCTGTGTACATGTACACATGTATATGATTATCTAATTTCAATTTAATAACCTCAATAAGCACCAGAGCCTGAAGTAATCAACCAGGAGAAGAACCTGGACCTCACAGCTTCTTTGTTCTTTGAGTAAACTCAGAGAATAACTCTTCCTATGTCAACAAAGTCAGAAAGGGCTAACTTTGTGGCCATTAAGGAAAAGACCTCTAGCCCAGGACACTAACTTGAGTAATAGGACTTTTTCTCATCTTAATATTTTTTGGATATTTACTATGTTGTGGCATGTTAGTGGTAAAGAAAACACAGCTATCCTGGGTCATAATTTCAATTGACACTTTGTCAACTCTCTTATTTTATTGTATTTATCACCTTTTTTATTAAGAAAATTCCTTTCTCAGACAATGATTAACCATTTTTGGAGATCATAAATTTGAGTGACACAGTCACCCTGAATTGGAATGGTTTCTAAAATGTATTTAACCTTTCTCATTCTTTTGTTCAGACAGTCAGATTTTATCTGGTTCCATGCATGTATGCATTGGTTTAGCTTTAAGAGAATAAACAATATCGATTTACATATCACCTCCTTTAACCAAACTTTCGGGAGCTAGATGGGACAGTGTACAGATCACTACATCAGAGTCTGGAAGATCTGAGTTTATATACAGCTTACCAACTGTGTGACCCTTGGGAAGTCAAACTGAATCTCTCAGTTTCCTCATCTATGAAATGAGATGGAGAAAGAAATGGAAAACCAGTCTAGTGGTTTGCCAAGAAAACCCCAAAAGGGATCAAAAAGAGTTGGATACAATTGAAATAATTGAAGAACAAATATCTTTCTTTCTTTCTATTTGTCTTTCTGTCTGTTTATCTAAGCCAGTTAAATATTTATCAGCATGTCCATGTTCCCATTTCTCATCCTTGATTCCCTCTTGTCTAAAACTTCAGTCTTTTCCATTCTGAGGGAGGGGTCAGAGGAAAGAAGAGAAATTCTTGCAAAAACCCAACTGGAACTGTCTTTATGTCAAGGATACACCTGATTTGTCCATTGCTTTCCTACGCAGAGTAAGTGCCCGCTATACATCATGTGAGCATGAAAAGATAATGTTAGTTTAGATAAATACCTCAGATTCTATCATTCAAAACCTGAGAAAATCTACTTAAACATATTTAAAATATCTACTTTTCTTTCCACTGCTTACTCTATTTTTATATATAGTGGGGTTTTTTGGTTTTTGTTTTTTTACCATTCTCATTTAGTTTTAGTAAGAGAAGTCATTTTATCCAGTTTTTCTTTTTTGTTCTGCCTTATTAGGCTAAATCATCAATGCTCATGTTGATGTTTTGTGAAAGGATTAAGCCTGAAATTCTCTTGAAAATTTCTGTTGTGTTGTTTTGACAAATATACTCACATTTTCTTCATCTAAATGCACTTTAAATGGGTGTTCTAACAGTTTAGATGAAAAAATTTATTTCTCTTTTGAATTTAGAGCTGTCTTTCTATGGAGGTCTTTTGCTACTTCCTACAGTGATTTAAAAACAAAAAAAGAAACTTTCTTGAATATAAAACTATTTTTATAATGTTTCTTTATGTCCAAATTACCTGTAGTTAACTTGCTTTATGCAATTTTGCATAATAGCACAAAGTAATATGTTACAAGATATAGAGTGTGTATACATGTGTGTGTGTGTGTGTGTGTGTGTGTGTGTGTGTAAAATTTTCCTCAGTTATGGAGAATACAGTCAATAATCAAGCCAAGACTTGCAAGTCAAAATCTTTTAATGAATATGTTAATTGCTTAATGTTAAGATTTCCAGTCTTTGCATATTTTACATCAGGAATAAAATATACTTATAAAACCTAAAGAGAAAGAAAAGAAGAAGGAACTAAGGAAGAAAAGAGAGAATAAAGGAAAGAAGGAAGAAAAGGAGGAAGGAAGGAAGGAAGGAAGGAAGAAAAGAAGGAAAGAAGGAGAAGAGAGAGAAAGGGACAGAGGGAGGGAGGGAGGGAGGGAGATTGTAAACCAAAATGGATTTTACGGATTATTTAGTCTGACCAACTCATTTTGATGAGTAAACTGCAATCCATTTTTTTTTCAAGGCACCTGACTAAGTCATATATGTGTGTGTGTGTGTGTGTATGTATGTATATATATACATACATATGTATATATATATATATATATATATATATACATATGTATGTATACAGAAAGAGAGAGAGAGGGGGGCAGAGAG
>CM053583.1:217450412-217473166 GCA_028627135.1 Pseudochirops cupreus
CGTGGAAGATCTTCAAATCCCAGTATCGTTACATCCTTCCTCTAAAACTATCCATCCTCACACAGCAGCATCTTTAAAAAAAAAATGTTTGTTTAACAGGCCAGGGTAAATCCCTTTTTCTCTCCCATTTCTATTTGAAAGGGTCAATAGCCCATCATCACTTTATTGGATGTGTCATAGGCTTTTCAAATTCACCATATGCAAAACAAAACACATTCACATACTCTCCAAATCCATCCTCTTTCTAAACTTCTCTAATTATCTTGAGATTATGGCCATCCTTCTTGTCACCTAGGTTTACAACCTATGTAGTGTCTTTGTCTTCTCACTGTCCCCCTCCCTCCACCAAATTTATACCCATTACATGATCAGATCTCTTTTTGACTTTTACATCTCTTCGAAGTCTCCAACTCAGAACTCACACAGCCAACAATTCAGTTCAGGACTTCATCTTCTCTCACATACATTACTGAAATAATCTTCCAACTGCATCCTTGCTTCACTGGCCCACTTTGATATCCTTCCTTCAGTTGCCGAAAGCACCATGCAAATGCATATCTCTGACCTTGTCATTCCTCTACTCAAATTCCAGTAACTTACCTCCAGAACCAAACATAAACTTCTTTGGCATTAAAGTCATTCAAAATATAGCCCCTTGGGGCGGCTACGTGGCATAGTGAATAGAGCACCGGCCCTGGAGATAGGAGGACCTGAGTTCAAATCTGTCCTCAGACTCTTAACACATAATAGCCATGTGACCTTGGACAAGTCACTTAACCCCAATTGCCTTGCCCTCCTGACAAAGTCAGAGTTAGGAGAACTGGTTCAGATTTCTGAACGAATTCAATTAGACCGTCTCTTTAGCCAAAGGGAGCTTTATTGACACAAAAGTATACAGGCCTGAGACTTAGCAAAGAGCTAAAAAAAGGCAATGATATAGGAAAAGGACCAGACTTATATACACAGAAAGTTACACAGCCTGTCGGATGATGATATAATTTTAGGATTTCTAATGGGGATTGGAGATTTAGGGACCGAGATGAGTACAAACAAGGTGAGGAAGGTGGTTGTGTGCAAGATAAGGAAAGATTGTCATGACACAGGATGGGGAAATGAATGACACAGGATGGCGAACACAGGATAAGGGGAACAAAAGCAATTCTTTTGGTATAGGCTGCATAGTATTTTGAGATAGGGGCAAGGGGCATTAAGGCACCCTCAAGTTATAGGATGGTCTAAGAATAAGCCTCGAACCCCCTCAGGAGTTTGGGAAAGTAACCCTTAGGGCATCTTTGTATCCACATCACTCCTCCCTCAAAAAAAACCAAACATAGCCCCTTCTGACATTTCTTTATTTTCTTACACTTTCTCCCCTCCACTGATTCCAGTCTTACTGGGCTATGTACTCTGCCTGACAAGTGAGACTTTATTTTCTATCTGTGTTTTAGCTACAGTTATCCCCTTTTTCTAGAATATGGCTCCTCCCAATATTTCCTCTTAGGATCTTAAAGTCACACCATATATATGTTGAGGAAGCAGCTATAATCTTGCTATTGATGGGGTTCAGGGAGTGAGGGAGTTCAGAGAGTTGAAGAACCCCAATAACCAGAGTCCCTGGAAAGCAGTCTGGAATGAATTTATGGACTCAAGCATTCTTCAAGTCAAGGTGGCAAAAATTTATTGTTATGCTCTACAGTAGGCAAGAGTTCTTAGGGAACCTGAAACCTTAAAGGGATTATTATAGTTTATCTGGGATATTTTGTAGCATAACAATTGTCAAATATGCTAAGTAGGTGAGTCAGGGAGGGATTAGGAAGTGGTTAAGGAGTGGTTAGTTCTTAAAGGAACATGCACTTTTAATATCTACTGAACAGGTATTTTACCCAGAGTTCACTGGGAAATAGCCCAAAGGGGGGTGGCTACAAAGAAGTGTCATTTTAGGCTTCAAACATCACTAAGTCAGCTAGTGGTCAGGGCTGACCAAGCTGCCATCCATCAATGTCATGTTTTTTGGCATGACATCAAAGTCATGCTAGGGAGTTACTTATAATCTAGTGAAGAATTCTTAGGTGCAGCTTGTTATTGTACCAAGGAGAAATAAGCATTTAGATGGGGCTTGATGATGAATGGTTGCTAGGCAGAGTACTGGTATGGGGAAAAGCAGGAAGAGATAATGCTCTGAGGCTAGGGATATTTGAGACTAGGGAGAAATGTGATTTTGGAACTGGATGTGATTTTACAAACTGGGGTTCAAGTACAGGCACCCAAGGACCCCATCATTACTGGGCTGTCAATAATGGTGCTAATTTCCCTGACTACCTATTCTTGCTCTTGTAAAACATTTGATGTCTTCAGACACATGTGACTCTGCAGACAATACATAATTATTTGCAAAACACTATGGGGTTGCTTTGACCAGCCTTTATTTACTTGGGTTACATAATCTGCCTCTGTGTCAAAGCTAAAAGGGAGAAAAGGATTTAGTACTTAGAAAGCATTCTATTAGAAGTAAAAAAAAAAAGTGATAGCATGAGTGTAAACAAACAAAAAAAGAGAGATAGCTTATGCTTTCTCCAAATCAGACAATAATGAATAAATTGATTTTGATATATTTCCTTTTTTTGGTATGAGTTTCTCAAGAATGTCTGGGAAAAAAACCCAACAAATTTAGGAAAGAAAAAAATTAGCATTTACTAATTACTTGATAAATGGTGGGCTCTTAAAATTTTTATATCATTTCCTTTTTATAACAACACTAGGAAAAAGTCTGTTATTATACTGATTTTGCATATGAGGAACCTGAAGAAAAGGTAAAATGACTTAGGGTTACCTAGCTAGTAAGTGTCTGAGGCAAGATTTGAACTTAGGTCTTCTGACTCCAGGTTTAGCATTGTATCTACTGCATCATTGTATCAACAATACAGTATTCACATTGCCTACAGTAACTATAAGTATGATGATATGGTTATTAATCACAAAATATAACAGGCTCTCTACATGAGAAATATAGCTAGAACATTTATTTAAATACAAAAACTGGGTCTTGAAACCAGAAAGTCAAAGCCAACGCAGTACTTATGAAGTTGGCACATGTAGTTGAAGTAGTAAACACCCACATTCTCAAGCCTTCAAAATAGGACAAGCCACCTCAGGCAAAGATCCTCCTCTCCTCACTCATGCAACTGCTCAGTGTCCAGGCAGCTTGCTCCCAGCAGCTCTGGCCCCCTGCAGTTCCTGTCCCTGGCAGTCCTCAGCAGGAGTCTTTAGCAGAGATTCTGGCTGGCTCAAAAAAAAAAGAGTTTGCACCACAACCACAGCTGCTGCCACTGCTTCCAGTCACCGTGGCACAAATGCAAGTTTGGTTCTGGCTTTCTCTTGCTCCACCCCTTCCTGCTATGTCAGCAAGTTCAAGGGGCATGGAAGATCTTCAAATCCCAGTATCATTACAACCATCTAGCTGCCTCTAGGCATATATGATTTTTTGTAGAAAGTATTTATGTTATTTTATAGTTATAGTAATGGCCCTCTCCCACCCTCCAAATTACATTTCATTTATTTCACATATACTTTGTATATAGTTATATGTATACATGCTGGTTCCTCTAACAAAATATAAGATCTTTTGGAATAAGAACTATTTCATTTTTCTCTTTGTATAGCACTGTTCATGGCACATTGTAATGCTAGTTGATTGATTGACAGGAGATAAAATGCACTAGCTCAAGGGAGGAGGTTATATAGAAAGCTTTTATGTACTTAAACATATGTGGTATCTTGATAGTAATTTTCATATTAAAAAACAAAAGAGTTAGTGTTGTTTCATGATTATAAGAAGATTGCATTTAGAATGAGAAGATGTGATCTGCATACGGCTTATTATTTTTCTTCTTTTAGTCACTATCAAGGAGGTTTGTCTCTTCAAAAATAAAATATGGGAGGGAGGTAACTCAAATGGTATTAAACTTGGAGTAATTTTCTTTCAACATTTAATATTCTATGATCCTATGTTTCCTTGCAAAATCACACATACACTTGATGAGAAAGAGGTTCATTGCTTAAGAAGTCAGTAACTCCAAGAAAAATGCAGTGTAATAGTTTTACAGTTATCAAACTTCAAAAGAAGACAAGAGAAGGGGAGAAAATTGCTACTTTGACAACCTTTTCAATTAGGTTGACCACAAATCAATAGCTATGAATGCCCAGAGTTTCACATATAATATGAGTCTAAGAGAGATTGAGAAGAATGTCTTGATGAAGATTTTCAATTTATACCTCTCTTTTTTTGGAATGATTTTAGTGCAATATAGATATTTATTAGAAAATGTGCTGCAGAGTTGTAATTTCTTACTGTATAAATTGCATTCTTGAAATGATTTGAAATCTACTCTTACAATTGCTGATACATATACACATATACATACACACATACATATTTTCTCTCAGTTTTTTCTAGCTCTTGAATCCATTTTTCCACCTGGTTATTTCTAATTATTTCTTCTCAGGAACAAAAACCCCTTCTTTTTCAACATCTCCTCTTTATGCTACAATTCAAAAAGTTTTTTTTTTTTTATTGGTGGTAGCTGTATCATTCAGAACTATGGACTTATCAGAAGAGTAATTTCCACAGGTTAGTAGTTATATGCTTTGTGGGGTCACTTCTAGTTGGTGGATTAAGGTTGAGCAGGAAAAAAAAATGTGTTCTCTCCCACAGGAACTATGGTCTTGAGAAATAGTTCCATTGAATTGTGGGATTTAGACCTGGAAGAAATCTTAGGGGTGTCACCGGATGCTTAATCTAGTACTCAGAAGGGCATTCTGTACTTTGTCTTTGAGATACTAATTATCACATTATTCATTCCCTGACATGTTACAGAGTGAAAACCTTAGTATGCACCAGCTCACAACCTTATTGGTCAGACTAAGAGGTGAATAGTGGCCTTTATGACTACACTGGCATAATAAACAGTGGGGTAAAATAAGGACTTCACTGAGCCACCATTAAAGTTGTAAACAGCAACACCATTAGAGCTTTTGGGACATAGTTTCAGATGAGTCTCTGTGCCTAGAGACAACTAATACCTTGCTTCCTAATCTAGTATTGATTCCTCCTTCATCCACTGATGTCTTCTTGTAATTTTCTATTTTCCTGTTGGTCCTTTGGTATGTCTTTCTCAAAAAAAAACAAAAGTGTACAAACTTTTTAGTCCCTCAATGCAAAGTCTGCCAATAAGACTTAGGAGGAAAGTAAAAAGAACAGATATAAAAGAAACAAATGAGTCTCAGCCTAGAGACAACTTCTACCTTGCTTCCTAATCTAGTATTGATTCCATCTTCATCCAGTGATGTCCTCTTGTAATTTTCTATTTTCCTGTTGGTCCTTCAGTATTTCTTTCTCAAAAACACAAAAGCTTGCAAACTTTTTAGTCCCTCAATGCAAAGTCTGCCAAGAAGACTTAGGAGGAAAGTAAAAAAGAACAAATATAAAACGAACAGAAAACAAAAACCTTGAAACTTAAGAACTGTTCTTGTCTGAAAAGAGCTATTATAGTCCCTGTATGTATCAAAACTTTGATGATCTTGATAGGGTTGGCCTTTTCAGATTGTTTCTTTGGGTAGTGCTTCCACCAGTCTCATGTAATTACCAGCTTTACCACTGGGAGGATTTTTAGCAGCCAGATGGAAGCATTCATCTATTATTCTCATTCTTTTCTCATTCATTTTATTATCTTTGCTCATACAGTTCCTCATACTTATAAAATCCTACTTGTCTTCCTTCCTCAAGGGCCCTACTCACATTTTATTGCATTCTTTAAATTTTCCCAGGTAAAAACTAGTCCTTCATACAATTTGTCATAGAAATTTAATTCAACTTCTTCTCTGTAGTTGCTATGTCCCCTCCTATAAAAATTTCAACTTTCTGTGCAAGCCAATATTTACTTACAGTTTTGATCTCTTAATTGCCAAACCTAACGACATTTTCTTATTCCATTTCTTTCTTGACCTCTCTTTAATCATTTGACACTATTTACAGATCACCTTTTTCTCCTCAATACATTTTCTTTTCTAGGTGTTCTTCACTCATCTCTCTCTTAGTTTTCTTATCCTCAGTCTTCTTTGCTGAATCTTCATCTAGGTTTTGCTTAATAACTTGGTTTTGCACAAATCTCCGCCCTGGGCCCTTTCCTATTTTTTCTTTATTCTTAGTTACCATCTCAGCTTCTATGAGTTTAATTATCTTTTCTATGCAGATGATTCATAAATCTATTTGTATTAACCATGCTCTCGGGCACCAAAGTCACATTTTCATTGTATTTCCCTCAAAATCTTCCACTTTGCCAAACTTCCCTATTCTTTTAGGGTGTCACTATACTTCCACTCAACCAGGTTGACAACCTCATTGTCATCCTCTGTTTCTCACTCTTTCTTACCCCACCTACAGACCATTGCCAAATTGTGTTTCAACCTATATAATAGCTTTCATGTAAACTCCATTTTCTCCAATGAAATAGTAACTGTATTCATTCAGTCCTTGTCACCTCATACTTGGACTGGTGCCCCAATCCAATTCATCCTCCGTTCAGTTTCTAAAGTAATTTTCCTGAATTGTTATTCTGGCCATGTTATTATCTTATTCAATAAATCCCAGCACTCCCTCCATTGGCTAAGTTCAGGATCAAATGTAAATGTCTTTGGTACTTAAACATCTTCACCACTTGTGCCTTTCCTATCTTTTTCACAATTCTTGTTACTTTCCTCCAATCACTCCATGATCACCTCTACTGACAGATCTGTGGTTCTTCATGCCTAATACTCCACCTGTCTTTGTGTATTTGCAATGGCTGCCCCTTATACCTGCAATGGCATTCTGTATAATATCTGCTTCTAAGAATCTCTGACTTGCCTAAAGATTCAGTTCAAATGCAACCTTCTTCATCAGCATTTTCTTGATCTCTCATAGCTATTAATACCTTGCCCTCTAATTACCTTCCAAATATCTTATACACTTGTATTGATTATATACCTAAATGTTGCCTCCCCCATTGTTGAGGGACAGTCTCTGACCCAGTGCATAAATGGGAGGCCAGGATTTCTCCCAAGCCAGCTCCCCATGAAGGCTATATTATGTCTTAAGATTGTCTCACCATCTCTTCCTGACTTGCAGGAGTTTAGGTGGTGATAACTGAGTAGTGATCCAGACATAGATGCATGTAAGGGAACAAGGATATTAAAATATATGGATTTACATAAGTGTACAAGGATATTAAAACATACAGATGTGTGTCAATAAACAAGGACATTAAACATTTTCTCATGGAAACCTAAGAGATAATTGTTTTAAATTCATTATATAAACCCTGCCCTCAGATCAATAAATGGGAAACTGCTATGACAGATCCTGCCTGGCTCATGTCCAATCATTCCACACTCTTTGGTTCTGTCCATGCCCATTTTGATGCAGGCACCACCCCATTAGATTGTGAGACCCTTGAGGCCAGAGAGTACTTATGCCTTTCTTTGTATCTTCAGTGCTTAAAACATAGCCTGGTGTGTGATTAGCATTTAATAAATATATGTGAGATTGATGACTTTCTTCCACATTAGATTTTAAGCTTCTCAGAATTATGAAGTATGTATTTTCATATTTGAGTCCCCAGTAGATATTGAATATATATTTGCTAATACTTTTCATGAGATGCCCTTTGGAGGTAGGGACGTCATGCTTGTGATAAACCTAGCTGGACCATTACAAATAAAAAGACCTACAAGTACTACCACTACTACCACTACTACTACTACTACTACTACTACTACTACTACTACTACTACTACTACTACTACTACTACTACTACTGATGCTGCTACTACTACTACTACTTCTTCTTCTTCTACTACTACTACTACTACTACTACTACTACTACTACTACTACTAGTACTACTACTACTACTACTACAACTACTACTACTACTATTCCATTCATCCCAAGACCATTCCCTAGCATGTTCAACATAATCACTGCCATTTGTAAGCAATCAAACCTAATGACCTAGATTTTTTTTATGAAGCCAATGAAATTGAAGTTTATCTAGGCTTTTGTTCTTCTTCCTCTTCTTTATTACCTTTCTCTTCTTTCTCTATTATTTATTATCCTTTGCCTTGGTACATTTTTTATATTCATTAATTTTCTTTCTTCTCCCTTCCTTTGATGCTTTTCCTCTCCCCTCTTCCTTTTCTCTTCTTTTAATTTTATTGTTATTTTATTCTAATCTTAAACCTTTCCCTTTCTTTCTCTTATTCTGTTAATCATATTTGAAAGTAGACTTGAAACTCCTACCATTTTCCTTCAGCTACAGCCATTAAGCACATCTCTTGCTCCCAACCATTTGTCTGATGAGAAATACTCTGTCTCACCTCAATTCACAGTGGGTCATATAAGATTTTACAGAGAAAGATACTTAGGATAAATCGAATTATAAAGAAAATCCTACCCTAATTCGCAGTGAATTGCACAAAATAGTTTCAGTCCTATGTACAAATTGGCCAGATTTGCATAGGAAGGCTATTTTTCCCCTAACTCAAATGAATGGTTCCCTTGGTGCCCTAATTTGTCATTGGATGCAACTGAAATAGAATTCTTTCTGATCTCCAGCTGATAAGAGTACTCACAGAGGGATTGAGATCCTGTTAAACAAGTCCCTCAGAACAGTGGTAACAACAATCAATTAACCATATATGACAAACACTGTCATGATTGACAAGTGAAGCTGTGTGAAGTAGCTAATAACTAGTAAGTAGTGAGAAGACTGAAAGGCTGAATAAATTCTAGAGACAGCTAATCATTACATTAAAGACTTTCTGTAAGTTGACTTCAAATGACTAATAGTTCCTTTCTCTTTCACTGCATTATTGCTGAAAATGAATAGAAAACATACTTTCCACCTTGATTTAAGATCTGCTTAGGTTTGGTGTCAATACTGGGGATCAATAAAATGACCAGATATGGAAAAGTATCTGGGGAAACACTTTGCACAACTATTTTATATAAGATTTTCCTTCCATTAGGAAGTAATTTCAAGGGGGAAAATTGTCACTCTAGATGGATTCCTCTGAATTGAAAATATCCCTAAAACTTTCTAGCTAAAAGTTCAAATATGCACCATAAAATCTTTGTCTAGATAATTATTTGTTTCAATAGCACTAATCATCTCATTTTTGCATGGCTTTACTATATTTAAATATGATTAAACTTAATGTATATTGTCTGACCAAATGTTACTGTGACAGGGTTTAAATTTTATCTTCTAAAGTACAGGAGGAAAAAAAAAAAAACCCACATACTTTTTGAACCTGTACAAAAGTAAGGGGAAACTTCCCAGTTTCCTTTGGTTTCACTAATGCATTATTCAGGACTACTTTACTTCCCTTCTCATTTTCCTATAAATCTGTCATTTGTTAAAATGCCTCTATGACTCCATTCTAACATAGATTTGTTAAAAAGGAACCAGAAAACGTGTTGCTCTTTCAGTTTTTCCTTTGTTAGCATGTGCACGGATAAAGAACAAACTTTGAACACTTTCCTTTCAACCACAATGTCAGTTTCTTGATATTAAAAATTCTATCATTTGGCTGAGATGTCTGGATTCCAGAATATCAGCCTAGTCCTGCCCAGGAGAGGGAAGTAGAAAACCTTAAAACCAAAAAGCTTCTTAAAGAAACATGAAGACTAAAGAGGAATAAAATTACGCCATCCCCACTCCCTAGTTCCCTAATCCCTACCCTCACAAACATGTCTTTTTAGCTTCTAAAAAGCAAAAAGCCTTTAATGAGGCTTTTAAATGTGTCTCCATAAGAAATTTATCAAAATTTGTGTTAATTTATATATTATAGTTACTATGCCTACTCTGTCTTTATTGATACCTTTAAACAGATAATTTCAGTCTGTTTACTGATGCGACATAGAAGACATGAAGGCCATTGTTATACATGTAGAAATTTGATAAAGTACCTTGGCAAACTTTACAACAAGTAGTTTACCAGTTTTGAGTTAAAACCTTTTCAATAAAATTGCTACTGGATTCAAAGCAAATTATTCCATGCTATGGATTTTGGCAAGGAATTTAGGAAAATTCAAGTTATCCATGTACTCTTGATAGTTCAATTAAGAGTACTGCATTTCTCATTCAGCAGTGTTTTTATTCATTTAACTTAGATTACAGATAGAAGTTCTCTTTTTTAAATTTTTTGTTGTTTACATCATTCATATCCACGAGATTTTGAGTAACAAATTTTCTCCCTATCTTTCCCCTACCCAACACCCCAAAACAGGCATCCCACTGTATAACCTCTCCCCAATCTGTTCTCTCCTATGTCCTCCCCCATCGCTCCCTACTGCAGTGCCTGTATATCTTAATTCCCGGTTGCATGTAGTTAATAATAATAATATTAATTATAAATATATGTGTATATATATATATATGTATGTATATTTAACATTTGCTTATAGAACTGTAAATTCTAGATTACTTCCCTTCCTCCCTCATCACCCACCCACACTGGAAAGACAAGCAATTCAATACAGGCTGTACATGTGCAGTTACACAGAACATCTCCATAATGTACATATTGTGAGAGACTGATTATATGTCCCTCCTTCCTATCCCACCCTCCCCTTGTTCTATTCCTACCCTGTCCCTGTCCCTGTGCTTTCAGCAACTCCGCCTCCACCTTCCCCTCCCCTCCATCATCACCCCTCTCATCCCCATCCACCCTACTCTGCTGTGTGGCAAGATACCCAGTGTAGAGTTTGTCATTCCTTCCCTAAGCCAAATTCAATGAGAGGCCCATCTGCTGATCTGTTTCTTTGTCTGCTTGTAACTTCTGTTTGTATTCTCTGAAGTTTGAGGTGCTGACTTTTTCCCCCAAACTAGGTAAATGATATATGTTTGATTGATTAAAGTAAGATTGTTAACCAGTTTGAGTTGCTTTCTTTTAGAAAAGCAGATCTAAGAACCTGGGCTAGGAGCATTCCTGGATATATCAGAGTGCTTGTTGATACACCAAGCTCTGAGTGTTCCACAATGCCTTCTTTAGTCATCTTCATGGCCATTGGAACAAATTGTTCTCATCCACTCATTCCTCCAGAAGTCATCCCCACAGGATTGGAGAAAATACCCCCACTTAACTCACCAATGTGCATGTATCCTGAAAGTTACCTTCAACCTAGTTTATCCCATCTATGAGAGGGTTTACTAGGGTATGGCCACTGTATATGCTACAGCTTCTTGGAGCCATAGGTGAGAACTGAGTGCCAGGTAAGACCTCAAAAGTGGATGACCAGTCCTGAAATAGGCTTGGTAAGCCCTCACACTAGAAGTGCTGGACCTCCTTGAATACCCATAAACTGCACTTTGCCATTAATATATGAAGAAAATTGATACAATTTGTGAGTGAAGCAAATGTGGCTCTGTTAAGCCTTGTCTTCCCAGAAATAGAAATTACAAATGGCTTCTAGTGGATGAGTCACCCTCAGCTTTGATTTGTAAGAGGATTTGGAACAGGAGTTGAAGAAGGAGCTGGAACAGGAGCTGAGATATGACTACCTATGAACCAAGGCAATAACTGGGAGCATGGAAGAGGAAGAGTAGGGTTTGGAAGTCAGCTTGGAGGCAAGATGAAAGGACCCTTACTTGGGTTCTTAGTGCTGACTGATGAGATTATGACTTAGGGTGACCTAGCAATGGAAGACTTTGTACTCTCCACTACCCCCTAAGAAGGTTTCCTCCTTAAGGATGATTGAGTTAAGAATGATTGGAAGCTAGCTCCAATCAAGATGAAAGAAGACTTTAGATGAGTACTTTATATTGATTGAGGAGATGGTGAATTAATGAATGTGGTTTTTTTTTTGTTTGTTTAAGAGCATGTGGTCACCTTAGTAATAAGTTGTTATGTTATATTGTTGTGAATGCTGCACTTTGGTTTCTGGGCTGTTTTGCTTTAGTTTATTGTTGAATAAATAGAGTTCACTATACTATACAATCAGAACCTTAAAGTTATTCACAGCATTATTCCTGAGGAGAGCTGCTCCTGCTTGACTTTACCTCATATGACCTGGAGTTTGAGTTAAGGTGACCTTGGAAGCAGGATTCCAGGTCAGATAATGAAGCACATCAGGGAAACCTCGAGAAGCCAAGGTGCCTGGTACTTAGGTCTGAGGTGAGATTTTAGACTTGGAACTGAGACTATTTTTATAGGAATTAAGTTGATCTATGAAACCAATTCCCTTCCCCAACCCAGAGATTGATATGGTTAAGGAAGGGAAAGAGGAAGACTAAACCTTCTGCGTGTTGAGACAATATGTCTCTGTATTTATTGCTATATATTTGAAGTAAATATTCCTTTGTAAAAGCATTGGAAAATTAAAAAATAAAAACATTGAAAATGTTAACCAAAATGGAGAATGGGGGAAATATATATAGCAAATTGTAATAATTTTCCCCCCTGTTGTAGACAACTGACTATGTCTATTTTCCAACTATAATCTCCTCTCCCTCCTGGAAGAGAGAGAAAAAGCATTGGAAAAATTCCTCCTCAGACTTGAAGTTGTTAGGGACAATAAAGGTTTCCTAAAGAAAACAGGATGCTGTAAACTTTTCATGGAGATAAATGAGATCTGAGGTAAAGAAAGGAAACTTAACCCTTATTAGGATGTTGGAAAGTAGATGAGGAAGACAGAAAAGAAAGGGAGAGCTATACTATTAGAATATTTGAGGCTCCTCCAGAGGAAGAAGGCGCTGGGCATTTTGAGTGGGGGAAAGCTGACCATTTTCCCAAAAGTAATATTACAGAGCCACAGAAACTATCAGGCTAAAGAGGTCAGAGGAAGAAAAGAATAGTTATTGATTCTCTTTCTCAAACATAGGTTTTTATTTGATGACAATAAAGAACTTGGTTATCTTATAGTAGAATGCATCAAAGACAAAGAGAACCTCTCAACATTTCAAAAAGGATAATGACTTTCCACTTATGATTATTCGCATGGACACAAATAATACTTCCAGAAATAACCTAACAAGTATTACCAATGATTATGACATCTTGGACAAGAAACTGAAGACCATGAGGAAACACGTTGTATTTTCCTCATTGTTGTTCATTGAAATCAGGGAACGAACTAAAGAAAATATATGGAATAAAACATAAATCTGATTGGGGGTTGATACATAAGTTTCTGAGTATATGATGGGTTATTAAAGGAAGTTAGGGATGAATGAGCTGTATTCTTAATATTTGATGTCAGTAGCCTAGAGTATAAGCACAATTTTTCCAAAAAGGCCCTAGTCATCCCTGCCATACTGTTATGAAATACAGGATAGACACCCTGTTAGAGACAGCATACACACACACACACACACACACACACACACACACACACACACACACACACACAAAGGGGTGTGTGCATATGTGTGTGTGTGTTTGTATGAATGAATACAGTATTCTACTGTTTTTATACAACAAACTCAAGTCAGAAAGAGCCAGCAGTTTGTTGGTTTGTTTGTTTTTTTCCTAGTGATACTAATTCTAGTAATACACATTTTGGTTTAAATTGATTGACACTTATATCACTGTATGGAGCATGGTTTTAAAAAGGAAGAAGCTTATATTAGTGATACTGAAGATGTAGAAGATTTTGCTACCTGTTTATAATGTCAATGAGGAAAGAGAAATTTTAAAAAGATAAAGAAGTCTGGATAATTTCCTGAAAAGATAATGTTACTTATAGCGATGAAAAAAAAATGTTTTTAATGATTTTTATGAATAGTAAAGGTGATGAAGTTTGGAAATAATTTTGTTTCTTTAACCTGCAGTTTGCAAAATAGGTAAAATACTCACATTTAGGAAAAGCATCCAGCATATTATATGGGCTTCAAGGACTCCTACACAAAGCAAGTTGAAGGTAGAACATTTTCTGAACAATGTTGCATCACAGAGAGAAGGAAATAGAGAACTAGGCTAATAAAACTTAAAATAATTAAGAATTAAGAAATTAAGAACTTAATAACAATTAGAGACATGAAACAATATATAGTGAGAGTGTTGTGTAAGAGTTGGAATTTAGGGCAGACCTGAGATGACAGAGTGAAAGGAGGAACTCACCTGAGATCTCCCCCAAATCCCTTCAAACAGGTCTAAAAAGTAACTTGTAGCAAATTCTAGAGTGGCAGAGTGAGTCAGATTTCTAGTGGAAGACAACCTGGAAAGCCAACAGGAAGGGTGTGTCTGCACCAACTCAGACCAGGACCCAACAAACCCAGAGTAGAATCCCTGGCAGCACTGGCAGCAGTTGTGGTTTCCAGACTTCTTGGTCCACAAATGCCAGAGACACTTATAAGTCAGCAGAAGGGGTTGGTCAGAACTGGGTGAGAGAGAAACACACTTCTGCTGCAGGGTGTGTGACAGTGGCAGCGGCTGCACCTAGAACTATCAGACCACAGATGGAATGTTTGAAAGTTACCTATTTCAACTTCTGGGAGCCAAGATGATGGAATAAGCAGGAAATTGCTCTCAACATCCCTTACAGACCAAAAACAGCCAGAGGATATTACCCTAGGAAAAATCCTGGAATAGTGAAGCCAGCAGAAAGATGGGGTACAGTAATCTTTTAGTTTGTGAAGTTGGGGGATTAACAGGAAAGGTCCCCCTTCCTGTGGCTAAAGGAGACCAGTGTAGGACAGGAGGCATCCCAGCAAGCAAGAGGCAAGCCCCACCTCAGCAAACCAGCAGGAGATCCTGAGGCCTGGGGTAGTAGAGAAGGCAAAAGCCAACACCAGGCACACACCACCTACCACCTCCAACTCCAGCTCAGCACCAGGGAAAATACAAGACCACTACAACCTCCACCTGCCAGCATGTGAGACCCCAGCACATAAAACCAGTAACCAAGTTGCTAACTCCCCAGCACAAGAAGCCTGAGAAAGTATTTCCTGGACCCCAGAAGCAGAGATCAAATTTAAAAGCCAGAAAAAAGGCAAACAATATAAGCAAAAAGCAACAAAGAAAAATAATGAACATAGATTCTTATTATGGTGACATGGAAGATCAAAATACAAATTCAGGAAAGGACAACATTATCAATATGCCCACATCCAAAATCTCAAAGGGGAATATGAATTAATCTCAAGCCCAGAAAGCCTTCTTGGAAGACCTATAGAAGGATTTTAGAAGTCAAATAACAAAGGTAGAAGAAAAATTGCACAATTCCTTTAAAATTACAACTGACAAAATGGAAAAACTGAAGAAAATAATTCCTTAAAAAGCAGAATTGGAGCTCAGTAGAAGCAGGAAAACTTTGTGAGCTCACCCCATAACCACCCCAGATACCTATAAAATATGACTCTAAATAAATTTTAGAGCTCCAGAACCCACAAAGTGAGAGAGAAACAAATCTCCCATTGAAGGCACCCTGGCAGGCAAACAGGAAGTGTTCATCGTAGCATGCTGGGAGCCGAGCCCAGTCTGGCATGAACCCACAGTTTTAGCACCAGGGTGGTCTAAACAGCCTGGCTGGAGCATTCAGGAGAGTGGATTACCAGCAGCTGTGGGGGTTTCCAGGATTATCTACACATAAATGCCAAAGAGAAAGTGAAACATCAGTGGAACTCAGCTGAATTTGGGGGGGAAGGAGGAGCCAGTCTGGCTCTATGCCCCCAGAGCCAGAAGTGGGGGAAGTGGTGGCCCTAGTCACCTCCACTTTGCTGCTTCAGAGCTCCCTGCCTGCAGATTGCAGAGGGGCCAAGTGACCATTCAGAGGCTAAGTGCTCTTGCCTTAACCTGCCAGCATCTGGATCACAGTCTTGCGTGGTGGTCCTGAAGTGCGTGACCAGTTAGCCAAAGCTGGTAGGGGCTGTAGAGATGGTGCCCTCCTAATAGTTCTGGCAGCTGTGAAAACCCCAGCAATTTGGGACATAGCTCTCCCCTTTGGAAGCAGAGTTTTACTGTGGCAAAGAACTCAAAAGTCAAGCAATTGGATGGTAACATGAGCAAGCAAAGGAAGCAAAGCAAGTGCAGCCATGCAAATTTAGATTGCTTTTTGGGGGGACAAAAAAGATCAAATCATGGAATAGGAGGAAGACAACACAGTCAGAACTCCTGCATCAAAAATCCCAAGAAAAATATGAACTGGTTACAGGCCATGGAGGAATTCAAGAAGGATTTTGAAAATTAAGTAAGAGAAGTGGAGAAAAAAACTGGGAAGAAAAATGAGAATGATACAAGAAAATCATGAAAAGAGAGTCAGTAACATGACTGAAGAAAATAACACCTTATAAATAGACTAACTCAAATGACAAAGAGGCCCAGAAAGCCAATGAGGAGAAGAATGTCTTAAAAAGTTGAATTTACCACATGGAAAATGAATCTCAAAAGCTCATTGAGAAGAATAATTCCTGCAGAAATAGAGTGGAGCAAATGGAAGCAAATGACTTTATGACAAATCAAGATACTATTAAACAGATTCAAACAAATGAAAAAATAGAAGGCAATGTGAAACATCTCATTGAAAAAACCACCGACCTCAAAAACAGATTCAGGAGAGACAATTTAAAAATTATTGGACTAC
The DNA here is from genome assembly GCA_028627135.1 of Pseudochirops cupreus. NCBI lineage: Eukaryota > Metazoa > Chordata > Mammalia > Diprotodontia > Pseudocheiridae > Pseudochirops > Pseudochirops cupreus. Next base: position 217,467,030 of record CM053583.1, read on the forward strand.
CTGAAAGCCATGATCAAAAAAAGAACCTTGAAAACATCCTTCAAGAAATTCTCAAGGAAAATTGCCCTGACATTTTAGAAGCAGAGAGCAAAATAGAAATTGAAAGAATTCACCCATCACCTCTTGAAAAAAATAATTGCAAAAATAAACCTCCTAGGAATGTTATAGCCAGGTTTCAGAGTTCCCAGATCAAGGAGAAAATATTACAAGCTGCCAAGGAGAAACAATTTGAATACTGTGGAAATACAATCAGGATAACCCAGGATCTAGCAGCTTCTACATTAAGGGATTGAAGGGCCTGGAATGTAATATTCCAGACACCAAGAGAGCTAGGATTAAAACCAAGAATCACTTACCCAGCAAAATTGAGTATAATGTTTCAGGGGAAAATATTGTCATTCAATGAGGTAGAGGACTTTCAAGCATTGATGAAAAAACCAGAACTGAATAGAAAATTTGACATTCAAATACAAGAAGCATGAGAAAATAAACAGGAAAGAAACATAAGGAACTTATCAAAGCTGAACTATTTATATGCCTACATGGCAAAATGATAATTGTAACTTATGAAATTTTTCTCAGTATGAAGATAGTGGAAGGGAATATAAATGTATATAGATAAATGTATGTGTGTATGTATGTATGCATATATACACATATGTCTATATAGGGGGTATATATACAGATGAATACATATGTGAGTGTGTGTATATATATGTACATAGACAGAGGGCACAGGATCAATTGAATAGGAAGGGATGATATTTTAAAAGGTGAAATTGAGAGGTGGGAGAGTAATATAATGAGAGGAGACAGGGAGAGACAGAACGGGGTTAATTATCTCGTATAGAAGAGACAAGGGATAACTGTTACAATGGAAGAGAAGAACAGGAAGGCACAAGGGAATGGGTCAACCTTACTCTCATTGAATTTGGCTTAGGGAGGGAATGGCATACACTGTAAATTGTGTATCTTGCCCTACAAGAGAGTAGGGGGGAAGGAGATGAGAGGGGCGATGATGGAGGGGAGGGCAAGGTGGGGGGAGTGTTGTTAGAAGCAGACACTTGTAAAGGGACAGGGACAAAGTAGAGAATAGAATAAATGGGAGGCGGGATAGAAAGGAGGGAAATATAGTAAGTCTTTCACAATACGTCCATTGTGGAGATGTTTTGTGTAACTACACACATGCAGCCTGTATTGAATTGTTTCTTTTCCAGTGAGGGTGAGTGATGGGAAAGGAAGGAACCTAGAATTTAAGTTTTAAAATAAAATGTCATATATACATATATATATGACATTTTATTTTATTTTATGTACATATATATTTTTATGTACATACATATATAATTATTTTTATTATTATTTACATGCAACTGGGAAATAAGACATACAGGCACTGGTGTAGGGACATCCATCTTGCAGCTACCAGAAATTCAGAGGGGTGATGGGGGAGGATATAGGAGAGAACATATTGGGGGAGGGGGTATAAAGTGGGATCCCTGTTTTGGGGTGGTGGGTAGGGGAAAGATGAGGAGAAAATTTGTAACTCAAAATCTTGTGGAAATGAATGTTGGAAACTAAAAATAAACAAGTTGATTTAAAAAAAATACTCAGTTGGGGCAGGGCAATAATGAGAGACAGATTAAAAAATATAAAGAGGGATTGATCTCAGGTTGAATATGACTTTCTTGAGGGAAGAGTGATTCATGATAGGGTTTAGAGGACTATTAGAGAGGATACAAAAGGAATAAAGATTTAAATGTGGATTTGAAATTTATAATAAAAAGTAGAATTTGTCAAATGGAAAAGGAAATACAAAAGCTAACTGAAGAAAACAATTCATTAAAGTTAGAATTGGACAGGTGAAAGCTAATAATTCTATGAGACATCAAAAATCAGTCAAAAAATCAAAAGAATGAAAAAAAATTAAAAGAAAACATAAAATACCTAATTGGGAAAATAGCTGATCTGGAAAACAGATTCAGGAGAGACAATTTAAGAATTATTGTTTTACCCACAAACCATAATCCAAAATAGAGCTTGAACAGGATCTTTCAGTAAACCATCAGTGAAAACTGCCTTGATGTTATTAGAAACTTAGGGCAAAATAGTCATTAGAAGAAGCCACCAAGTACCTCCTGAAAGAGATCCCAAATTGAAAATGCCAACGAATGTTGTAGCCAAATCCCAGGATAATCAGATTAAGGAGAGATTACTGCAAACAGCCAGAAAGAAATAGTTCAAATATCATGGAACCACAGTCAAGATTACACAAGACCTTGAAGCTTCTCCATTAAAAGATGGCACAGTTTGGACTATGATATTCCATAAGGCAAAAGAGCTTGCATTATAACCAAGAATCAACTACCCAGCAAGATTGAGCATAAACTTTCAGGAGAGGAGATTGGCTTTCAATTAAAGAGAGGACTTCCAATGTTTCCTGAAGAAAGGACAAGAACTCGAAGGAAATTTTGATCTTCAAATACAAGACTCAAAAAAAAAAAAAAAAGGAAACAGGGAAAAGAAAAACATTTTATGCAATAAGTACAGACTGTTTATATCCCTACATGGGAAGATGATACTTGTAACTCTTTAGAACTGTATCTTTACGATGATATTTAGGGAACATATACATAGAGAGAGTGGGTCGAAATTGACTTTGTTGTGATGATGAAAAAAACTAATTAAGTAGTAAAAGGGGATTGTAATATGAGAAGAGAAACATGGAAGACAGAAAAGAGTAAATTACATCACATGAAGAGGCACAAAGAAATATTGCAGAAGAGGGAAAGGAGGGAAGGAGATGAGCATTGTTTGAACTTAATTCTCATCAGATTTGATTCAAGGAGGGAATAACATAATCAGATATAGAAATCTAACTTGTCCTTTAGGTGGTTGTATGGGAAAGCAGAAAGAAAATGAAGTAGATAGAAGGGAGGGAAGAAGTAATAAGGGAAAAGGGAAAGAAAAAGAAAAGAGGTGGATAGAAGAGAGAGAAGACTGAGAGAGGCAGTGGTCAAAAACAAACTCTATTGAGGAGTCAAAGAGAGGAATGAGAAAGAAAAAAATGAATGGGCTGGGGGGGAGTAGGATGGAGTGAAGGACATAAACAGTATTAATAACTGTGAATGTGAATGGGATGAAATCTCTCATAAAACAGAGGTGGACAGCAAAATGGATTAAAAAATCACAATCTTACAATATGTTGTTTACAAGAAATGCATTTGAAACAGTGATACACAATGAATAAAGGTAAAAAGCTGGAGTAGAATATATTAGATTTCAGCTAAAGTTAAAAAAAAAACAGGGATAGCAATCCTGATCACAAAGCAAAAGCAAAAATAGATCTAATTAAAAGAAATAAGGAAGGAAACTATATCCTGCTAAAAGGGACAATAGACAATGAAGCAATGTCATTAGTAAATATATATACACCAAGTGGTATAGTATCCAGATTCTTAGAGGAGAAATTAAGGGAATTACAGGAAGGATTAGACAACAAATCTACACCAGTAGGGGAGCTCAACTTCCCCCCTCTCAGGGCTTTATAAATCTAATCACAGAAAAAGAAAGAGGTCAAGGAGGTGAATAGAATTTAGAAAAGTTAGATATGGTAGTCTACTGGAGAAAATTAAATTGAAAGAGAAAAGAAGACCTTTTTCTAAGTGGCATATGGCACCTACAGAAAAATTGATCACATATAAGGGCAAAAAAAAAAAGACCCTCATGATCCAATGCAGAAAGGGAGAAATATTAAATGCACTCTTTTCAGATCATTATGTAATAAAAATTATATGCAGTAAAGGTCCATGGAAAGATAGGCTAAAAAATAATTGGAAACTAAATGATCTAATCCTAAAGAATGAATGAGTCAAACAATGAATTGTAGAAATAATCAATAACTTCCTCCAAGAGCATAAGTATAATAAGACAATATACCAAAACTTATGGGATGCAATGAAGGTGGTTCTTAGGGGAAGGTTTATATCTATAAATGCTTACATGAATAAAACAGAGGAAAAGGAGATCAATGAATTGGACATACAATTGAAAAAGCTAGAAAGAAAACAAATTAAAAGGCCCCAATTGAATACTGAATCAGAATACTGAAAAACAAGTATATGCCAATAAATTTGACAATTTTTTTAAATGGAAGAATACTTATGAAAATATAAATTGCCCGGATTAATAGAAGATTAAATAAAATACTTAACTCCATGTCAGAAAAAGAAAATGAAAAAGCCACAAATGAACTCCCTAGGAAAAAATCTCTACGTTAAGATGGATATACTAGTGAATTCTGTCCAACATTTAAAGAATAATTAATTCAAATACAATGTAAACTATTTGGGAAAGTAGGCAAAGAAGTAGCCCTATAAAATTCCTTTTATGATACAAATACGGTACCAATACCCAAACCAGGAAGAGTCAAAACAGGGAAAGAAAATTATAGACCAATTTCCCTAATGAATAGAGATGCAAAATTTTTAAATGAAATATTAACCAAAAGAGTATAGCAACTTATGATGAGAATAATACCCTATGATGAGGTAGGACTGATACTAGGAATGTAGGGCTGGTTCAGTATTAGGAAAACTGTCAGCATAATAGATCATATTAACAACAAAACTAATAAAAACCATATGATTATCTCAATAGATGCAGAAAAAGCTTTTGATAAAACACAATAATCCTTCCTATTAAAAACAGTAAAGAGCATCAGAAAAAATGGAGTCTTCCTTAACATTTTAAGCAAAAATATGATACATAATGGGAATAAACTAGAAGCATTTCCAGCAGGATCAGGGGTGAAATGAGGATGTCTATTATTACTACAGTTATTCAAATGGTACTAGAAACATTGATTTTAACAATAAGAGAATAAAAGAAATTGAAGAAATTAGAACAGGCCACAAGAAAACAAAGCTATCACTCTTTGAAGATGATACAATGATACACTTATATAATCCTAGAGAATCAAGTAAATAACTTGAAATAATAAATAACTTTGGCAAAGTTGCAGGATATAAAATAAACCCACATTCATCTTCAGCATTTCTTTATACACTGAGAAAGTTCAACAGTAAGAGATAAAAAGTGATATTCCATTTAAAGTTATTGTAGACATTATAAAATATTTGGGAGTCTACCTGTCAAAACAAACCTAGGAATTTTATGAACAAAGTTACAAAACAGTTCTATAAAATAAATTAAGTCTCAGAAATAAAGTAAGATCTAAACATTTGGAAAAACATCAATTGATCATGGGTAGGCTGAGGTAATATAATAAAAATGACAATTCTACCTAAACTAATTTACTTATTCAGTGACATGCCATTCAAAGTACCAAAAAATTATTTTATAAAGCTAGAAAAAGTAATAGCAAAATTCATTTAGAAGAAAAAGAAAAAAACAGGTCCAGAATATCAAGTAATAAAAAGAAATGCTAGGGAAGGGAGCCTAGCCATACCAAATCTGAAAGTGCATTATAAAGCAGAAATCATCGGAACTACTTGATACTGGCTAAGAAATAGAGTGGTGGATCAATGGAATAGGTAAGGTACACAAGAAAGAATAGTCAATGAGTATAGCAATCTATTGTTTGATAAACTGCAAAACTCCAGCTTCTGGGATAAGAATTCACTATTTGACAAAAAACTGCTGGGAAAGCTGGAAAATAGTATGACAGAAACTGGGCATAGACCAATATCTTATACTTATACCAAAATAAAGTCAAAGCTGGTACGTGATTTAGATAAAAGTTTGTTACTGTAAGCAAACTTCAAGAACAAGAAATAGTTTACCTGCCAGATTTATGGAGAACAGAAGAATTTATGACCAAACAAGAGATAGAGAACATTATGAAATGGAAAATGGATAATTTTCATTCCATTAAATTGAAACATTTTTGCACAAAACAGATGGAACCAAAATCTGGAGGGATACAGAAAACTTAGAAAGAATTTTTGCAACTAAAGTCTCTGATAAAGGCTCATTTCTAAACTCTATAAAGAACTGAGTCAAATTTACAAGAATACAATAACCAATTGATAAATGGTCAAAGGATAAGAACAGGCAGTTTTCAGATGAAGAAATTAAAACTATCTCTAACCATATAAAAATTTTCTAAATCACTA
>CM053583.1:217473666-217488833 GCA_028627135.1 Pseudochirops cupreus
TATATGCGTATGAACACATATATGAGTATGTGTATATATTAGTACATAGAAGGCACAGGATCAAATGAACAGGAAGGGACAACACTCTAAGAAGTGAAATTGTGAGGTGGAAGAGGATTAGAATGAGAGGAGACAGGGAGAGACAGAATGGGGTTAATCATCTCACATAGAAGAAGCAAGGGATAATTGTTACAATGGAGGGGAAGAACAGGAAGGCAAAAGGGAAAGGGTCAACCTTACTCTCATGGAATTTGGCTTAGGGAAGAAATGACATAAACTCTAAATTGGGTATTTTGCCACACAGGAGAGTAGGGGGGATGGGGATGAGAGTTGGGATGATGGAGGGGAGGGCAGGAGGAGGGAGAGGGTTGCTGGAAGAATGCACTTCTGTAAAGGGACAGGGTAGAGAATAGAACAAGGGGAGGGGAGGGGTGGGATAGGAAGGTGGGACATATAATCAGTCTCTCACAATATGCTCACTGTGGAGATGTTCTGTGTAATTACACATGTACAGCCTGGATTTAATTGCTTGTCCTTCCAGTGGAGGTGGGTGATGTGGGAGGAAGGGAAAGAATCTGGAATTTAAAATTCTATAATCAAATGTTAAAAATATATAAGTACATATATATCTACATATATATGTATCATTATTATTATTATTATTAACTACATCCATCTGGGAATTTATATATACACGCACTGTGGTGGGGAGATCCATGCTGCCCTATCAGAAAGTCAGAGGGGCGCGTGGGAGGACATAGGAGAGAGGTAGATTAGGGGAGGCATTATACAATGGGATGGTTGTTTTGTGGTGTTGGTTAGGGGAAAGATGGGGTAAAAATTGATAACTTAAAATCTCATGGAAATGAATGATGTAAGCAAGAAAATAAATAAATTAATTTATTTTTAAAAATGATTAGGAATCTTGACAATAACCTCTGTGACAAATTTTCATTAGAATCAGGAATCTAAAATTATGCCTATAAAAACACTTTTTTCCTTTCTTTGACTCACTTCTGCCTCTATCTATTTCGATACTTTCTGTTCACTTAAAACTCAAGTGGAAAAGGAAATGTTTAAAAAAAACTGTTTTAACATATAATTGGAGGAAAAATGAAATATTATATATTGTAAAAAAAAAGTAATTCAACAAAAGAAAATTGTCAATCAGTTTAGTGTAGAGATGAGATTTATGTCAATCCTTCTTTCAGAGGCACATTAAAAAAAAATACAGAATTCCCTCATGTTACTTTACAATCTCACCAACATGTTTGTTTATCATGCCTTTTTTTTTAAATTCACTTTTGCTTTATATTCAGGTCAACATTCTCTACAAATGTCATCTTTCCATGTAGGAATGTAACCAAATCAACTGTAATAAATTCCTTATGACTTCTCTTTACTGTTTACCTTTTCATTCTTCTCTTGATTCCTGTATTTGAAAGTCAAATTTTTCTGTTCAGCTCTAGTATTTTCATCAAGAATGCTTGAAAGTCTTCTATTTCATTGAATATACACATTTTCCCCTGAAGTGTTATACTCAGTTCTGTTGGTTAGGTGATTCTTGGTTTTAATCCTAACTCCTTTGATCTCTAGAATATCTTATTCCAAGTCCTTTGATCCCTTAGTGTAGAAGCCCTTAGATCTTCTGTTATCCTGATGACCTATATAAAAATGCTGTCTCTCTGGATGGGTTTGGGGTTATTTATATTATTTTATTTGTATACAAAACCAATTCTTTGAGACAGGCGGCTTAAAAAAAAAGAAGTTTGATATGTTGAAGAAACAAAAACAGTCTTCAAGTTGTATGAGTTTTAAATTGTGAACAGGTCCAAGGTCTTTGGAGGGCTTCAAATTATGTTTTCATACAAAGAGGCAAACTGGAGTATGTAGGTGCTGCAGTGGATTGAGTATTGAATCATAAATCAGGAAGAAAAAAGTTCAAATCTAGCCTTGGACTCTTCCTAGAGGTGTGACACTGGGCAAATCAATAGAACTCTTTCAGCTACAGTTCCTCACTTGTAAAAGGGGGATAATGATAGCAGCTATTTTACAAAGTTATGAAGATCAAACAAAATTGCAAATATAAAGCACTTTGTAAACCTTAAAACAATATGTAAATGCTAGCTATGGGTAAGGCAACATCAGTAGTCATTTGAGGAACTGATCTAATAGCTACGCTGTCACTCTTTTCCAATATAGAAGGTGGGCAGTTTGAAAGGACATATGTTAAACTCTTATGACCAACTAAGAATTCAGAATATTTTCTCATTGTTTCATAATAGTAAAGTTTTAAGTAAAGATTACTCTTGCTGAAATAGCACACTTTTCTAATATAATAGGGACTGATCAATTGGACCTAAGGAGATGTGCCCAACAAGAAACAGTGACTAATTGGACAAAAATAATTTTGTTTCACTGCTATAAAGAACTTAAGAGGTCTTATCCAGGGCATTTAGACTACTCTGCTAGTAGTCAAACTCATGGAATCAAAAAGAAAGGAGTATGGAGAATATCTCCAAGACTTATCCACACCATACCTTAACTTTATAAAGGTGATTATTGACATTATCCATTCTCTGATGAATAATAATAAGGTTTGCCTACCAATAATAGTATGTAGCACCTTCTATACCACGTTGGAACATGTTTGACTAAGCTTCTAGGCAAATACATGGAAATTTGTGGGAGAGTTTGCTTTTGAGTAAGTATCATGGACCCATCCCATCCAGAGACAGAGCTAAGAGACACAGTGAATAGATCATGGAGCCTGGAGTCAGGATAGAACTGAATTCAAACCTAGCCTCAGACACTTAATAGCTATGTGACCCTGTTCAAGTCACTTAACTTTCATCAGATTCAGTTTCCTAATCTATAAAATGGGAATCATACTATTTCACTGGGTTGTTATGAAGAAAAAATTAATTAATATTGTTTACAGTGCTAAGCATGGTGCCTGGTACATAGCAAGCACTCCTCTCCTCCCTCATACCACTTTAGAGCATGTGTAATATACCATATCTAGAATCTAGCTAATACAGAATTCCCTCATGTTACTTTACAATCTCACCAACATGTTTGTTCATCATGCCTTTTTTTAAAATTCTCTTTTGATTTATATTCAGGTCAACATTCTCTACAAATGTCATCTTTCCAGGTAGGAATATAACCAAATCAACTGTAATAAATTCCTTATGACTTCTCTTTACTGTTTACCTTTTCTAGGTAGACAACGGCAGAAAAACACTTCAAGATAAAGCTCAAAACATTTTTTTGGAAAAGAAATTTCTATTTGATAAGCAATATTGATGAAACTAAAAAACTTTCAGTCAGACCATGAAAGAGGATAAGATTAATGCATTAATTTCTGAATGAGAACAAATGTATTTCCCTTTCATTTCTCATCAAGTATATCAGATTTTGAATATCCAATTGGTAGAACTTTTAGGAATGTATTTATTGAACTACTATATAGGCAACTTGAATTCAAAAAAGAAAGTCTTGTTGGATTACTTTCTTTGTGATCTAGTTTGTGTTATCAGTATTTGAACCTTTCCTCTTATGAATTAGTTGCTTTTTAAGTTGTCTGATAAAATAGTACTTTTTACATCTTTGGCTTCCCTCATCTCATTTTGCATCCTTCCTCCAAACCATTTAGAAAAGATGTTATCACAGTCCCTTAAGAACCAAAGTTAGGTTTACATAGTTACAGATAATTAACTTATAATAATGATAACTTCAGTTTAAAACGTGTTTCTGGAGATATATAGGCTTAATAATTGAATACCACATTTAAGCACCTAATGATGTGCTCAATGTAATGAACTAAAATGAAGTCTCAGGCTAAAAAAAGAGTGGTATTTAAATGTAAGTCTTATGTAAAAATAAGTAGAGGGTGTTTTAAATTTAGGTCTCATTGGTCATATCCAGAAATCCAGAAAAATGTGTGTATGATACAGCCCAGGATACTAAGATTGACTCCCTACCTGCTAGCATTCAATTCATTATATCTATTTAATCTTGGGTAAATAATTTCACCCCTGACAATTACAATCTCCTCTTCAATAAAATAGATTTTTATCAGTATGGCCTAGGGGAAAAGCACATTAAATTTAGGATCAGAAGACTCCATGTAAATCTAGAATCTGTTACCTATGTTGAGTAAGTCACAGAGCCTTTCTGGGTTTCAGTTTCCCTGTATATGCAATGACAAGTTGGGTTAGGTGATTTTAGAAGGAGTGTGACAGAACTAATAGAAAAATTGTTCTGAATTTAGAAAGATGGCTTCCAATCTGATTTCATATACTTATTTGCTGATTGACCTAGAAAAATTCAATTAACCTTTGTTTGACAATTTTCTTATATATGAAATGAAGGGTTTGGAATGACATATGAGTTCCTTTCTAATGGTAAGATCTTTAAAAATCTTTCCCAATGCTAAATGTCATTGTTATTATAATCATTTACAACAGAGAGGAGAAAGAGGAAAAGCTCCCAACATCTGTTACAACATAGAAAAATAATGAAAAGTTATTTATCAATAAAAACCATCTAGAATAGAAATAATAAAACTCATTAACTCAGTACTTGATGAAGCCTGGAACAAAATTATTTAGGAAAGAAGTTCGTATTTGATAAGACCTATTAATAGAACTTAAGAGATTTGTGTCAGAAACTGTGTTTAGGGCAATATTTTATTCCTTATTCTGCAATAAATGCAAACCTAATATGTGACCTGAATATTAAAGAGCATATCATAAAATACTAGGAGAGGAATAAATCATATATATATATATATATATATATATATATATATATATATATATATGTATATATATATATATATATACACATATGTGTGTGTGCGTGTGTGTGTATTTCATACTTATTGACAAATGTTATATTAAACCAATAAAGGTTAGTAGCTATTGCAAAAGATAACAGATAATTTAGATTACAATTAAATGCATCTAGAATAAGAAAAGAAGTGGTCAATAGGGGAAAATTTTTATCAGATATAGATTTGATATCTAATCTATAGATATATGGGATAATCTAATCGAGACAACTAGATATAAACATGTTTTGAAAATGAACAAAATGTAGTCCTCTGTGGATGTAGTACAATGATATGAACTAGTTATTCTCAGAAAGGAAAATTCCAAACTACCCATGACCTCCTTTAGTATCAAATTATTAATAATAAAAATGCAAATTAAATCAATTCTGAGGTTCCATTTCACATTTTAAAAATTGAAAAATCTCACAAAAGATTGAAAATGTTAGTATTGTAAGGGTTATGGAAATAAACATCTGCTCATTGCTGGCAATATTATGAGTTGGTACCACTGTTTTTGAAAGCAATTTAGATTTGCAAATAAAGCAACTAAAACATGCTTACACTTTGACTGAAATATTCTACTACCAGGCATATTCCCCAAGGAAGTAGTTGATAAACAGCTTCCATACACTGAAAACCATTTTTAGCAGCACATTTTTCAGTATTAAAGAACTTGAAACAAAGTAGATGCCCATCAATTGGAGAAAGTCTAAATAAATTGTGGTACACTAATATGAAGTAATATTATAGTGATATCAGAAATGAATCGTGTGATGATTACAGAGAAGCATGGGAAGATGTACATGAATTCACATAAAATGAAATAAATAGAACCAAGAAAATGAATCATTTTATGACTACAGCAGTGTAAATGGAAAGAACAACACAGACATTAAGAATGAATGTCATAAAATTGCAAAGAAAATTCCTCTGGATGGTAGCTGTGAAAAGAGGTTTCCCCCTATTCCTTGGTAGAGGTAGGATATACATGGTAACAAAGTATTCAATATATTTACAGTTTTGCTATTGTTTTATTAATTGTTTTTGCTTATTTTTTCACTTTTTCTGAAACATAATTCTTTGCTTTATGAGACATTTCTCTGGCAGAGGTAGAGAACAGATAACAGCTAGAAATTGAATCAATGTAGAAAGAGAAGATATCAATAAAATTATTTTTAAAATACAGAAATTTATTGAATGTGAGCTTGGCTAGTGGAACCTCCCGTCCAAACTTCCCTCCACATTAACTCAAGTAGAAGAGTCTAGGGAACCTTATTCCCGAAAGATGACGTGGTATGTAATAGAAAAATCTTAGTCCCATATTCAGAGCATATACAGGTATTCTATTTCTTGTTTATTTGCTATCAGAAGAGGGACTTTTTCAATCATCTGCTGAGTTAGAATTGAAAATGAATCCAAAGAACGCTGAGTAGTAAGGGAAATTTCTATTTTGCCTGTCCAGCTACATTCAAGTAAGATAAAAAGATAATAGATAGATAGATAGATAGATAGATAGATAGATAAACAGATAGATAGACAGATAGATAGACAGATAGATAGAGTGAGCACTTATTATGTGTTAAGTGCTGAGAGTACAAATATAAGAAAAAGAAAGTCACTAACTTGAATGAAATTGCATTTTAATAGGGGAAGACAATAAGTGGCAAAGGGTTAGGAATAGAAATCCATATGAGGGTGAGGTGTAAAAATGTAGAGAGTTAAGATAGGACCTAGAAGAGAAACTGAGTACATGTGTTCATTGAAAACTATATTTTATAAAGCAGAACACCAAAATGACTCTTCCTGCTGGGTGAAAGAAAACACACTGATGTACAAATTTGACTTTCGGTGTACTGGATTTCCTAATAATTTCTCAAATTGCTAGAATTATTTTTTAATGAGCTACAAACTTTATTGCTTCATTTATTTCAAGAACTTTATGAAATTTCAAATTGCACTGAACAAAAATGAAATCAATTGTTTTCTTAAAAGTATTTTGTTGATGAAATTGTCTATTATACTCAGAATTCTTAAAATTCTTTATATGTTAAACAAATATCATGAATCAGACTTGATCAGTGTTATGATTATCATCCTGATTCATTCAAATAAAATTAGAATATAACTGATTCTAATGGTTTATGGCTAAATTCAATGACAGTATTTTGAATAAATTCGATTGAGGAAAACTTTAAGCCGTATAAAAAACAAGGGTCTCTATATTTTCCCATTGGGATTAGATTTAATTGATTTGATAATCCCTAGAAAAGTTCAATGCCTTTGTGTGTGTGTGTGTATGTGTGTGTGTGTGTGTGTGTGTGTTATTATGTGTATTCCTTTGAAGAAAAGTTACAAAATACCTGATGAAAAACAATCAATTTGCATGGTATTGTGAGCACATAATAAGTGCTCACTCTATCTATCTATCTATCTATCTATCTATCTATCTATCTATCTATCCATCTATATATCTATCTATATATCTATTCTATCTATCTATTCTATCTATCTATCATCTTTTTATCTTACTTGAATGTAGCTGGACAGGCAAAATAAAAATTTCCCTCACTACTCAGCGTCCTTTGGATTCATTTTCAGTTCTAACTCAGCAGATGATTGAAAAAGTCCCTCTTCTGATAGCAATACTCTGGAATACTCTATCTTGGGATATTAAATTAGTCCTTCATTGACATGTCAAAATGAATTATATGTATTTTCTATATGGTATAACACAGGGACTCTCCCCTAATCCAATGGAAGGACTTCCCTGGTGGGCAATAAGTAGTACATAGGTCTGTTATTGATCAGCTGATCTTTCACCATGGAAAAGAATAAAGATCATTCATTTTGCTATAGATTATAGTCATGAATTTGATTTTATCAGTAATGTTTTCCACTTACCTCAATTAGCCAAATAGTTTCAGAAAACATCATCTATTTAAGATATTGAACACCTAAAAACTAGAAGGATGATTGTGATAGTTATTTCTATGAACTCTTGAGTTCTCCCAAAAGGATGATTGATCAATAATCAATCCTATGATTGCTAATTTTTATAATAAAATCATGTGAGTTTCTATTATTTCTGACATTTTCTCTCCTCACCTCCAAATATTTTCACTATTTATTTTTAAATTAAATAAATTTAAAATTTATATTGTCTGGCATATTTTGTTTTCAGGATCGCATGATGTCACTTGACATAGACGTTATAGATGTCAACCCCTTTGGGTGTTGGAAAAAATATTGTAATAGAATAGCAAAGGAGGATGGAAAACACAGGGAAGACATTAGTTCAATTATCATCAAATCATAAAATTTCAGCATTGAAAGAAACCCTAGTGGTTCCAGTACTTATCTAGACTTGAACAGTAAAAGTGCATAAATGGTGACAAACTTTTCTACAAAAAAAAAAAAAAGAACTACAAAGGCTACAACATATTACACTAATTACTTCTGTATATGAGAGCCTTTAGGCAAAAAAAAATGATCATGAGTTCCATTTGTTGACATCTAAATGGGGAGAGGGTTCTCAATCTGTCTAGTTTACTCAAGGAACTAAGACAATTTTGTTTGCCTAAACTAAGGTCCTGTATCAAAATTCATTTTTAAGTTTGGCCTGTTGCTACAGTTTGTGGTCGACTATAACAACATCCACAAACTCCTATATTTATTTTTCCTTCCTCCTCCATACTTCCAAAGGAAAGCATAACAAACGTTTTCAAACTGTGAACATTTAAATGTTTTTGTAGTCTGTGGACTACCCTGTAGATGCATTTGCCTGTCTTTCATCATACGTGACCCAGTGATTGCCCTGAGTTAAATAAAATATTTAATTTTTTTATTTGCTAGATTTTCCACCTAAAACATACTTTTAAAGATCTTATTTCATGGCATGCTCATCTTCACCTACAACAGAATTTATTTGGTTGGCAACTGTACAAGTCACACATGCACAAAATAGCTAACACTATATGAGATTAGATGCAGAGTTAGAAACTGATTTTTGGAGGGAGGTATAGAGGTAAAGGGTTAGGTGAACGCAATTTGCTCCCTCAGAAAAGACCTGACCATCTGAGATATCTCTATCTGGTTTTGTCTACAAATCTCAAACAGGCCCCAGAGCTGGAATAGACAAAATTACTGCTGAGAAAATCTGAGACTCTTATGGCTCAGGCTCATATACTTTAGAGATTCTAGGAGTCACTCTGCCCATCCCCTTCAGAATATAGTGAGTCCAGACCTAGTTCAAGGGTTTGAGTAAAATGTGTGTAGCAAAGTAGAAAGAAGCATATACCAAAATGAGGATTGCTATCAGAGGTGAGTCTCAAACAGGGAGCACTGAGATGGATAGAGAGTGAGGCCTCAGTAAGGAAGCTAACAAGGTTTCATGGATGCTGCAGTGACTGATTTAATGCCATCATAGTTGCATCAATTTCAGTCCCCAGATCTCTAAGTAGAGCATTTCAACATTCATGGAGAGGACCATTTCTTCTTGTTATTGGTGGGTAACAGCTCAACCTTTGCACTAATTTGTGACTTCTTTATCCCTATGATTTGCTTGATATTCCACAGGAGAGTATTCTCACTGACCTTGTACTTGACTTTTCTTCTCATTCAGATCATTTGCACTCCAATCATGTTTAGAAGCATGAAGATCAGGACCTCAATTTTCTGGGCTAGCAGAGAGAATTTGATGTCAGGCTTGATGACAACTCTGACCTCCAATTTGGTCTATTTCACCTCCTACACCATGGGGATCACAGGAAATGGTAGGATGAATAACATTACAATTATGGTGTCAAATCAGTCTCCACTATTCAAAAAAAAAATCAGTACCTACTGCTTTCTACTCAGAAAATAGCCCCAGCCTCATACTGCCTGTCTACTAATCCATGGCAAACTCAGACATCAGCCTTTCCAAGATATCAGCCACAAAGTTCTCTACCTAGGTGAAGAATTACATTTCGGGGGTTTGGTATTCATATGTACCCCCCCAAAAGTTATTGCATTTTAGATCCATTTGTTATGGTAAAAGCAATTAATTTGGCAGATACTTAGCCCTTAATAACTTAGAACTAAGTACCTCTTGAAAGAAATAGAAGGTGTGAACTCTGTCTCCTGTGGCTGACATAACAGGAAGGGGCTGACTGAGACAGGAAGCTAATGTATGTGTGTGTGTGTGTATGTGTGTGTATAAGAAGAGTTTCAGAGACAGAGAAACAGAATCAAGAATTTTCCTCCTTGTGGCTCCTGGTGGAGGGAGCAGAATTTTCACAGCATCTGGAAGCTGGGCTGCTGGACTGAGAACTGAGTTGGAGTTTTTTATGAGACCAGAATCTGGTGAAAGCTAAAGTTGCCTGGAAGTCCCCCTGGAAAGCCAAGATTCCTTCTGGGTCTTAGGGCCAGCTGAGCTGCTGGAGGACTGAAGAAACATGACCAGGATAAGACGCTGTTTGTTTGTGGCTTGGTCGATCCTTGAGTTCCTGGCAACAGTAGTGGTGAAGGCTTTGAGGTGTGCTGGACCCTGTGAACTTCAGTGTGTACCAGGAACTTCCTGAAGGACTGGACAAGGACCTGGGAGCTGTCTGCTTCTGAATCCAGTTGACTGTTTGGTACATTCAAGTAGGAGCTGGGACCATGGAAGGGGATCCAGGGAATCTGAGAGACCACCTCAAGTAAAGATGAAGAAAAGGCCTCTCCTCAGATATAGAATGACTGATGAAATTGAAGTTTACCAGACACTGAGGGGTGGAGGGTTTGTGTAATTTTCTAATGACTGTACTTAGTGATTAATGATGTTTAGTAATTTTGAATTAGAAAAGTGACTGACTAAGTTAATCTATAATTGCCCCATGAGTGGAAGATTGATTATTGTATTATGAAATGATTGAATGATTAAGTAAGGAGGATTGCCCCCTTAGGGAAACCAGATGATTATTCTTTTGTTCTTTGTTCTAAATACTGTGGCCACTGTAGTGAAAACTATGTGGCCATTCTAATGATAAGCTGTTGTGAACACTATATTGTGATTTTCTGTGATAAGATGTAATGTTGTGAATATTATATTGTGATTTGTTCTGAATGTTTGTCTTGATTTGTAATGGAATAAATGGAGTGTTCCCTATACTGTGTAATCTGAACCTTAAAAGCTGTTCACAGTAGCATTCTTTTGGGAAGCTGCTCACATATGGCATTACAGTTACCTGGCCTGGTTTTTTGTTTGCCTAGCCTGGATCCATCAATTATACCACAGGGACTTTGCAAGAACTAATGATCATTTAATGCTTATTTGAGGTCAAATAGAAATAGAATTTAGATCATTCCAAGTCTGTCACTTTATTTTTAGATTTCAATTTCTGCAAAAGATTATTCATAAGTTATCAACCAAAGCAACATTGCATATAATTTTTTTTTTATTTTTATTTTTTTTTCCTTTTTCTTTATTGGACACTTTGTAGGGGTGTCAGGCAGATCTGGTAGTTACAATGTTAAATAATTCTTTAAAAACTAACCAGGACCATAACCAGGGCCCCATCCCCTAGCTCTGAATCAGAAGCAGAAGGGAGAAGAGAAGCAGAAGGGGAAGGGGAAAGAAGGGGAGGAGGGGTTGGAACCTTCCTCATACCTCCCTCAACCCAGGCTTCCTTCATTGTGTCCCAACTATAAGGATCAGGGCCCAAGGGCTGCCCCCAGGTGGCCCTGATTGCATCAACATCCAGGTGTGGATAAGGTCAACAGTATGGGAGTGGGGGAGGGCAGCCAACTGTGGTCCAGATATGGATAATGGTAAGCAGAGAGAGGGTAGGAAACAAACAGGTGTTGTCTGCAGAGGTCAGAGCGCTGCTAAGGCAGGAATAGGGAGTTAATGGGAGAGGAAAAGGAAGAGATGGCAAGGGATGAGGAATATTGCAGTAATGCAAGAGCATAGCCCCAGGGTCCAGTCCTGGGTGGCTGGTCAGGGAAGCAAATGGTTTAGTCCCCAGACCAAGGTCCTGCCCCAAACCTGTGGCAAGCAGCTCACACATTGTGGGTCCTCTTGGTGAGCTGGGGCTCCTCGTCCACCAGCTTGGACTTAAGGTGTTCCTTCTAGGCTAAGATGTCACCAAACCATTTGGTGATTGTTTGCTGCTCACAGACCCAGATTTCCTGAGCAACCTGCTGGATGAGCCAGAAGCACATGATTTTTTTTTTAATGGAATATTTGTTGTAAGAGAAATAATGATATTTTACAAAGAAAACTGGACTTGGAGACAGTAGATCCAAGTTCAATCTTATTATGATCATAGGGAAGTTTCTTAACTTCTCTGAACTTATTTTTTTTTTATCTATTAAAAAGAGGTTGATGGCATTTGTTGTCTCTACCTCATAATGTTATTATGAGGAGATATGTTTATAATAAAGCAACTACTGAATAAATTTATTAATGTTTTTGTTACTTCCTACTATTTTTCAATGGAATTCTCACCAAAAATGGTCTTAAGACAAGTAATTTCGATGCTATTTCATCAATTGAATAAAAAGTAGTGTGTTATAAACTCAGCTTCTGCAGACTCATTGAAAGTTTCTTCAGGTCAACTTCAATAGTAGATAAGATGACAATAATTATTTGTACCTAATTATATCCTTACCATGTTTCTGCCACGCTCCTACATGGCTTGATTTCTATGAAGATTTTCTGTAATTTGAATTTTTTTCATTACTTATAGTCTGAATATTATAAGTATATCTAGTATGTATATATATATACATATTAAACATTTTAATATATTAAAACACTATATATATGCATGTATATAATGTATGGTTCTCAAATATTTATGGATCCATTTTTTATCATGGTGCTCAGAACAGTTTTGTCAGCAATAATGGTCCATTTTAATTATAGTTTATATGCTGAATTTTAGAAGCTATTTTGAGCACAGAGATTTGTTATTAGATTGTTTACATAGGAAAGTGAGCTTATGGGATGAAATTAGTCATCAAATAATGTCTTCCTATATATTCAATTTTCTTTGAATTTCTATTTTTTTAAAACTTGTAGCACTATATTGCACAGTTTTTACAGTTTTCTTGCAATGTGTATGTTGATCAATCAATCCAGACCACTTCTGAATAATTCAGTAATTTCTGGAGGCAATGACCTAATTCTAAATTTCCATTTATCCCTCTGTTGCTGAAATAAATTTCCTTGACTTAACCATTCATTTGAAAATTCTTCTTCAAAATCGTTTCAATTGGTAGAGAGAGCAGTAGGTCTGTTTGATTGGAATATAGAGCATGTGAAGGAGAATAATATATAGTTAGTAGCCTGAAAAGGTAGGATAGAGTCAAATTGAGAAGTGTTTTGAAAACTAGGAAGGAGTTTGAGAAAAGAGTTTCTAGAAATTTTTGTGTAGTAAATGACATGCTTTTCCCCATGCTTTAGGATGACTTGAAGAAGGGAGACTGTAGAGCCAGGGAGACCAATTGGAGTTTATTGCAATAGTCTAGGTAAGAAGTAGTGAGGGCATGGATTAGTTGATAGAATAAGTGTGGAGAGAAGCAGTGTTTGCATAAGTATTCTGGTAAATATTTGAGCACTCACCACTGGTTCTCCCAAAATGAGTGCTACACACTTAAACATAAACTATAATATTAATATTTCCTCCATCACTTTCTTAAGTGTGAAGAATAAAGAAAACAACACTAAACCACTGATTAGCAAAATTTGCAGATTTCCAAAGCTTTACTGTTCACATTGAAAATTTAACAATTAGCTCTCAAGAAGGTAGAGCTCGCTATAAAAGCCCACCTGTGAATAGAAATAAAAATGGTTACAGGTAAGATACTACTCTATGTGAATTCTCCTAGATTAAAACAAAAAACATGCACTCAATCTATACCTCCCTTTGTGTTTGTTCCTTGACTATTTCCTTTTTAACCATTTGAACTTGACAAACATTTATTAACTGCCTATTTGGTGCCTGGATGTTATCAATAGTGTCTTACTTGCTTTCCCTGAAATTTCACTACTGGCTCATCTCCTGACTCATCATATGTCTCTGTCTCCTTGATAGCAATTTTCTTACCCTAGAGATGACTTCATCCTGTGGCATTCTCCTCAGGTTATTGATTCACTAACTTGGACCATTATTTCAAGAAATGCTTATGCTTACTTCACTCTTCATCCTTCTGATAGTACACCTGCTTGCCTCATGTTCCGGCTCCCTTTCATGTATCTTTGTAAATTAGAATATAAGTTCCTCCAGGGTGAAAAACTATCTTTTCTACTTATATTTATCTTCTTAGCATTGAGCAGATGTTCCATCCCTGGAACACAATAAATACTTAATAAGTGTCATAACTTTCAATCAATCTATATCCCTAAAAAGCAAATCCTTTTAAATTATTTTATTGGAAGGAGACACCCTCATCTCTGGAATAACTTCCGTCATGAGTCACTTCATATTTTAAAGTTGACTGACAGATTATGACCAACTTTGCTCAGTTAGGCCAAACACAAATCTTGGGCAATTTTACTCTAGTTTGAAGGATTTTTGTGCCTACTGTAAAGCTTATAATTGATTGAAATAAAAACAAATGATTGATTGAAACTTATCTGCAGCTTGTTAAGGTATCAGAATGACTTATTACTTTCTTTAAGTGTAAAGGGAGTGACTTAATTAATTTATTCAATCAATCCCACATATATAGAAATATATACATATAAACATACATATATGAATGCATACATTTAGGGATGACTTTAAAATGCACACATATATGTATGCATACATGCACACACACATATGCAGATTTAAACATATATACATATATATTTAATGTGTATGTGTATATGTTGTGTCTGTGTGTATAAAGTTGTGATTGCCCTATATAAAGAACACAAACATATAATTGAAATGTAATAGGAAAGGTCAATAGTGTTCTCATCCTTAGGTAATATACATGTGTTGCCTTCTTTCAAAAAAGAAGTGGGGCTAGTCTTCCATCTGAAAGGAAAATAGTAAAGTGTTGTGCTAAAAATTCATATGCCACTCTGGAGCAAATAATCATGCATTTCTTCTAGCAGGCAATTTTGCAGTTTTTCAATGAAGCAATATTTTCCATCTCCTACTCTTATCTAACTATTCTGTTACTAATTATTCTAATTATATCCAACACAATTTTGCAATTGACGCATTTTAAAGTTTTATTGTACTGGGCTTCTTATGATCATGTAGATAACTAGACATTTTCCATATTTTTCTTTTGGGGGAATGCTTGCAATCTCCTCTGATTTCCTTATTGGGAAAACCTCTAAAGTAAAGTTTTATTTGGTAATGAA
>CM053583.1:217488933-217504137 GCA_028627135.1 Pseudochirops cupreus
ATGTTCCTTTTCATTACTTAAAACTGGATGAAATGATATTCAAAATTTTTAGTACATTACTAGGAAAACACAATTTTCTACTGTGTTATTATTGTTATCTTTCACATCTTTTTGATGGAGTTAAAATAGGAATGGTGCTGGGACAATTTACTAACCTGATATTATTCTTTTATATCTAATGTTCTGTGGTCTATTGAACATGTTACAAAATAATTGCTTTAAAAAAACGAATAAAAGTATTGGGATTGAAGCTTATTATTATTATAAGATGAAATTTCTGCTCATTTTTTGTGGAGTTCAGATGAAAATGGTCCATGACAAGGTTCTACCCTACTGTTATTCTTTCCTATTTAATATTCTATGGTACATTGTAATGTGGGAAAAAAATATTTGCTTTTTGTGATTAAAAATAAGTATTAAGATTCAAACTCAACTACTTTAGGCTTACTAAATACATCTAAGGTTCAAATAAAACAGCAGAGAGCATGAGGGGATGATATGATTTTCATCTTAACCCTTTCTATTATTGTGTTAGGGTCATGAGTTCTGTTTTTTCCTAATGTTGTATGTGTTTTCATTAGAATAATTCCTAAATGCGTTATGGTCAATTTTCTAGTTATAAAATCTTTATTAAAATTGGTTTTTCTAGGCTTAATTGCTTTAAATGCATTTCTCCATTAAAATCTGACTTTTTTGTGTCAGTAAATTTCTTAGTGTACTTGGAGAAAGCTTTTCTCCTGATCTATTCCTGACATGTCTGGAGGATACTAAGACAATTATAAGTATCACCTTTGTCAATTGGTTCAGTGTGATCTCTAGATTCAAGCTAGAAATCTGTGGTGTCTTTCCTTTGGCATATAATACACATGTAACAACCTCAGGACACATGAAGTCTCTAATGTACACCAACCTGACCAACATTCCCCAATTAAATATTTCTCAATGACAATTACTTGGAATTTGAAGGATAATTAGATATCATTATTGCTTGTTGTTGTTATCGCTTGTGGTGATAGTGGTGGCAATGGCTCTAACACTGTACTTCTCAACCTGTGGGTTATGCTCAATTTGTAACAATGAAAATACATCCTACATATCAGAGAGATTCATAACAGCAGCAAAATTACAGTTATGAAGTAGCAATGAAAATAATTTTATGGTTGGCAATGACTCACCACAACATGAGGAACTGTATTAAAGGGTTAGGCATTAGGAAGGTTGAGAACCAATGCTCTAACAGCATTCTCATATTTTTCAGTGGAGTTGTGATAGAAATTGTCTTGGGGGTAAGTTACTCTCCTGTTGTGGTAGGAGCAACACTATTTATTCAGAAAGTTACTGCTATGCCACCTAAGCTAGCTTTTCCCTTAAAAGGTGAAGAAACTTTCCTCAGAGCTTAATTTACCCAATTGACTAAGGCTGGAGTTGTTTTTCAGGCATTTTTTAGTTGTGTCCAACTCTTCATGACCCACTTTGGGATTTTCTTGGCAAAGGTAGTGGAGTGGTTGGTCATTGCCTTTTTCAGCTCACTTTACAGATGAGGAACTGAGACTAACAGGGTTAAGTGACTTGCCCAGGAGGTCACAAAACTAGTAAGTGGCTGGAGTGAGATTTAAACTGAAGGCCTTACTCCAGGGCTTTTCTATCAACTGCACCACCTAGCTACCTCTGAGCCTCAAGGCATTGATATATGGAAAACATCATCAACAACAACCCCAACAAAGGCAGGATATGCTGTTTTTACCTCTCTTCTGTAGACATTTTGAATAGTGCATAGACTACCCTGGTAACAATAATTGTCTGTGGCAGAAAGAATTTGTGTTGGCCTATTTGACCCTTGGGATAGATTTCAAAGTCTTAGCTGCCTCTTTTTTGCAAGTTCTTTCCTCTAGTCCAAGCAACAAAATGATCCTCAAAATGACACTCATTTCCTTGACAGAAGCCTCATGAGCACAAAAGGTTAGTAGATTGTGGTGCACTCAATCGGAATTTAATGTATATTTCTGCAGGTATACCCTTGTTAGAGGAAACAACATTGATAGGAAGATTTCAGTCCCTGGACAGATTTGGAAGACATGGACTTCTAAGGCGTTATTCAGACAATGTAGAGTTTCTATGTGATAGGAAAGAAAAGTAAAGCACCAGAAATAAGAGTAAAGTAGATGCCAGCACTGGACACTGAAGCTAATTCTAGTGTAGTGGATTTCAATGGCCTCAGTGGAGTGCAGCAGTATTGGACCCAAGGAAGCAAACTGGACAGCTATATGAGCCTCAAAGAAGTGGTCAATGATTAAGGTGCAGAGAAAAGAATCAAGAGCCTATGATTATTGAACTTGATTCTGAACTTAAGAAACAAAGCAAGCATTTTGATAACAGTAGAATAGAAAAAAAAATACCATACACAAAGCTGCAGATCTATTGCATACAACCTGCTCTTCCTTTTAAATATATAATAAAGTTATCATACAACTTTCTTTTTCTTTCCTTTTTTACTTTCCTTCCCACCCCTGTCCTAGAAATGACTACCATTAGGCATGAATATGCATGTGAAGATAGATGGATAGGTACAAAGATAGATTAGATAGATAGATAGATACAAAGATAGATAGATAGATAGATAGATAGATAATGTGTATATATATATATATCCATAAGTGTGTATGGCCATTCTATACATTCTTCTATGTATCAGTTCTTTCTCTGGATGAAGACATTGTTTTCCTTCATATATTCTTGCAGTTAATTTGGTTATTTATAATAGTCAAAACCGCCTATTCACTCAAAGTTAGTCTTGAAATATCATTGTTGTTACTGTATGTTCTCTTGGTTCTTCAGATTTCACTCTTCATTATTTTGTGCAAGTTGAACCATGTTTTTCTAAGACTACTGAGCTCATCAGTTCTTATAGCATAGTAGTATCCCACTGCAATTGTATACCACAGCTTCTTTATACATTCCCTAATAGATTGGCATTTGCACAATTTCCATTTCTTTGCCACCACAAAGAGAGTTAATTTTTTTTTCCTTTTCCCCCAATCATCTTGGGAAACCAACCTAGTAGCAGCATTGATCAGTCAAAGACCATTTAATAACCCTTTGGGCATAATTCCAGTTTGGTCTCCAAAATGGTTTGATTAGTTCACAGTTTCACCAAAACCTAATCTTCCACCTAATTTTTCCACATCCCATCCAATATTTGCTGGTTTCCCCTTTAGTCATGTTAGCCAATCAAAGAGGTGTAAAAGGATATCTCTAGATTGTTTTAATTTGCATTTCTCTAATCAAGGATTTAGAACATTTTTACATATGTCCATAAGTTGTTCTGATTTCTTGATAGGAAACTGCCTGTTCATATCCTTTGACCATTCATCATTTGGGATATGACCAGGATTCTTGTAGATTTTATAAAGTTCTTTAGGTATTTAACATATGAGACCTTGATCTGAGAATCTTTCTATAAAAATTTTCCCCAATTTTCTGCTTTCCTTCGAATCTTGGTTACCTTTGTTTATTTGCCATTTTGCTGCATGAAATGCAAGATTATCTGCAGTAGTTAGTTTCCTTTCATGGTGTCTCTGCTACTATAATTGGCACAAAAATACTCAACTGCCACAAAGCGGGGGGAGGGAAGTAACAAGTATTTCAGAGAACCTGAATTTGTTCTCCTTATCTGGCCTGACAGACAGTTCTCTTTGAGTTAGTGAAACAAGCTGTACTTTCAAGGACACATGCTTCATTACTATTATTCTGTAGACAATGACATGCATTTTTCTTAACAAGAATATTTTCTTTGTATAGCTAACTGTGTTGTAATGAGCAGCCATCCTTTCTGTTTTTACTTTGTTTCACATAATGTGTGTGTGTGTGTGTGTGTGTGTGTGTGTGTGTGTGTGTGTGTGTGTGTGTGTGTGTGCAGTGAATGACACACTCCCCATCAACTGCTGGCAGAGTGTGCCACACTCTGAGTGTAATAAAGCTTTTCTTCACCACGGGAAGCCACTGAAGCCAAGACATGAGAAACTTCTTCTGTGGGATGGAGGGTAGTAAAACGCCAACCATTGCCCTGTGAGGGGCAAAGGTCAAAACACTGTATAAATGGAACAGGAGATCTTTGGCATGGCCTCCTCTGTGGGTTTGGCTGAGGGATCACTCCCCCATCTCCTCAGTGCCAGGATTATTTCTAGACATGATATGTTGGTCTTTTCCTTGGGTAGGTGGCTGGGGGAAGCAGAAGTGAGAGGGACAGTCATCCACTTCACTGTTTTTGATTGTTAGGCACATTGGAAGCCCCTTATCTTCCTTTCCATTCCGTTCCAGTCTCTCCAGGGCCCCACTTCTTGTTCCTATGACTGTGAATTCTCTCCTTTCTCTAGTAGCTCTTAGCATATTCTGGGTCAAGGAACATGACTGTTGCAGTGCTCTACCCCAAATGAAACTGCATATTCCATACTCCACAAGCCCTACTACATGACAGTGGTGGCCCCACCCACCCACCCAACTGCATCCATGTAGGTCACTCCCCTAGTGCACATCCCTCAATAATACCACAGTGCAGTTTTCCTCTATGAGAAAAATGCATAGAAACAAACAGAAAGCTTTATGTTCCAATTGTGTCCTAGCTTATCAATCTTGTTGGAACAAATGTGCATTTTCAAAACAAACATTAAAGAACTGACTTACTAAAATTTGTAGTTGAGTGCAAGGGTTTTAATGTAAACGTATGTACTCTATGCTAGCAGAATGTGTTCTTTGTACAAGTATAGGAGCAGATAGGATAGCAGAGATAATACCTGTTCCTGCTTGATTTTAATTTCCTAGACAAGTCTCATTACTTGAAATTTTGTTTGTCTGTTTCATTTAACTATAAGATTATGAGTATTCATGATGGTGACATCAATTTATCACATTGATTTAAAGTTTTTATGGATTAACATTACGTCTAGTTTATTGTCAGTGGTGGTCCTAGCAATATATATGTTCTGATTCTATTTTTTTTTATTGCATAAGGGGGTGGTGGTCTACATATATAATGTAAGAATTTGCCACCTAAATAGTTCTAGACAGCAGGTCATGGCTTGTTAAATATTCATTTGGTACAAGATTTTTACCACCGTTCGTGATATATTGCATAATTTCCTCACTACCTGGTGTAGCCAGGTCTCTGGACTCATCTGCCAATTTTCACAGGACTGGCAGGTTAAGTGCCCAGGAGAGCTGTGACAAACTGTCCTCTTCAAGGTTTTCTGAGTCACCTGGGGGATGAGGGTGGAAGTTTTTTACACTATGGTGAACAAAAACCTTTTCAAATGTGCTCTCCAATGTGAGTTGACCAGCAGAGGTCTATTAGCTTATTACAACTCTATTAGTACCTTAAATAAAGGTACAGCAAGGGCAAAGGTTAAAAAAAATATTCCCCAAACTAGGATGCATTCTATCTTCTTCACATATTCAGTCCCTGGAGAAAATTAATCTAAATTTAAAGTTCAAAGGTATTAAGGTACATACATATGGAACTCACCTGTGGAGGCTCCTTTTATGACTGCTGACTCTGGGAATGCTTTCTTCCTCCCTTCAAATCTTCATCTACTTTACTTAATGTAAGGCATAGACCATGGATAATTACAATATGCTGCTGCCTTTCTCTAGCTGTATACCATAATCTTCTTCTAAGGCCTATGATCTCATAATTACTTGGAGACCATTATTGGCTCCCTCAGTGAGGACTAGATTCACCAACTTTACTCAATCTATTTCAGTTTTCTCTCCTCAGCTGTTCTGTTCATAGTGATTTTGGCAAATTTATCTTTTATAGGCCCAGTAAAAATGGTGACTCCAATACACAATAGTCTGACCTATCATAGCATCCTGAATGCTAAGACATAATTACTTAATCTAGGAAAAAATATAATTAAGGTTCCAATGTTCTTCTCACTTTAACTTTATCGAGTTAACTTTCCTGATAAACCTTCTCTATACACATTTATCCATTTTTCTCTCTCTCTCTCTCTCTCTCTCTCTCTCTCTCTCTCTCTCTCTCTCTCCCTTTCTTCTATTATCTATCCATAACCTATCTAACCTACCATACTTTATGTATTATGTATGTAAGTATAGATACACAAGCATTGATATGTACAACTAGGTCCTAATTAGTATGAATAATGAATGCCATGAAGTGATCAAATTATTTAAATCTGTACTGCATATTTCCCTTGGGCTAAGATCAATTGCTATATTTTACATAATTATAACCTCAAATACTCTTAATTGAAAAAAAAAACATGTAGCCACTTCAGGTGATTCATTATTAGTATTAATTAGGACCTAGTTACGTATATTTGGAACACAGAAAGAGATAAACAAAGAAGCAGGGATTGTACATATTTTGTTCATGTGTGAACCTCAAAGTGAGCAAATTCCCTTACCAATGTAGCATTTTCATAGCACTAGGAACTCTCTTCTCTTTCTCCCATCTTGGACCACTACTGAACTAGTTCACCTCTATACTCTTCTCTTGAGTCTCTGTCCCACTTGCTGTATCACTGAATGTGCCTTGTCAAACCTTAATGTTAGTGAATTTGATTATAGTTTTCTTTCTCTGCTTTATGTCCCATTTTGGTATGCAGACTAATTATTATGAACATTTTTTACATCATTGGTTTCCTTAATTTGTTCTTTGGGCCAATAACTATTCAGAAAGTCATTTCTCCATTTATGGCTGTATGTTTTGCTCACATTCCTTTATTCATTATCATTTTTTATTGAGTTTTGCTATATAAAAGGACGAATTTGTTATATTTCCCTTTTTAGCATTTTTGATTCACGTATGTTCTACTGAATTGTCATTTTTGCTGACATTATGGGATGTTGAAATACATGTTTTGTTTGACATTCATATTTAGAAATCATTGTAGGCTAGTCAAATTCAAATTATCCAATAATTCATTCATTTGTATATTTTCCTTTCCTATTACTGTTAGAATCATATGGTTCTGAGAAATGAGAATTAAAATATCTTAGTGTTATTTTATTATCAAAGATTTTCATTATACTTCACCTAGCTTTTTTCTTACATACTTAAACGCAATATTATTAAGTGGAGACCCTTTTAAATTTTATTTTTCCTTGCCTTAGTCCCTTTAAACATAATCGTTTTTTTCTATTTATCTCTCTAGAAATTATATTTTCTTTGCGTGTCTCTGCCATCGTAGTTGCAATTCCTGATTTTTATAGTTCCTTTAAGTATAAGTTTTGTTTCATCTCATTTTCACTCTCTGTATGTATGTATATTTTATTTTTTTATATGCAAGTCTAAATAATTTCAAAGTAAGAATTCCAACGCTCATTTTCACTCAACAATTAGTCATTTTCTTTGATGTTTAGTCTCAGCTTTCCGGAATTATTTTTAGGGACATTCAGTCAATGTCTTTTGCTCTTTAAAATATGGTATTCATTTCTTTTATTTTTTTTACAAATTCAATTATCCTGTGTAATTCAGACCCATTCTCCCTTGAAACTGAAGGATTTTTTTCTTTCCTTGTTCCTTGCAAAATTTTCTTTGTAGATTTGTATTTCCAAAAGTGAACTAAAGTGTTCCTTGGTGAATTGAACTTGGAGTTTCTTTCTATGTATATTCCATGGGGCTTCACAATCTATATTTTGCAATCTGCTTCCCATATTTCTGAGAAGTTATTTTTTTTGTATTGTTGAAATATTATGTTCTAGTTTTGTTTTAAAGATTTTTCTCAGACATTTATTATCTGTAGATTATTTAATATTCCACATTCAAATTTAATTTTTAATGTTTTATAGATCTCAAATGTGTTCTTCCACTGTTATTTTTTGGTCTATTATTTTCAAGTTCTATTATTCTTTTTCAAAAAAGAAAAGACTTATAGAAAATGTCTCTATCTTTTCTTAAAAAATCCCATGATTTGCTAGCTAAGATTTGTTTATTTTATGCTAAAGAGCTCTATTATCTGGTTTTATTTTCTGATTTTATTTTATACTTTATTTTTCTTACCTTTCTGGGAACTTCTGGAAACTCTTCCATTGTTCTATTTTCAGTTTCCTCAGTGTACTTCAACTCCACTTCCTTTACTGTAATCTAATTTTGTTCCTTTCCTCTACTCTCCTCTTGTTTTTGTCTTTATCAGTCACTCTATTGTTTTTGCTGTTGTTATAGCCTTCCTGAAAACATGCCTCTTTCAACTATTTTTTCCCCTTTTTCAGGGCCCAGCACTCTGTCTATTTCTTAGTCCTTGTCCATGCTCTGCTATCTCAGATCACAAAAAAGGACAGAGTACTTTTTCTAAAGTTATTTTGCAACTAATTGGGACACTGTGGCAAAAAGCACTAAGTCACAACAACCTTCCAACGTCTTCCTGTCTAGTTCTATTTTATCAGTTTTCAGTCTCGTAATGTTGGACCCCTCTCTACACTCTCTTTTCCCCCCACAAAACTCTGGTTTATTAAATAGTGTTGTTGTACTGACAGCACATGTATGTTGACACCTTAGGGCTTTTATTCATTTGTTTATTTAATATGGTTTTATTTATTGCGTTCAAGTTACTTTGGGAGCAAAGAAGCTCCAGGACTCTGTCCTCCAAGTCACCATTTGGTAATGTTGGATTGGAAGATGGGGAGAAGGCACAAAGGGAGGGCTCCTAGAAACCACTTGCTAAGATGACGATAGCACAGATGTAGGCACAGCATTTACCTCTATAGCAATAGAGGAGAAAAAAAATAAGCTTAGAGTGTCAGAAAAAAACAGAGCTGATCTTTAGTTGTTGTTGCTGTTACTTTCTATAAAAATTACCTGTGGTGAGTTCCTTCAATTTTTCATTTCCTTTCATTGTTGTTGTGGGTTTTTGTTTGTTTGTTTTGTTTTGTTTTGTTTTGAAGCTCCTTACTAGAGGTACAAAAGAAAGAGCTTCCTCTAGGCTTCCTTTAGCTTAGCCATCTTCCAAAATTCCCCTGCAATTATAAATACATTATGAATAAATATAGTCTGGAGTGTGTCTTGGTAAATATACCCCAAAGTTTATTTTTTGTTTGCTTATATTTCCCGTATCACTGAAAAAATCAGTTTCAAAGCCCAGATTAGAAAATTGTTTAGTATGTCATTGAAACACTATGACTGTTTACATTGCCTCCAGTGACAGAAAAATAATAAGTCATTTTCACTTCAGTTAAGGTTTTCCAAAG
The DNA here is from genome assembly GCA_028627135.1 of Pseudochirops cupreus. Taxonomy (NCBI): domain Eukaryota; kingdom Metazoa; phylum Chordata; class Mammalia; order Diprotodontia; family Pseudocheiridae; genus Pseudochirops; species Pseudochirops cupreus. The sequence continues at coordinate 217,498,138 of CM053583.1, forward strand.
TATTTTTCAGGAATCTAAACTGTACTGTGCCTTTCACCTATGATGTGAAAAACACTAACATTTCAATGCAGTGCACACTGTGTCAACTTCTTAATACATAAATAAATGTAGATTTGGAATAAGAACGCTCAGTTTCAGGGGGAAAATAATGTTCTGAATGACAAAACAAGATTTTGTTTTTCTATTCTATGCATAAAAAGAAGCCAAATCCACATTACTTGAATAATTATCGGGAGGTCTTATTTACTACTTTAACTTTGTGTGTGTGCGTGTATGTGTGTCAATCTATCTATGCATCTATCTACGTGTGTGTGCATATGTATGCACATACATGGTAAAGTCAATAATTGTAGGTATTATACTGTAGTTGGGAGTTTTCCATATTGTAAAATAAGGTCTTAAAATATAAATTAAGCCCTATTTTGATGAGACATAAGTGGATAGCATTTTGTCCAATAACTGGATTCATTCCCAAGAACCAGTGAACCAGTGCTCCCTCAAGTCTTCTGGTTTCATCCCCTTACCCCCTCGTCATGCTCCAGAGCAAATTTGCATTTAATTTCACGTTACCACTATATGAAAAGTTGTTGACATAAATTGTTTATTGTATAACTTCGCAAAGTGATGGCTACCTACTCCAAGAAAGTCTCTTTGATAGATAATGCTACCTTATTTATATCTGGTGAGGCTTAATAGTGAAAACAGTCAACCTTGAAAACCATCTATCGTTCAGGGAATATACTCAAATAGGAGTCACAATCCAATTGCAAGCCGACCAAGGGAAGTGCTAACGTATAGATCGCAATGTGTAAGGTGACGGCTTGTGAATTCTTTAAGGGATACCCACTTTAAACTTGTTTTGAATTCTAAAAGTACCTAGTCTAAACTTGCTCATTATTAAAAAAAAAAACTGATGGAAAAGAAAAAAAAGAAATATCCTCTTATCGGATGTTGTCAAATTGAAGCTAATAGAGATGACCATGTTTCTTTTTAAATAACAAACACTTACTTCAAAACAGTATTTAAACACATAAAGCATCCTTCCACAATAATTAAGGTTTTCATTTACTGACTCAATTGCTGGAAAAGCAAAACACTCCTATTCTTTTTAAATTTGTCCCTTCTTGAACATTATTTTATGTACTCTAAAGATAATTAGTGCAAATGTTTGAGATAGAAGGTGTCTATACTTATCAAAGAAGCAAATTTCTGTCTTTTGGCTGGAATCCAATGCTCCTATAGGCAGTGCATCACCTCCCCAATTCCTCCTGTCAAGTGTGTTTTTTCTCTGGTCCTTATCCTTTCCTTCTGTTCCATGGTTGGATTTTCATTAAACTTTTCTGGAAAGAAAAAAAAAACATAATAATTTTAGGTTCAAAATAAAAGTCCTGTTTTCCCCCTTTCGTGGGCTATTTTAGGGTCAAATGGTGCTAGGATTATTATTATGTAATATTTTAATCATGTAGACTCTCTGTACTGTTTGGAAGTTATAGACTATAATTCATTAATATTTTTTTTCTTCTGTAAGGGATAGGGAATTGTGATGCAACTCATAAAGAGAAGCTGGAAATGGGGTAGGCGACATCTATGTAAGGACAAAACTGATGCAAGGAAGTAGAGATGTCTAGAGAATTAATTAAGTTGGCAATAATGTGAGAATAACTGAGTTCTCTAGTAAAACAGAGGTCTACAAATAAAGGGAACTGAGTTTAAAAAAAAATAAAGCCTGCAGGTCTACCAGAGTCACTGTACCCATGAAGAGATAAAGGACTTCCATGTCTTGAAATATCAAAAGTTGTGAGTTACCTTTGCCACATATGTATACTACATGTACTTACTTTTATCATACTATGTGTTTAGGTCCACTCTTCCCAATGCCACTGTATTTATTCATAGCAGAGCATTCAGATTCATTTGGGCAGAAGTAAGGAGGGATATCTTGTAACTACTCTTCTTAACATGCCATCTTAATAAATGTTTTTACTAAGAGTTAATTTTGTCTATCATGTCTATTAATAAAAAATATATCACTTGGTACTTGTGAAACATAATGTTGAGTACAGACCCACAAGGTTAACCAAAAATCTAAGGTTGTCATTGCTATTTTGGGGGAATCCCATCTGTAAATCTAGAAAAGTAAGTGGGGGACTATCCCCTATAGTGTGTTACAATTCAACTCAATCCCCTACCTGATTTTCTAGTGGTCAGACAATGATTTATTTCTCTGTCTTTCTAGTGGCCATATATCCTAATATGAGATCTCTGAATTGTGTATCATAAGCATGTTACCATCATTCCCACTTTGCATTTAATCCCCAAGGGCTCACACAAAATAAATACTAAAATCAATGATAGGGAAATTTTTTTCTAAAACAGATTTCTTTGAGACTCATGGTGAAACAGTAGCAAAACAAAGTCTTTGGAAACAAGATTTAGAAATAGAGGTTAGTGGGAGAGTGTAAAAGTGAAATTGAATAAGATTTCAGATATACATTTTCTTGAACAGCTCCATAGTTCTGCAATAATCTGTCTTTGATGCCAAAAGACTAATGTATAGGGGGAAATGATTTTTAACCAGAGTATTCGGGAGTATTGCATATTCAACATTTTTTTTCTTTCCAAAGTAGAAATAGGAGCCTACAAAAAAGACATTTATTTAGCTATGTGATACCTTTCAAATTCATTTATTTTAGGAAATCAGTTATATATAGTATATTTATGTAAAATATACTGTCTACATGGTTTTTTCTTCTTTGTAAGACATTAGAGTCTATGAGGCCATCCATATCATGGAACTACATAAATTCACTTACGTTTTTTCATTATTACTCCTTCCTAATCAACCAGAAAAAGTATCATAGAAAACATTGTAAATGAACTTCTTATATTTTATAAAAACTTCATACTTCCAAAAATATTTTGAACTTGAAACTCCTACTATTGAATGCAACCTTCTCATGCTTACTAATCATTCATGCTTCTTGCTATGAGTCATTTTTTTATGTCCATTAACAACACTGTAGCCATGGGCAACCATCTGTTATGTGTATGAGAGGTAACATTGCTTAAGTCTATGAAAAATGCAAGGTTAGTGAAGTGCAGAGCTATGACAGTATCTGGTAGAATATATTTCTGAATATTTCTAATATAGAGGCAAGTGAAAGAGCAGAATAAGTTGTATTCTATCCTCTATTTTCTACTGTGATGAGGAGGAGGGAGATGATGAATGATAACACATGTATATATTCTTTTCCAGTTTCCAAAGTTATTTTCTCAAAACAAATTGTCACTTAAGTTTATCAAGACCATAGCACCTGAAATATTATTTTAAAAACACACTGGATTTCTCCTAATTGGTGTCTTTTCTTTGATGCTGCCTCAGAGAAATGATCATAAAATAATGGGAGTATTAATAATGCCACTCAAAATGTTATGTGTTTTACTTGGATTTTTGGATTATTTCCTCAATTCAGTAAAGGGCCTTAGGGTTTCATTAGAAGGACAGGAGCTGTTTCAGGTTGACAAATGGATTTTCTTTGCTGAAACTACATCTGAATCTAGCATTTAATAGAAGAGTCTTTAGTGATATTTTCAGGTTTGGGGATTATTATAGTTCAACCAGAGGGAGTTTTTGTGTTTCAGATTGCTGTGTGACATGAAGGAAACTTTTAAGTTCAGCTTCCTTGTAAGAATTTCAAATGCCATGACTGTCATTACTATTGCTTGAAGCTAAGATTCATAGGTAAACAAACAAAATGGATTTGATTTTATGAATATGGCTTTAGATGTACATATAACTAGCTGTGAGATGCTATAGCTGAGGGGATTCATTGTTGAGATGACAGTTATCTCACTAAGGACTTGTATAGAGTCATGAAAAGTTTATTATAGATGCATCCAAACTTTTTAACATGTACCAATTATGATTATGATTTTAGCACAAAGAAAAGCTTTAGAATAAGGTCAGTTAGGTAACACAGTGGATAGAATGCCTGTTCTGGAATCAGAAAGACTCCATTCCCTAAGTTAAAATCTGGCCTCAAACGCTTTACTAGCTGTGTGACCTTGGGCTAGCCACTTAGCTCTATTTGCTTCAGTCTCTTCATCTATAAAACGAGCTGAAAAAAGACAATGGCAAGCAAATTAGTATCTTTACCAAGAAAATCCCCAATGGAGTCCTGAAGGGTTGGATACAACTCAAAACAACTAAACAACAACAGCAACGAAGGTTTTAGCACTGTACTACAATACATCTGAGAGTACAGAGGATCAATTTTGAGTCCCATCAGATGTTACCTCTATGATTTTGTACAAGTTTCTTAAATTCTGTGGGACAATCTCCTCATAAAAGGGGGATTGTCTAGATTAGAGATGTCAGATACATGAACCATGGCTCACAACACTCTGTAAAGGTAAGCAAAGTATTACTTTGCTCCTTGTTTCAGCTATTCAAGTGCCTTTGAGCTTCACCTTTGATTTTAACAAAAGTCTTCATTGGAAACAGTATATACTGTGTTGCCCTTAATAGGTGTAAGAGAATTTGGAGACCTTCCCTGACCTTAATAGATCTAACATGATCACGTGGAGGCCATGGTGGGAGGAGCTTGCCCAAAAAACTGATCAGCAAGGGTAGAACAAGAAGGGTGGAGCAGAAAGGAGAAGAGCAGAGAAAAGCTCAAGCAGAGCTAGAACAAAGCAGAACTGAGTGGGAGGATGCATGTGATTTTGGCACTCTTAATCCATGTTACTTTCAGAGACAGAATGTTTATGATAAAAAAAAAAAACTGTGAGAAGGCTTGGGATGGAGTACTCCTCAGGCTGAAATATAGAACTGAAACAGCGAGCCCTCTATGTGTGAATCCAGGCAAGAATCAATTGAATTCTGGCAGACAGATAGATAGATTTTATAGATAATAGTACATTTTAGGACAGTAGATATGCAGACTTCAGATGTCCTTATTTATGATTTATTGGCTCTAATTTATTTTTGAGTTTCACATCACTGGAATAGATGATATTTAGGGGTTCCTCCCAAATATATAACTATTATTTTTTAGTCTATGAACTTAATCTCTACAGAGTGGACCTTGCTCAGAACAACAGTTAAGTATTATTGAATTAAATACTTAGCTGAGAACGCAGAGATCTTTTAAAAATATCCTTCAGAAATGTAGACATCATCAATAGGAAGAATAGGCATGCACACTGATCAGGTAAGATGGAATATATGTAGCCAGGGTAGATATGTGGGTTGACAATTCATACTTCTGACATTATTGTCTGATGATGTCATCTATTAAAGATATGGTAATAAATGGCTCTCTAGCATACTGATTTGACTTCTGTGTCTTGCTGGCCTTTTCTTTTGACCTAATTTAAAGAATATGAGTCATTGAGAACTTCAGGGCCCTTAATTAAATACTTTGATGGATCTATGGTCTCATCTACCTGGGTATTTTATACATTTTCATTCTGTGCAGCTTTATCTATGCAGTCCCAGAAAGATTGCCTGAGCAATCCACCTAATATACTGGGGCCTTCCTTTAAAATTTTTGACATTAAATCAATAGTAATGAAACATACAGACAGGCCTTCTTCCTTGTTTGGATGTGGCTTCTTCACTGGTCTCAACTGTTCCTGTGGTGACGACTAGGTAAATCATCTCAGCTGAGCATTTCTATTACTATATTGCTATACCTTTCAGTTTCATTTCTTCAGTGTTTCTAGAAACCAACTTGTCTTGACTCTACCAGGGATCGTGGCTAGAATTTTTACATGAAAAAGGTGAAATGACAACTGTTTAGTCATCCACCAACTAAAGTAAGGTAGAGTGCTCAAGGCTGACACTAAATCTTTATTTCATTCCTTTGCATCTGTGGAGATCTCATGTCCTCTCTTAGAGAACATGAAAGTACAAATGTAAAAATTACCAAACTTATCCCAAATTTAGAGTGGGAATAAAATTGAGTCAAAGGATAAAGTAAATCAAGGAGATATGTA
>CM053583.1:217504637-217522686 GCA_028627135.1 Pseudochirops cupreus
CACTAGAAGTGGAATTAGTACTCATGTCTTACCACTGTATATCAACAATTGATTATTCTGATTTGTGTCATTTCTTTTCCATTTCCAATATCCAAGTCCTTTTCTGTAGCTTTGGATGTGTTTCAATAAAGAAAAGAGACCTCAATTATATGTAATAAAAATGGTCCTTTTTTGCTCTTCTTTGAACAGTATGGATAAATATAAAGTTTCAGGAGTTGATGACATTTCTTCTACCTGTAATATTGGTATTCATGAGAAGAAGGTACTCAAATGGGAAATGCCTGTGTTTTGAATACCATTCAAACTCTCAAATCTCCAAAGCTTAAAAGGATACTGAGTTAGAGATAGTTCCTTCTGAACCTGAAACTATGAGCCCCGGAAAATACAAGAAACTCAAAAGAAAAAAAAAATTATTGAAAGAACAAATTGTTTCCAAATATGCTTGCAAAATTCAAAACCTGAGAGACAACAAATTGTATATCATCCAAAGATATTCATACTCATATTTATACATATACTGATGTATACACACACACACACTTTCTTTTCATGTTTTAATGACTGGTGACTTGGAATTATTTCACTTAGTCAAAGAGTATGAACAGTTCAGTCAAATTTTGGTTATGATTTCACATTACTTTCCAAAAAGCTTGACATTTCATAACCCCACCAATAGTTTATTATTACATTGATCTTTCATACACATGATAAAACAAATATTCTTATCTTTTTTTTGTTTCAATCTTGCTGACATATAGGTGTGAAATGAAGCCTTAGAATTTTAAATCTTTCATTTCCCTTAATATCAACTATTTAGAGTATATTTTCATAAGATAGTTTAAAAGTAGCATCCCTTCTGTTGCATATATTCTGACTGTTCATATATGGTGATAATTTCTCTAACCAGTAATCCATCCCATTTTTACTTATTTGTAACAATTCTGTACTATATTTCAGTTGTTCAACAGAAAAATTTAAGCCAAAGATTTTTTTTCCATTGTACTCTTTCCCTTCTATCTGTAACTGTATTCTTTTATTTTTTTCACAAAAGCCTTTTCAAATGTATATAATCAGAGTTATTCTTTTATAATATTCCCTATCTTTTGTTACATCAAGATTTTCCACCCTCCAAAGCTATGAAGATAAACTTTTATATCCTTTTAATTTATTTATATCACATTTGATATCTAGGTTTAATATGAATCTAAAACACATGGAATGAAATTATATGAAGTCACATTACATTGCATGTGATGTCATGTGATTTCATGTCATACTGTGCCATATCATGTCATGTGATGTGTTGGTCAAAATCTAATTTCTATCAGACTGGTTTTAGATAAAGTTTTACATTTCTATAGTTTGAAGTGATGTGTTCTGCTATTTCTAGCATTTTTGTTGAAAAATTTGCATTGACCAAAATGCCCTTCAAGATTATCTGCTTAAAGTTTGCATTTCTAGAGTCTGTGCTGTTAAGACCTGGTCTGGCACTGTCATTTTATAACACTCCATTTCCATAAACAAATCAATATGAAACATTCCTTTAGCATTTCTTTAAAACACATTGTTTTCTGTGAATTCCTTTGTATTCTTATCTCAGAGATTAGCTATTTCATAGACACTTTCCAGACATAAACAACTGTTGGTTATATTCAACAAAGATACTGTAGTATGCTGATTATCAGTCTTTTATTATTTCTCTTTTAAATAATGCTTATTTGTTTCTAAAGTAATTCTTTGGGATTTCAACTTCTTTGTCATGTGCTTTTAAGACACATTTCTATTGCTTACTTAGAATAATATACTCCATGTTTTCATTATATAGTACTAGTTGATATTTGAATATTTTGAAATCTGTTATTACCTATTTTGTGTTTCTAGTATTGTATGTCAAGACTAGTCATTCAGGTGTTAAATGTCCTTTTCTTATATATCTTTTATTGTGGAATGCCAGTGACTCTCTGGGGGTACATCACTGCAGCTTTGTCTTCTTGATAACTGTAAGTTAAATATATTTTATGTGGAGAAAACCAAGGCATTCAGTCTCCATTTTATTTTTCTTCATGTATGTTAAGAATTAGATATTCATTAAATAAGAATAAACAGAGTTTGTTATCATTGAAGAAGGGTGTAGAAGCTATTTAATGTGATTTTCGGTAGAGGTATAAAAATGAATATCATTTATGCTTATTCAGTGATGATTTTTAAGTTAATTTATTTGTTTTTAGTTTTCAACATTCACTTATGTAAGTTTTAAATTTTCCCCCCTCCCACCATTCCCCCTTCCCAACATAGCATGGAATTTGATAGAGGCTCTACATATACATTTCTATTAAACACATTGTCATATTAGTCATGTTATACAGAAGAATTGCAATGAGTACAAGGAGCCATGAGAAAGAAAATGGGAGGAACAGACAAACTAAAATGAAAAAAAAAAAGAAAATTGTTTTGCTCCGCATTCACATTCCATAGATCTTTCTCTGGATATGGATGGCATTTTCCATCATGAATCCTTTGGAACTGATTTAGGACCTTGCTTTGTTGAGAAGGGCTAAGTCTATCAAAGTCACTTATAACACACTGTGTCTGTCACTGTGTACAGTGTTCGGGTTCTTCTCACTTCACTCAGCATTATTTCACATAAATCTTTCCAGATTTTTTTTGAAATCTGCCTGTTCACCATTTCTTATAGTACAATATTATTCCATTACATTCCTTTGCCACATCTTGTTCAGCCATTCCTGAAATGGTGGGCATCCCCTCAATTTCCAGTTCTTATTCACCACAAAAAGAGCTGCCAAACTTTTTTTATACTTGAGTCCTTTACCCATTTTTATGATCTCTTTGGGATACAGCACTTAGAAGTGGTATTCCTGGGGCAAAGGATATGCACATTTTTATGGTCCTTTGGGCATAGCTCCAAATTGCTCTCCAAAATGGTTGGATCAACTCATAGCTCCACCAACAATGAGTTACAGCTCCAACTTTCCTGCATCTCCAATATTTATCATTTTTCTGTTTTGTCTTGTTAGCCATTCTGATAGGTGTGAGGTGGTGCCTCAGAGCTGTTTTGATTTGCATCTCTCTAAGCAATACTGATTCAGAGCCTTTTTTTTCATGTGACTATAGATAGCTTTAGTTTCTTTCTCTGGAAACTGCCTGTTCATATATTTTGACCATTTATCAATTGGGAAATGACTTGTATTCTTGTAAATTTGACTCAGTTCTCTATATATTTAAGAAATGAGGCCTTTATCAGAGACACTGAATGTAAAAATTCTTTCCCAGTTTTCTGCTTTCCTCCTAATATTAGTTGCATTGGTTTTGTTTGTGCAAAAACTATTTAATTTAATGTAATAAAAATTATTCATTTTGCCTTTCAAATATATTCAGTAATTATTAATATGCTTTGGCATAAGTACCTCTTCAAATTGGATGACATTTAGAACCAGTGTTTTTTCCTGCTGGAATATTGCATCACAAAAGACTTAAGCAGTTTCACTGAAATGCAGCATATTTTAACTTTTTTTAACATTATTGCATTGATTACACTTTTGCAATTACATTGCATCAATTAAACTTAAATGCTTTAGTAGTCCCACTAAACAGGTTTATTTTATATATTTATACTGCAAGACTAAGACATGAATGAGGAACTAAGTCAAAGTATTTGTGGTAATCTCTAAAGATATAATCAATATGAAGATATCATCAGACAGAAATAAGATGGTGGAGAGAAGCCAGGAAATTCCCTGAGCTCTCTCTAGTTTGCCTTAGAAACTAAGTTAAATCAAGCCTCTAAAGAATTCTGGGATAACAAAAAACACAAAAAGATGGAGGGAAATAGTGTTCCAGTTCAAGAGAACGTAGAGATACTTCAGGAAAGGTCTGTCTCACCTGGGTAAAAGGAAAGCACACCACAGCACAGGAGGTATTCATGCAAAGCATCAGGAGGTTCTTGTTCAAAGCACAGATCAGGAATCAAGAACCTACAGTTCTGGCTCAACAGACCAGTGGCACAGCAGGCCAGCAGTGAGGGCTTCAGTCCCAGAAGAGCAAGCAAACTACCAACCCCAGAACCTTGGGCACAAAAAGCACAACTAGCACACTGAGCAAGCTGCCAACTACAGATGCCCTGGTACAGATAGCCAATGACCAGGCCTCAGGTCCCTCCAGTGCAAGAATCTTGGGACAGTGCCTCCTATACCCCAAAAGCAGAACTCAATTTTGAAAAATAATTTAAAAAAACATAAAAGAACCCTGATAATAGAAAACAACTATGATGGCAGGGGATGTGACACAAACTCAGAAAAGGGCAGCATTGTTGAAATTTCTAATTGTGAAGCCTCAAAGGGAATATGATTTGGTCTCAAGCCCAACAACTCCTCTTGGGAAAGCTCAAAAAGGATATTCAAAAACAAGGTAGAAGGGAAAAAAATGGGAAAATAAACAAGAGTTACATTGAGAATTGTGAAAAAAAAGAGTCAACAGCTTGGAAAAGGAAGCATAAAACTGACTGGAGCAAACAACACTTTAAAAAGTCAAACTGACCAAGTAGAAAAGGAGGTACAAAAGTTACCTCAAGAAAACAATTCCTTAAAAATTGAGGAAAAAATGTAAAACACTTCATTTGGAAAAGAGCTGACAAGGAAAATAGATCCAGAAGAGAAAATTCATGAATTACTATCCTAACTGAAAGCCATGATAAATTTTAAAAAAAGAGCTTAGACAGCCTCTTTCAAGAAATTATCTTGTATCCTAGAAGAAGAGGGCAAAATAGTTATTGAAAGCATGCACCAATCACCTACTGAGAGATACCAAAATGAAAACAAAGGATTATTGTAGCTAAATTCCAGAACTATCAGGTTAAGGGAAAAATACTGCAAGCATCCAGAAATTAAAAAAAAAATCAAATATCAAGGATTCACAGTCAGGCTTAAATGAGGCTTAGGGGTTTATATATTAAAGGATCAGAAGTCTTAGAATATTATATTCCAGCAGGCAAAAGAGCTTGGAATACATCCAAGGATCAACTAGCCAGTTATACTGGGCATAATCTTTCAGGGTAAAAGATGGATCTTCAATGAAATAGGGGGCTTTCCAACTTTCTTGAAGAAAAAAACAGAGTTGAACAGACAATGTTATCTTCAAATACAAGACTCAAAGGAGTGTTATAAACAGGAAAGAAAAAAAGAAAAAAACGTTATTAAATAAAATTAAATTGTTTACATTCCTACATGGGAAGATAATACTTGTTAATAATTTTCTATCTATTATGGGATTTAAAAGTATAGTTAGACAAAGGGCATGGGTTTAATGTGATGATAAAAATTAATTGAGGTACAAAAAAGATTGTACCAGGAGAAGAGGAAAAGGGGAAACAGAATAGCATAAATTATATTACTTGAAGAGGTATGAAAAATGTTCTAAAATAGAGGGAGAGAAGGGAGGAGGTAAGCAGTGTTTGAATCTTACTCTTCAAATTTGGTTCAAAGAGGGAATACCATACACACTAGGTTGGGTAAAGAAATCTAGCATGTGTTACAAGACAGTAAGAAGGGAAAGGGTAAGGAATACAGGAGCCTTACAGACTGGAGGGCAGATTGGGGGAGGTGATGGTCAAAAGCAAAACACTAGTGAGAAAAGACAGGGTGAAAGGACAGAGAAATATATAAAAAGGAAGAAAAATGGGATGGAGGGAAATACACAGTGTTTAAAACTGTGGATGCATACAGGATGAACTGTCCCATAAAATGGAAGTGGAAAATGAATGGATTGAAAGTCAGAATCCGATGATATGTTGTTTACAAGAAACACATTTGAAGCAGAGAGACACAAGTGGAGTAAAGGTAAAAGGCTGGATCAGAATATATTATTTTTCAACTGAAGATAAAAAGGAGGGGTAGCCAAACTTATCTCAAAGAAAAAGCAAAAATAGATCTACTTAAAAGAGATAAGGCAGGAGACTATATCTTGCTAAAGTTATCATAGACAGTGGAGAAATATTTAACATTAACTACAAAAAACCCAAATGTGATATGGCATCCAAATTCTTAGAGTAGAAATTCCATGCTTTACTGGAAGAAATAGACAGCAAAACAATACTAGTGGGGGGACACTGACCTACTCTCAAAACTACATAATTCTAAATAACCAAAAAAGAAGTTGAGGAGGTGAATTGACTTTTTCAGAAAAAGTTAGATATGAAACTCTCTGGAGAATATCAAATGTGAATAGAAAGGAAGATGACATTTTACTCAGTGGTATTGGTCACTTACACAAAAACTGACAATGAAGTACGGAATAAATACCTCACAATCTAAATACAAGAGCCAAGAAAAAATTATATGCATCCATTTCAAATCATGATGCAATAAAAATTATATGTAAAAAAGGGCCATGGAAAGATAGACTAGAAGTTAATTGGAAATTAAAGAATCTAATGCTAAAAATGAGTGGGTCAACAACAAATCATAGAAACAAACAATAACTTCATCCAAGAGAATGACAATAATGAGACAACAAACCAAAACTTATGGGAAGCAAAAAAAAGTGGTTCTCAGAGGAAATTTTATATCACTTAATGTCTACATGAATACAATAGAGAAAGATGAGATCAATGAATTAGGCGTGCAACAGAACAAGCTAAAAAAAGAACAAATTAAAAGTCTTCAATTAAATAACAAGTTAGAAATACTAAAAACCAAAGGAGAGATTAGCAAAACTGAGATTAAGCAAACTATTGAACTAATAAATAAAACTAAGAACTGGTTTCATGAAAAAAAAAAGCAATAAAATTGATAAACCTTTGGTTAATTTGATTTAAAAAGAGAAAGAAGAAAACCAAATTTCCAATATCAAAAATGAAAAGGGTGAATTCACCACAAATGAAGAAGAAATTAAAATTATAGTTATGAATTATTTTACCCTACTTTATGCCCATAAATTTGACAATTGTAATGAAATGGATAAATATTCACAAAATAGTAAATTGTTCAGATTAACAGAAGAGGAAATGAAATACCTAACCTCATTTCAGAAAAAGAAATTAAACAAGCCATGAAAGAACTCCTTAAGGAAAAAAAAAATCTTCAAGGTGAGATGAATTTACAAATGAATTATGGCAAACAGTTAAAGAAAAATTCATTTCAGTATTATATAAAATAATTGAAATGGTATACAAAGAAGGAGGTTTACTCAATTTCATTTCTGACACAAATATGGTGCTGATAACTAAACTAGGAAGACCCAAAACAGAGAAAGAAAATTATAAAACAATTTCCCTAAGGCATATTGATGCAAAATTTTTAAATAAAATATTAGCAAAGACATTGCAACAAATTATCAGGAGGATAATGATATGACCAGGAGGGCTGTATGGCAGAAATGTAGGACTGGTTCAATATTAGGAACACTTATCCACATAATAGACCATATCAATAATAAAGATAATGGAAATCATATGATTATCTCAATAGAAGATCAAAGCATTCAATGAGAATAAGACAAGAAAGTCAAAACTTGTACACCAAAAGCCTTCAAAAACAAAATATAAATTGCCACAGGTCATGGAACAGTTCAAAGAAGATTTTGAAAATCAAGTAAGAGAAGTAGAGGAAAAATTGGGAAAAGAAATGAGAATAATGCAAGAAAATAATGAAAAACAGGAAAACAGCCTGCTGAAGGAGATGCCCAAAAATACAGGAGAAAATATGAGCTTAAAAAATAGACTAAATCAAATGGCAAAAGAGGTCCAATAAGACAATGAGGGGAAGAATGGCTTAAAAAGTAAAATTGGTCAGATGGAAAAGGAAATTTAAAAGTTCACTGAAGAAAATAATTCCTTCAAAATTAGATTGGAGCAAATGGAAGCTAATAACTTGATGAGAAATCGAGATACCATAAAAGAGATGCGAAAGAAAAAAAATTGAAAGCAACGAGAAACATCTCATTTAAAAAAAAACTAACCTGGAAAATAGATCTAGGAGAGATCATTTAAAAATTATTGGATTACCTGAATGCCATGTTCAAAAAAAAGAATCTAGACATAATCTTTCAAGAAATTATCAGGGAAACTTCCCTGATATTCTACAACCAGAGGCTAAAATAGAAATTGAAAGAATTCACCAATTGCCTCTTGAAAAAGATCCCATAAAGAAAAGTCCTAGGATTATTAGAAACAAATTACAGAGTTCCCAGATGAAGCAGAAATTTTTAAAAACAGTCAAGAAGGAACAATGTGAGTACTGTGGAAACACAATCAGGAAAACACAAGATCTATCAGCTTCTACTGTCAGGGATGACAGGACTTAGAATATGACATTCCAGACATCCAAGGAGCTAGGATTAAAACCAAGTATCACCTACACAGCAAAACTGAGAATAATGCTTCAGAAAAAAATATGGACATTCAATAAAATAGAGGACTTCCTCTTTTTAAAATTTTTTAACAAATTATTTATTATTAATTTTCAAACTTCATTTCCACAAGATTTTGAGTTAAAAATTTTCTCCCCACTGTTCCCCTAACCCACATCCAAAGACAACAAATCTACTGAATACTTGCTCCCACAATCTGTTCTCTCTGGTATCCTCCCCCATTGCCCCTCACTTTCCAGGAAGGCAAAATGGGTTTCTATACCCCAGTACGTGTATATCTTATTACCCAGTTGCATGTAACATTTTTTTATACATTTTTATTCTCTTTTTTTCCTTTTAATTAACTTTTGTTTGTTCTTAGTTTACTTCTTTCATTTACCTGAGATTTGGAGTTACAAATTGTCTCTCCATATTCCCCTTATCCACCACCCCAAAATAGCAATACCGCAGTATACACCCTCTCCCAACATGCTCTCTCTCATATCCTCCCCATAGAGCTCTGACTTTCTGGTAGGGCAAGATGGATCTCCCTACCTCCATGCCTGTATATCTTATTTCCCAGTTGCATGAATATAATAATAATAATTATTATTATTATTATATATATGTATATATACATATATATGTACACACACACAAACATATATATATATATATATTTAACATTTGATTTTACAACTTCAAATTCTAGATTCTTTCATTTCCTCCCTCATCATCCACAAACACTTGAAAGACAAGCAATTCAATACAAATTGTACATGTGTGGTTACGCAGAACATCTCCACAATGGACAGAGTGTGAAAGACTGACTATATTTCCCGCCTTCCTATCCCACCCCCCCACTTGTTCTATTCTCTACTTTGTCCCTGTCCCTTTACAGATGTGTGTGCTTCTAACAACCCTCCCTCCCCTCCATCATCTACCCTCTCATCCCCTTCCCCCTACTCTCTTGTAGGGTAAGACATCCAATTTAGAATGTATGTCTTTCCTTCCCTAATCCAAATTCAATGAGAGTATGGTTGACCGATTCCCTTTTGCCTTCCTGTTCTTCACCTCCATTGTAAAAGTTATCCCTTGACTCTTCAATATGAGATGATTAACCCCATTCTGTCTCTCTCTTTCTCCTCTCATTCTATTCCTCTTCCACCTCTCAGTTTCACCTTTTAAAATATCATCCCTTTCTATTCAATTGATCTAGTGCCTTCTGTTTATATACACATATATACACACACTCACATATGTACTCATATGCATATATACCTGCCTATATAGACATATGAGTATGTATATATATCTATAGATATAGATATAGATATACAGATACAATTATATTCCTTTCACCTATCCTCATACTGAGAAAAGTTTCATAACTTACAATTTTCATTTTTCTATGGTCGCATGTAAATAGTTCAACTTTGATAAGTTTCTTATGATTACTTTTCCATGTTTACCTTCTCATCCTTCTTGCATTTGAATGTCAAATTTTCTATTCAGTTCTGGTTTTTTCCCTCAAGAATGCTTGAAAGTCCTCCACTTCATTGAATGACCAAATTTTCCCCTGAAACATTATACTCAGTTTTGCTGGGTAGGTGATTCTTGGTTTTAATCCTAGGTCCTTTGATCTACAGAATATTATATTCCAAGCCCTCTGATCCCTTACTGTAGAATCTGCTAAATCCTGTGTTATCCTAGTTGTGTTTCTACAATATTCAAATTGTTTCTTTTCGGCTGGCTGTAAAATTTTCTCCTTGGTCTGGGAACTTTGGACCCTAATTATAATATTCATAGGAGTTTTCTTTTGGGGATCTTTTTCAAGAGGTGATTGGTGAATTCTTTCAATTTCTATTTTGCCCTTTGCTTCTAAAATATCAGGGCAATTTTCCTCGAGAAATTCTTGAAGGATGATTTCTAGATTCTTTTTTTTTTTCATCATGGCTTTCAGGTAGTCCAGTAATTTTTAAATTGTCTCTCCTGGATCTATTTTTCTTGCTCAGTGGTTTGTCCAATGAGATATTTCACATTGTCTTCTATTTTTTCATTTATTTGGATGTATTTAATAGGACCTAGATTTCTCATAAAGTCATTTGCTTCCATTTCCTCCAATCTAATTCTGAAGCAATTATTCTCTTTTGTGAGCTTTTGAAATTCTTTTTTTCCATCTGGCAAATTTGGCTTTTTAAGCCATTTTTGTCCTCATTGGCTTTTTGGGCCTCTTTTGCCTTTTTAGTTAGTCTATTTTTTAAAGTGTTATTTTCTTCAGCCAGGTTGTAGACTCCTTTTTCATGATTTTCTTGCATCATTCTCCTTTCTTTTCCCATTTTTTCCTCTACTTCTCTTACTTGATTTTCAAAATCCTTCTTGAGCTTCTCCATGGCTTTTAATCAATTCATATTTTTCTTAGAAGCCTTTGGTGCAGGAGTTCTGACTCCATTGTCTTCCTCTCATTCCGTGCTTTGATCCTTTTTGTTCCCATAAAGGGAATCTGAAGTTTGATTGCTCTGCTTGCTTTGCTTCCTTTGCTTGCTCATGTTGCCACTCAATTACTTGAATTTTGAGCACTTTGCCACAGAAGGGCTCTGCTTCCAGAGAGAAGAGATTTGTCCCAAATTGCTGTGGTTTTAACAGCTCCCAGAGCTATTAGTTGGTTGCCTTCTCTGCTGCCCCCCAAAGTTCTGGCTCACCGTTCACACACCTCAGGACTGCCACCCAAGACCACAAACAAGATCCTGGCAGGTTAAAGCAAGAGCAATTAACTTGTGAATGGTCATTTGGTCCCCCTATGATCTGCAGGCCAGGAGTTCTGAAGCTGTGCCTCTACCACTTCTTGCTCTGGGACCATGGCCAAACTATGTTCTGTCCCCCCAAGTTCCAACAGAGTTCCACACTGACCTTTTTCTTTGTCTTTATCTTTTATGGTTTGATATTTCTGGATACCACAACAGCTGCCGGTGATCTACTCTCCCAAGCTGATGCTGTTTCAGGCCACGCCTGGGCTAAAACTGCAGGCTCAAGTGGGGCTGGGCTTAGCTCCCAGCATGCTGTGATGGATACTTCCTGTCTGCCTGCGAGGGTGCCTTCAGCTGAAGATTTGTTTCTCTCTTTCACTTTTTGGGGTCTGTACCTCTAAAATTTGTTTAGAGTCATATTTTATAGGTATTTGAGGTGGTTTTGGGGAAAACTCATGGAGTTTTCCTGTTTCTATGCCTCCATCTTGGCTCTGATTCCCTAGTCTACTTTTTAAGGTGCTTATTTCTTCAGTATTTTGGGGGGTATCCTTTAGCTGTCTGTTGACTTATTTTTCATGATGTTCTTGCATCATTCTCATAATTGATTCTCAAAATACTTCTTGAGCTCCTTCATGACTTGTATCCAGTTCACATTTTTCTTGGAAACTTTTGATGCAGGAATTTTGACTTTGTTGTCTTCTTCTGGTTCCATAATTTGATCATTTTTGTCCCCAAAAAAGGATTCTATGGTCTTATTGTGCTTTCTCTGCTTGTTCATCTTGCCAGCCAATTACTTGACTTTTGAGCTCTTTTCCAGTCCCTTTCCCAAGGTTTGCAGAGGTGGCAGCAGCAAGGATGTTGCAGCTCCTGGGTGGCTGCATCTTGAGCTCCTGGCCTAGAGATCACAAGGAGATCAAGCAGCTATTCAGAGGGTACTCACTATCTTTTTCCTACCTGGAGCTGGGTCTCAGTCTTGGGTGGTGGTCCTGGGGTGAGAAACTCTAATGTGCCAGACCTTGAGGTAGCTGTAGAGAGGGTGCTGTCCTCTTAGCTCTGACAACAACCAAAAAAACTGCAGAAATTTGGGACACAGCTCTCTCCATTCTGGAAGCAGAGTTCAACGAGCTCAAAAGTCAAGTAATTGGTTGACAAGATGAGCAAAAAGAGGAATTTCAATCATAGAATCTTTTTTGGGGAGAAAGAGGTCAAACATGCAACCAGAAGAAGACAACAAAGTAAAAACTCCTGCATCAATAGCTTCTAAGAAAAATATGGACTGGTTGAAGACCATGGAGGGGCTCAAGAAGGATTTTGAAAATCAAGGAAGAGAAATGGAGGAAAAATTGTGAAGGGAAATGAGAATGGTGCAAGAAAGTCATGAAAAAAGACTCAACAGGCTGAAGAAAATAATACCTTAAAAATATACTAACTCAAATTACAAAATTGTTTCAAAATGCCAATGAGAAGAATGTGTTAAAAAGTCAAATTTGCCAGTTGGAAAGACTTACATGAATTGATGCTGAGTAAAGTGAACAGGACCAGAAGCACATTGTATACAGTAACAGCAACATTGTGTAAGACCAACTTTGATAGACTTGGTTCTTCTCAGCAATACAATCATCTAAGACAATTCCAAAAGACTTATGATGAGAAATGTTAACCCCATCCAGAGAAAGAACTATGGAATCTGAATGCAGATGAAAGCATAGTATTTTCTTTTTTTTCCTTTCTCATATTTTTTTTTCCCTTTTGTTCTGTTTCTTCTTTCCCAACATGCCTAAGATGGAAATACATTTAATATGATTGTACATGTATAGCCTATATCAGTTGAATGCCATCTTGCAGAAGGGGGATAGAAGGTAGGGGGAGAAAATTTGGAATTCAAAATCTTATAAAAATGAATGTTAAAAATTTTAAATAAATGTGTGATTTCTAAATGTCCCCCTCTTTCAAATGAGACAGTCAAATGCAAAACTATTGGTAGTCAAATAATAAATATTTAAGTAATACTTTTTTTGTTTTTTATTTTTTTATTATTTTTTCAGGGGGAAGGCAGGGCAATTGGGGTTAAGTGACTTGCCCAAGGTTGCATGGCTAGTAAGTGTTTCAAGCGTCTGAGAACAGATTTGAACTCCAGTCCTCCTGACTCCAGGATCACTGCACTATTCACTAAACCACCTAGCCACCCCAATAATAAGTATTTTAATTCAAGATCTGTTACTCAGAACCTATACGACCTTGAGAAAGTCACTTTGCCTTCTTGGCCTCAATTTTCTCAATGTTAAAATGTACATAACAGCAACATCCAATTTCCTAATATTGTGATGAGATAATTAACTAATTATCCTCTCAGGGAATATATTTCATTTCAATAGAGATCTTTAGTGTCTAACAATTAAGCATTTTAAAACCTGTTAAGTATTACCACAACAAAGTAGTATTATTTGCAGTAAATCCTCAACAACAAAGCATGAAATCCTGCACAATACTTGAACAAAATTGCCAGAGGGAAGTTTCTTTAAGTACTCAATGACAGTGCTATCAGCAGTGATTTATGGGAGATTAATTTGAGCTTGAAAACCAGAAGCAGAGTCAGCAGCAACCTGAAATTCAGTTTGAGGGGAGGTAGGAAATACACAGCAGGAGAAATACGACCTACTCTATTGTGGGCCTAACCTTGCAATAATCACAGACACTTTCTTATTCTAGTTCACAGAAAGAACTATTTTTTATATGCTATTGGTCTGTGTCCAAGTTCTAAAATGACAGTCTTTTCGGAAAGATAATAATAGTTCCCAGTTCTTTAGTGATGTACGGGATACTTTCCTCAAAACAATCTTGTGTAATATTTTATTGTCTTCATTTTTCAGAGAAGAAATTGTATCTCTGAGAAGTAAATTGACTTGTCTAATGGCACACACAACTTGTTTCAAAATAGCATTTTACCCATAACTTCTAATCCCACATCAGTATTATTTCCACAATACTTGTTGATCTTTAATTCAATTCTATGATGGAACATTATATTTTAGAAAGAAAAAAATCATAGAATTGATCAGTTATGAGTTTTATGAAAAATTAATTGTTTTCATAATTTACTTTTAAGTCATGTCAATGTGGTGTGCTGTCATCTCTGTTCTATCAGAGAGGAAAGGCACTAGTCAAAGAAGTAACAGTGTTACTTTGCATAATGTACAGTTCACTATTTCTTGGTTATTGAAAAGGGGTGCTGGCAAGCTCTATGCACCTCTCACAGGTTGTGAGTGTTGTTGTGCAGTTCACCCTTCATTCTCTAGGAGGACCATGACATCAGGGAGATGATGCCATGACTTGCCAGGTTTTTTTGGTTTTTATTTTATTAAAGGGGCCATCCCTTGACTCACTTCTTAATGCATCTCTCCTCCTTCCATCTCAATATACCCTTCACCTTGGATTTATCATTTAGAAGAGATAGCACTGAATCAAATTCAAGAATGCAGAAGTACTAAATTCAATTCCTTGCTCTGCCACTATGTGATGCCTGTAAATTAAGATTTGGGACCTACATTTTCTCAGTTGTATAACAATAGATAAGGGCTAGTCACCAGATTTTCTTTAAGGTCTACTTTAGGAAAAGAAAAAAATATACAAAATATTCTTTTTCCACATACCTGCAAAAAATATATAGTGACCAAATCTGTGTATCTTATTATATGTTATTCTGTGTTCAGTCCCATACTATTTAGCATATTTTACAAGTAATTTAGATAAATCTGAGATGGCATTAGATTTCCAGATGACACAAAATGGGTTTGGAAAATTAATATGCTGGATGACAGACTCAGAATCCAAAAATATGATTACCTGAAAAATTGAGTGAAATCTAATAAAATGAAATTTAAGAGGGATAAGTTTAGAGTTTTAACCTTTGGATAAAAAAAAATAATCTTCCCAAATAAAGGAAGGGGGAGATATTACTGGGCAGCAGCTCTGGGTGGAGGGGAAAGATATTGGGTTTTTATTGTATAGCAAACTTAATATGTGTTAACAATGTAATGTGGAAGTTGAAAGCTGAATCAATTTTAGGTTGATTTCATTAAAAGAAATAATATCCATGATTGAGGATAATTGGGCAAAAAGTACCAGTTACTGGGAACATGAGAGTTGGCTTCAAGTACATGAAATATTGTCACATCAAAGAGATAGTAGTTATAGTAGTAGTAGTAGTAGTAGTAGTAGTAGTAGAAGAAGAAGAAAAAGAAGAAGTAGAAGAAGAAAAAGAAGAAGAAGAAGAAAGAGAAGAAGAAGCAGAAGAAGTAATAATAATAATAGTAGCAGCAGCAGTCAGTATATAACACGTATATAACATTTACTACAGGCCAGGCATTATGGTAGGCCCATTACAATCATTATCTCATGTAATCTTGTTTCATCCTCACAACAACTGAAGGAAGTAGGTACTCTTATTTTCCCCTCATTTTACAGATTAGAGAACTAAAGCAAACAGAGGTTGTGACTTGCCCAGATTTCAAAGCTACTATATGTCTGAGGCAGAATTTGAATTCAGCTCCTCCTAACTCCACTCCTAGCACTCTGTCCATTGTGCAGCCTTGCTACCCATTATTAGTTTTATTCTGCTTGATTTCACATAAAAGAACTATAAAAAATGAGTAAAAGTCACAAAAACTAAACTAACTTTTAACTATTAAAACTATCTAAAAATAAAATTATTTCCCTGGAGTTGAAAGGATTTCCCACTTAATATGTAACTTTCCTCAAGATTCAGATGATCTCTTCTCATGTGTGGTTCAAAATTGTTTTTTTTTTCAGGTATGGGTTAAATTAGACGACCACTGTTGTCCTTTTCAGATCTGAGAGTCTGCAATTCTTACCATTTTGTCAACTGAAACTGCAAGCAAGGACAACCAATAAAACTAAATTCTAAAATTGCAATTTACAATTCGTATTACACATTTACATAATATCACTTGGAAAGACAGTCAAATACACTGTTTTCCTTCTCTGGAGACTTTTACTTTTGTGTAGTTGATATATGATGGCAGTTTGTACCCCTGATCGCTTTTATTGTGTGTGTGTGTGTGTGTGTGTGTGTGTGTGTGTGTGTGTGTGTGTGAAGGTGTATAGCACAAAGGATTTCATTGGCATTTAATATAATGACCTTTAACTTCAGTATGATTTCAGACCAAGCAAAATTTTTGCATGATTTAATTGTCTTTTCAATGAGTTTTTTATAATGTGAAATACGATAATGCTATTAGAAATCAAATTTATATGGAAGCATAAGAACTTGTCATATTCTTTACGACCCTCTACTAAATTTTCTTCATCTGTCAATAAAAAAAAGTATTGTCTAAAGCTGTAAAAAATAATTCCATTTCTATTCTCTTTAAACAATTAGGTGAAGATAATTTTATCATCTAAGGTCGATAGAAAAAATGTAATTGATCAACACACAAGCATTTTGAAATACCTAATGTATATTCAAAGCAATGTGAGGGAGAAGAAAAACAATCTTTTCCATCTAATTTTAAGTATTACCTTCAAGGAAAAGATAAGGCATTTAAGCAAAATGCCCTGTTATAGTGACCATATCTGCTTATGTACCCAGTATTGTCACCTAGTAAACCCTCATCACTATTCTGTAATGAGGGAAGATTGTATCATTTTCTGTCCTCTAGGGGAAAAAAAGTTATATTTTCATTTACTCATAGCTTGACTTCCATTTAGTGATAGTTTCATGTATATTATGGTAGTCATGATGCATATCTATTCTCTTAGTTCTACATATTTCATACCTATTTTATATAAATCTCTGAAATCTTCATATTTCTCTTTTCTTGCTGCATAAGGAGGAGGAAATTTTGGGCTTGTGGGACAGCTAATACAACACTGGTGTGAATATTGGAGAACATATTTGACTTTTATTTATTCTTTTTTTTTCTTTGGTTCTTTTTACTTCTTTGGACATATACCCAGCAGTGAGATTGCTAAATCAAAGGGTAGAGAAAAGTTAATCACATTTTTAAACAATTCCAAAATAATTTTGAAGATGAATAAACTATTTCATAGCTCCATCAAGAGTATACTAAGATGGTTATCTTCCAGGGGCTGTTTTGGAAAATTTTTAATAACTAGGTCTCAGAAAAAATGCACATTCAGCATATTTTTTAAAGTTTAATCTGCAATAAATGTCTACATTTCAAGCAGAAAGCAATGCAAGGAGGCATGTTTAACTTTACTAATATCAGTGAGACTTGTTGGTATTATAATTCTGACTGGCCCATACCTCACAATGAATATATCTCATTAAAAAGAAACAGCATAGGTAAAAGGGTTCAGGGAGAAAGTCATATTAGAAAGTAAGAAGATATGCTCATGTAAGGAAATCCAGGAGCCAGAATGAGGTGAAGCATTTGGGTGAAAGTAAATAAAGGGAGGAAAACAAAGTTATTTTCCCAAGTATTGTATATCACAGACTCCCCATAGCATCTAGGTGGGTTGTTAAATTGAGTGTTTGACATGGAATCAAAAAGTCCTGAATTTAGATGTGCTCTCGGACACTTACCATCTATGTGACCATAAGCAAATCACTTCACCTTTGCCTTAGTTTCTTTAATTTTAAAATGGGACAAATAATATCATCTCCCTTCCAAGGTTGTTGTGAGAAAAAAATGAGAAATCATTTGCAAAGCACTTAGTCAAACAGGAAGTTAATAAATTCTTGTTCCCTTTCCCTTTTCTCATGAATAGAAAAAAGAATTAAAACACAGTAGTAGTCCTAGAGGAGAATATGTACTTTCTGTCCCCATGTGTCTCTCTTGGTCACTGTATCTTTCTGTATTTCTGTGTGTCTGTTAGTCTCTCTCCACCAAATGTGGGGAGTTAACAACTTACTGAATTGTCTTAGTGATAATTTTACCCTTTAAAGTTGGAAAAGGAAA
>CM053583.1:217523186-217538548 GCA_028627135.1 Pseudochirops cupreus
TCACCCAGAGCAACATTCCAATTCTGTCTGTCTGTCTCTGGAATTCTTGCTTATATACACACCTCAGCCAATCCCCTTCTTCCACATCAACAGGGGAGTTCATGCCTTCTCAACAGTGGGACAGAGTTTGCACCTTCCACACTTAGCACTTAGCACTACTAAGTGCTAAGTATCCTGATAAACTAATTACTATTACAGTAACTTATGAGACTTTTCTCAGTATGAGGATTGGTGAAGGGAATATAAATGTATATGTATGAATAAATGCACATATGTCTGTATAGGAGGGTATATATGCATATGAATACATATGGGAGTGCAGGTATTTATGTGTATGTAGACAGAGGCTACAGGATCAATTGAATAGGAAGGGATGATATTTTAAAAGGTATAATCAAAAGGCAGGAGAGGAATAGAATGAGAAGGGACAGGGAGAGACAGAATGGGGTTAATCATTTCATATACAAGAGGCAAGGCATAACTGTTGCAATGGAGGTGAAGAACAGGAAGGCAAAAAGGGAATGAGTCAACCTTACTCTCATTTAATTTGGCTTAGGGAGGGAATGACATACACTTTAAATTGGGCATCTTGCCCCATAGGAGAGTAGGGGGGAAGGGGATGAGAGGGGGGATGATGGAGAGGAGGGCAGGTTTTGGGGGAGGGTTGTTAGAAGCATGCACTTCTGTAAAGCAACAGAGACAAAGTAGAGAATGGAACAAGAGGAGGGTGGTTAGAAAGGAAGGAAATATAGTCAGTGTTACACAATATGTTCATTGTGCAGATGTTCTGCGTAACTACACATGTACGGCCTATTTCGAATTACCTGTTTTTCCAGTGGGGGTGGATGACAAAGGAGGAATGGAAAGAATCTAGAATTTAAAGTTCTAAAAGCAAATGATAAAATATATATACATATATATTATTATTATTATTTACATGCAACTGGGAAATTAGATATAAAGGCACTGGGATAGGGAGATCCATTTTCTCCTACCAGAAAGTCAGAGGGGTAATGGGGGAGGATAAAGGAGAGAACAGATTGGGGAAGGGTGTATACAGTGGGATTGCTATTGTGGGGTGGTGGGTAGGGGAAAGATGGGGAGAAAATTTGTAACTCAAAACTTGGGGAAATCAATGATGTAAACCAAAAAAATAAACAAAAGTTTATTTTTAAAAAAAGAAATAAAAAAATAAAAGTAAAAATAAATAAATAAATTGGAAAAAAAAGAGAAAAAAAAATTATGATTCCAGGGACGAACAAGGCTTAATCTTAGAATTGGAGAAAAACTCTAAATGGCTTAAACCAAGTTTAGTTATAAGATCACTTGGAATACCTAGAAGATATGAAACAAGAGCTATTTTTGAAGAGTTTAAAATAATTTTGTAATTAAAATGAGACTCTTAAAGGCAAGAAATAGGAAATAAATGAGAGGTATCATGAGAAGTCTTGGAAAGAGAATTAACAGCATAGAAAAATAGGTTTTAAATAAAACGCTAAAAATGTAACAAGTAGTAGATTCTCTGAAAATTATAAGACACCAAAAAGTAGATAATGAACAATTTTGAAAGACTTAAGATATCTTATAATGGTTTGGCATGATTGCTGAGGTCTGATGATTAAGAATGCTACCTGCTCCCTGATGTCTCTCAGTGATGGAAAATAGACAACTTGAGACGCTTTTTTTTTTTTTTGGATAGGGGCAATATCTGAATTTGCTTTTTTGGCTATGCTTACTTGTTGGAAAAGTTTTCTCCCCCTGCCCTGAGATATGTGGTTTTCAGGAGAAAGAATAAATGCTGAAAATTGCTTATTTATCTATATCTATCTATACATACACACACATATGTATATAGATAGATAGATAGATAGATAGATAGATAGATAGATAGATAGATAGATATAGATAGATAGATAGATAGATAGATGAATTGGTGTAATGGTAATCAGTTTAAATTTGAAGACCCCTTTTTGTTATGTCAAGTAAGCAAGTACTTAGCCCTTAGTAACTAATCAAACCTTTCTGAAAGAAACAGAAGGTGTGAACTCTGTCTCCTCTTGTTGACATAACAGGAAGGGGTTGGCTAAAACAGGAAGCCAATGCTGTGTATATATAAGAAAAAACCCAGAGAGGGAGAGTCAGAATTTTCTCCTGACAAGATCCTGGTGGAAGAAGCTGTTCTGCTGAGAGAGCTGGTGAAGGCTGAAGTTGCTGCCAGGATGGCTGCCTGGAAGGCTGAAGTGGCTGCTGCTCCCCTGAAGGGCAGTATCGCTACTGCCACTGGGAAGGCTGAGATTTCTTCTGTGTTCTAGGGCCAGCCAAACTGCTGGAGGACTGAGGAAGCATGACCCAGATGCTAAGACTTTGTTTGTGGCTTGATTGATCCTTGAATCCCTGGGAACAGAAATTATGAAGGTTTTGAGATTACTGGACCCTGTGAACTACAGTATGTAGCAGACACTGCTGCGAGGACTGGACAAGGACCTGGGAGCTGTCTGCCTCTTAATCCAGGTGATTGGTGGATTCAGGTAGGAGCTGGGACCATGGAAGGGGATCCAGTGAATCTGAGAAACCACCTTGAGTCAAGATGAAGAAAAGGTCTCTTCTTGCATATTGAATACTGCAATGATAATGTGGTTTACTAGTGACCTAGGGGTGGGGGTTTGTGTATTTTCTAATCATTGTACTTAGTGATTAATGATACTTAGTAATTGTGAATCTGAATAAATGACATTGAGTTAACTGGTGGAGGGTTTGTGTATTTTCTGATGTTGTATTTAGTGATTAGCAAAACTTGGTAACTGATTGCTAAATAAGTGACTGACAAAGTTAACCTAGTTGCCCCATGAATGGAAAACTCACTTGTATTCTGAGATGATTGAATGACTAAGTAAGGAGGCAAACCTCCTTAGGGATACCAGATGATTGTTCTTTGTTCTTTTTTCTAAATATGGTGACCACTTTGGTGAAAATTATGTGGCCATTTTAATGATAAGCTGTTGTGAACACTATATGGTGATTTTCTGTGATAAGATGTAATGTTGTCAATACTATATCTTAATTTGTTGTGAATTTTTTCCTTTAATTTTTTTCTTGAATAAGTAGAGTGTTCACTACACTGTGTAATCAGAACCTTAAAAGCTGTTCACAGTAGCATTCTTTTGGGAAGCTGATCATGCATGGCATTACAATTGATTATGCAAATAAAATTATATTTAAAAAGAACAAATCACAACCCAGCTAATCAAAAATAATAAATTGTGAAAAATAAAAGAGGAAATAATAAACATGAAAAATAAAAACACATTTATAAAAAATAAGAACTGATTTAAAAATAATGAAATGAATAAATGGTCAATCTGATTTTTAAGAATAAGTAGGGAGAATATAATAACACTACTAAAGCTTTTTGTTTTAATTGCACAAGTGGAAATAAAGAGGAATTATTAGAAATTATTTTCCCAAATATATGCCAACAAAATTTATGTAATACAAAGAAATAGATGGATATTCACAAGACTGTAGAATACTTATGTTCAAAGTAGCAACCCAATATCAGAAAAAAGCTTTAAATTGGCTGAGAAAGGAAAAAAATGATTTATCAACTAAAACTGGCAAATATTAAATAACATATGAACTGCCAGTGATTAAATAAGCATGAGTGAAGAAAAACAAAATTCCAAATTTTTGCAAATAATTACTAATGATGGACTACCCACATCATAGTCAATTTGAGTTACAAATTGTTAATTTTTCTGCATAATAGCAACAACATTCAGTAGGAATATATAGAAAGAAAAAGGCCCATGAATCTCTACAGAATGTTTAAAATATTTGGAAATCTACCTATTGGAACACTCACAAGTATTGTGTCACTACAAGAATGAAGCATTAATCACAAAGATAAATTCTTGTAAAAATAATTCAGGTTCTCCTAATTGTTTATTTTTAGACTATATCAACATAATAAAAACATTATTATCTTAATTCATAACTCTAGAATATATGACAGAATTAATCATTTACTACAAAAAAAATAAAATATGGAGAATTTCAAGTAACAGTGAAAAAATGGAAGCAAGGGATGTTAACATAACCACATCTTAAACCATGACACAGAACATTAGATGTCGAAATATTTAGTACTGGTTAAGAAATAGACAAGTTGATCAGGGGGACTGATAATGAACACACAATTCAAAGATCAGTTAGTATGGTGTACAAGAAATCCAAAGACTCAAAATACTGGGGGAAAGATTCTCTACTTAACAAAAAACTCCTGTAAGGACTGGAAAGCAACCAAAATTACATGTAAATCAAGTCTATGTGCAATATACCATAATATTATTTGAGTGGGTTCTGGATCTAGCTACAAAAGTTACATCCTAAAAAAAACTTGAAAAGCAAGTAAAAAAGTAACAACCAAGAGTAAAGGAATTCTTAAATAAAAGATTAAGTGAATTACAGAAGATAAAATCTTGATTTTTATAAATATTTTTTTGTGTATATAGGTAGTGTATGCCTTTTGTCCTAGAAAAACCACAGATTGACATATACCTCAAAGAAATCAAGTAAAGAATTCCCCATTTATAATGCACATACACACCACACACACACACACACACACACACACACACACACACACACTCATACACACTTATTTATAGAAACACTTTTTTCCTTTAGCAAAGACCTAGAATCTGATAGGCTGCTTAGCATTTGGTGAAGGGTTTAATACATCCTGCATATGAGTGTAAGAGAAAATTGTTGTCATGCCACAAATGATGAAAGAAATTGACTTAAAACAAATAAAACTTCCTGGGATAACATGTATGAACTGTTGCAGTGATATAGGTAAAACCAGAGAATAATAACTAAAATATTATAAAGAAAAAACATTTTAAAAGACTTAAGAATTTTTAGTACAGGAAACATAGAGGAAAAATACTGAAACGTATTTCCCAATTCCTTATAGAAGGATAATTAACTGGCTAGATGTAAGGAAGGAGATAAATATTTTTTGACATGGCAAATGCTTGGACTTGCTTTGCTTCATTATCATTATTTTCAAGGGAAGGTTTATTAGGAGAAAGGTTTGGGGAAGTTTGAGGTAAGTGGTTATGACTGAGACTCATAAAAAAAAGAATGATAAAAAGGATCTTTGAAGCCTTTTTTCTTAAAAAAAAAAGTTCATAGAATAGAGAAGAAGGATGTTCAGAGGTAGGCAAACAAATAAGACAATCTGGGACCTAATGGGCTCAATGCTTCAAATTCTAAACATCAAGTTGTACACAATAAAGGTTCATGATTTTATGAAGAAACTTGCTTTTGTTTTTGTTTTTATTCATATATCAAATGTTCATATTTGCTGCTATTTGTCAAAAAGAGAATAACAGAAATATTTCCTTTTTAAAAACCCACCTTGTAATATGTTGGTATTCTATAAGTTGTGCCAGATCCAAATAAAATTGTCTAACTTAAAAAAAAAAGTTGTGAAGACTTTGTTAATACTTTCAGTGTAGAATGAAGTTTACAATTGATGTATAGAGAACTTGCAGCAACTATATTCTAATCCAGTGGTTCTCAACCTTCCTAATGCTATGGTCCTTTAATGCAGTTCCTCATGTTGTGGTCACCCCCAACCATAAAATTATTTTCATTGCTACTTCATAACTGTTATTTTGCTGCTGTTATGAATTGTAATATAAATATCTGATATGCAGGATGTATTTTCATTGTTACAAATTGAACATAACCCACAGGTCGAGAACTGCTGTAAATCAAATCTTGTTATGATTGTAAGCTTGCCTTTGGATTATATGTGCAGTTTATTTATAGAATTTGTCGAAAATCTCATAAAGATACTCAGTATCCTTGGCATATTTAGAGCATTCTTTGATGTGAACACAAGCTTGTGAAATTATTTCACACTTTAAGTTTTACTGCTATCTTAAACATCTAGATTCTATTTGATTTTCTATCATTATCATTGTATTTCTAGAGGTATGCCTCTATGTCTGTTTCCCTGTCTTTTTGATCTCTGACTCTTGTTTCTGTCCCTGTCTCTATTTGTCTCTGTCACTCTTTGTCTCTTTCTCTTTCACTCATTCCTTCTTTATCCCTTTCTGTCTGTCTCTGTCTCTCCCTCTGTGTCTCTGCATCTTGGTCTCTGTCTCTCATCTGTCTCTCCTCTCTCTCTGTTTCTCTCTGTCTCTGTCTTCCTCTCTCTCTCTCTCTCTCTCTCTCTCTCTCTCTCTCTCTCTCTCTCTCTCTTTCTCTCTCTTTCTCTCCCCTCCCCCTGGGGCACCATAGGATGGTGGTAACTGCAGTAGCAGCAGCAACAGCAACAGCAACTTCCAGAGTTTCTGGTGGGGGGATTGAGTAGCTAATCAAAGGGTGATTGCACAGATCTCTTTGCTGCCTCTGAGGCAGAATTCTCTTGCTTTGCACTGCTTGGATCTGTGTCACAGTTCTGGGTGGTAGTCCTGGGTGAGGAGGAGCACCTCCTTTGTGGAGTTTGTGGCAGTGGTGGAGAGGGAATCTCTTCACTATTCCAAAGCAGAAAAGAGTGCTTGGGGTTGCTCACAGAGCAGAGTGCAGGCCAGTAGAAGAGTAAACATGTCTTCTTTGAACTTGCCACCTTGGAAGAACTGAAAATTTGAAGGTCCGTAGAAGTTTCACTGAAAACAGCTGTTTAAGACTCCTGAAGCCTGGGACAGTACATTCACCTAGACCCACACACCCACTAGAACCAGATTTCAAACATGACAAAGAGTTAGACAGTCAAGGATTTGGATGGGAAAATGAGCATAAAGTCTGAAAAAACCAAAACTCTCAGACTATAGAATCTTACTTTGGTGACAAAGAAGATCAAAACATAAAAGCAGAAAAAGACAACAAAGTCAGACTCCCATATCATAAGCCTCCAAGAAAAGCATGAATTGGTCTGAGGCCATGGAAGAACCCAAAAAGGATTTTGAAAAACAAGAGAAGTAGAGGGGAAAATGAGAAGAGAAATGAGAGTGATACAAGAAAATTATGAAAAATGAGTCAATAGCTTGCTAGAGGAGGCCCCCAAAATACTGAAGAAAATAAGACCTTAAAATATAGACTTGGGAAAATGGCAAAAGAAATCCAAAAAACCAATGAGGACAAGAATGCCTAAAAAGCAGAACTGGTCAACAGGAGGTCCAAAACCTCACTGAAGAAAATAATGTGTTACAAATCAGAATGGAGCAAATGGAAACTATTGACTTTATGAGAAACCAAGAAATTATACAGCAAACTAAAAGAATGAAAAAATAGAAGACAATGTGAAATATCTTACTGGAAAACGCATTGACATGGAAAAATAGATCCAGGAAAGAGAATTTAAAAAAATTTTTGGGCTATCTGAAAGTCATGATCAAAAAAAGAACCTAGACATCATCTTTCAAGAAATTATCAAGCAAAACTGCCCTGATATTCTACAACCAGAGGGGAAAACAGAAATTGTAAGAATTCAATGATCACCTCTTTGTGAGACCCCAAAAGGAAAACTTCTAGGAATATGATAGGCAAATTCCAGGGTTCCCAGGTCAAGAAGAAAATATTGCAAGCAGTCAGTAAGAAACAATTTGAGTATTGTGTGAATACAATCAGGATAAACCAAGACCTAGCAGTTTCTACATTAAGAGATTTAAGGACTTGGAATAAGATATTCTGGGGGTCAGAGAAGCTAGGATTAAAACCAAGAATCATGTACCCAGCAAAACTGAGTACACTACTTCAGGGGAAAAATGGATAAAAAATAGAGGACTTTTTAGCATTCTTGCTGAAAAGAGCAAAACTGAATAGAAAATTTAGCTTTCAAATACAAGAGTCAAGAGATGCATGAAAAGGTAAAGGGCAAAGAGAAATCATAAGGGACTTAGTAAAGTTAAACTATTTATTTTCTTAAATGGAAAGATGATTTTTTTTTTACCTCATGAGACTTTTCTCACTATAAAGGTATTTGAAGGGAATAGATAGATATGTAGATAGATAGATAGGTAGATAGACAGATAGAAAGACAGACAGATAGATGGAAAGATAGATGTCACTGGGTGAGCTGAATTTAAAGGGATGATAATTAAATAAAATTATGGGATGTGAGAGGAATATACTCGAGAATGAGAAAGGGAGAGATAGAATGTGGCAAATTATCTCACATAAAAGGGACAAGAAAAAGGTATCATAATGTAGGCAAATGGGGGGAGGTGAGAGGGGAATCAAAACTATGAATGTGAATAGGATGAAATCTCCCATAAAATGGAAGTAAATATAACAGCAGACTAAAAATCAGACAGCTACAATATGTTGTTTATAAGAAACATATCTGAAGCAGACAGACACACAGAGAGTAAAAGTAAAAGGCTGGAGCAGAATATATTATGCTTAAGCAATCAAAGTTAAAGCAAAAATAGATTTATTTGAAGGAGATAAGGAAGGAAACTACACCTTGTGAAAAGGTTTCATAGACAATGAAGTAATATCAATACTAAACATATATTCACAAATTGGTATGGCATCAAGATCCTTAGCAAAGAAGCTAAATGAGTTATTGGAAGATACAGACAGCAAATTATACAACCAGAGAACCTCAGCCTCCCTCTCTCAGAAGTAGATAAATCTAGCCACAAAACAAACAAGAAATAAGTTAAGGAGATGAACAGAATTTTAGAAAAGTTAAATCTACCTAAAAAAGGTAGATATTTGGAGAAAATTAAATGGAGAGAGAAAAGATTATACATTTTACTCAGGTGTGTATGGCACCTACACAGAAAAATGATCATGAATCAGGGCATAAAAAGCACAATCAAATGACGACGGTAAGAATGTTAAATACATCCTTTAGAGATCATTATGCAATAAAAAGTTATGTTTAGTAAAGGGCCATAAGATGACAGGCTAAAAACTAACTGGAAACTAAATAACTTAATCATAAAGAATGAGTGCATCAAATTGCAAATGATAGAAATAATCAATAATTTCATCAAAGAGGATGACAATAATGAGACAACATACCAGAACTTATGTGAGGCAGCCAAAGAAATTCTTAGGGTACATTTTATGTCTCTAAATGTTTGCATGAATAAGACAGAGAAAGAGCAGATCAATGAATTGGTCATGCAACTAAAAAAGCTAGAAAAAATAACATTTAAAATCCTCAATTAAAACCAAATATGAAATTCTGAAAATCAAAGATGAGATAAATAACGTCAAATATAAGAAAACTATTGAACTAATAAACAAAACTAGCTTGGTTTTATAAGACAATCAAATAAACTTTTGGATAATTTTAATAAGAGAAAATAGAAAAGCAAATTACCAGTATCAAAAATGAAGAAATTAAAGTAACAATTAGGAATTATTTGGCACAAGTGTATGCCAGTAAATCAGATAATTTAAGTGAAATGATTGAATGTTTATTTGCAAAAATATAAATTTCCCAGATTAACAGAAGGGGAAATAAATTACGTAACCCAATATTAAAAAAAAAAAGAAAAGAAATTGAGCAAGCATCAATACACTCTCTAAGAAAAATCTCCAGGGCCAGATGGATTTCAAATGAATTCTACCAAACATTGAAAGAACACTTACTTCCAATACTATATAAACAATGTGGCGAAGTAAGTGAAGGGGTCCTATCAAATTCTTTTTAAGACACATATTTGGTATCGATATCTAAACCAGGAAGAGTCAAAACAGAGAAAGAACATTATAGATCAATTTCCCTCATGAATATTGATGCAAAAATCTTAAATAATTAGCAAAGATATTATAAGAATTTATCAGGAGGATAATATACCATGACCAGGAAGGATTTATAGCAGGTATACAGGGCTACTTCAAAAGCAAGAAAACTATCAGCATAATTCACCATATCTATGACAAAACCAACAGAAAACACGATTATCTCAAGATGCAGAACAATCTTTTGACAAAACTACAACACTCATTCCTGTTTAAAAAAAACACACTAAAGAACATAGGAATAAGTGGAGTTTTCTTTATAAACCAAAAACCTTCCCAATACAATCAGAGGTGAAATAAGGACGCCCATTATCACCACTATAATTCAATATTGTACTAGAAATGTCAGCTTCAGTAATAAGAAAAGAAAAAAATGAAGGAATTAGAATAAGCATTGAGGAAACAAAGTTGTGGCTCTTTGCATATCATATTATGGTATGCGTAGAGAATCCTAGAGATTCAAGTAAACAAAAACTACTTGAAATAATTAACAATTTTAGCAAAGTTGCAGGATATAAAGCAAACTCACATAAATCATTAGCATTTCTATATATTACTAATAAAGTTCAGCAGCAAGAGATAAAAAGGTATTTCATTAAAATAACTGTAGAAAATATAAAATATTTAGGCGTCTATTTGCCAAGGAAAAACAAGGTGCTGACCCCTAACCGACCAATATAGCCGACTCCTTTGCAAAAAAAAAAAATCATCAGAAAGAGTGAAAATTCACGAATATCAAGGGAATTAATGAAAAAAATGAAAAGGAAGGTAGCTTAATTATACTAAATTTAAAACTGTATTATAAAGTAGCAATCATCAAAGCTATTTGGTACTAGTTTAAAAAAATAGAGTGGTGAATCGGTGGAAATATTAGGTACCCAGGACCCAGTAGTAACTGAATACAGTAATCTAGTATTTGGTAAACTCCAAAACTTCAGCTTCTGGGATAAGAACTTGCTATTTGACAAAAAGTTCTGGGAAAACTGGGAAATAGTATGGTAGAAACTAGGCATAGACCAACATTTCATCCAAGTAAGATCAAAGTGTATACATCATTTAGATATGATATCATAAATAATTTAGGAGAACAAAAATAGCTTACCTATCATATCTATGGAGAAGAGAAGAATTTATGACCAAATAAGAGATAAAGAACATTGTGAAATGCAAAACAGATAATTTTGATTACATTAAATTAAACAATTCCTTCACACACATACACACACACACACACACACACACACACACACACACACACACACACACCAAAACAAAAAAATAGTCCCAATGCAATGCAAGATTAGAAGGAAAGCAGAATGATGGGAAACTATTTTTACAGCAAATGTTTCTGATAAAGGCCTCATTTCTAAAATATAGAGATCTGAGTCAAGTTTATATAAGTAATTCCCCAATTGTTGAATGGTCAAAGACATGAACAGGTAGTTTTCAGATGAATAAATTAAAGCTATCTATGGTCATACAAAATGCTCTGAGAAATTAAAATTAAAACAATTGTGGTATTACTTCATACTTATTGGATTAGTTAATATGACACAAAAGGAAAATTACAGATGTTGGAGAGAATGTGGGAAAATTGGGATATTAGTACATTATTGTTGGAGTTGTGAATTTATCCAACCCTTCTAGAGAGCAATTTGGGACTATGCCCAATGGGCTATAAAACTGTACATACCCTTTTTTCCAACATTTCCATTACCCAGTCTGTATCCCAAAGAGACCATAAAAAGCAAAAAAGGACCCACAAGTACAAAAATATTTATAGCAGTTCCTTTTGTGGTTGCCAAGAATTAGAAATTGAGGCAATGCTCATCAATTGTACAATGACTGAACAAGTTCTGGTATATGCCTGTAATGGAACACTTATGTCCTGTAATAAATGATGAGCAGGTATATTTCAGAAAGACCTAGGAAGACTTACATGAAGTGATGCTGAGTGAAGTGAGGGGAATCAGAAGAACATTGTACATAGTAACTGGACCTTTTGTGCAATGATCAACTATGATTAACTTATCTCTTCTCAGCAATACAATGATCCAAGACAATTCCAAAAATACTCATGACAGAAAATACTATCCACATCGAGAGAAAGAACTATGGATCCTGAACTCACATCATAACATATTATTTTCACTTTTTTTGGTGGTGTTACTTGTTTAATAACATGACTAATGCATAAACGTGTTTCCAAGATTACACATGTATTAGATTGCTTGCCTTTTGGGGTAAGGGAGGAAGGGAGAAAAAGTTGTAACTTAAAATCTTACTAAAATTAATGCTGAAAACTACCTTTACATGTTATTGGAAAAAAATACAATAATATTTACAAAAAAATTATGTTCCGATTATTTTAGAATATGTCCAAGAAAATAAATAGACCTATATGCCAATCAATCCTTTTAAAAATTGCTTTGATGGCATATATATGCATTCTATAATTATTACTGAATATTGCTGAAGCTTAATATTAGAAAACTTAGACCTTGTGAAACTAAAATAATGTTTGTACTCAAATTAAAATATTTATAATTTTTACTAAGTAAGTAATGTGAATCTAAATGGAAACAGGTGTTTGGGCAGAGAATTACAGTAATGTGACAAGCATTTATTTTTTCCCCTTTTCTAGCAAAACTTATCTATATGAAAGGGAACTATAAATGTAATAAGGGATTTATGTGAAAAAAAAGTTTCATCTCTAGACATTCAGAATATGTGAAATGGTCAAACAAATATGTCTTTGCTTAATAAAAGATGAAATCTTCATATAATTATATGCTACTTATCTTCTACTTTATGCACATAGTGCTTACACTAAAATTAAAGGAAAACAACAATGTACCTATATGTTAATTTTGACTATCACCTTATACTAATCTGTGAATTATAGAAATTACTGTACCACTGGTTTTTCTTCCTCACAAATTGAATATAAATAATCATGAATGGCTTTATTTCTTTCAGTTCAGTAGAGGGTAAATGATGTCTCCCATGGGCACTAATATGCTCCATATACTTGCTGAGGTAGAGAAAAGGACTCTCCTAAATCCAAAGTATTTAATAAGATTCTGGATTTCTGTTTTAAATTATGTGAAAGCAAGGCTCAAAAGCTAATTCTGTACTATGTCCAGAACCATGTGGGCTCTTTCCATTCACTATATTCACCTGAATGTGTTCATTCTGTTAATACATTTGTCTTAATGATCCAACTGAAGAAGGAAATAGCAAACCATTCCAGTAACTTTGTCAAGAAAATCCCATAGTATAGTATAAGCATCCTATGGTTTACAGGGTCACACAGAGTTGAATAGGACTGAATGACTGAAGAGCAACAAAATTATTCACCACAATTGTGATATAAAGAGGGAATAAGCTACTTCCACATGGCCAAGTATATCCCTTCACTTACTTTTGTGCTTCCTGAAGTCCTCATGTTACTTGGATTAACTCTATGAATCCATTGTGGTTCTCAGGTCATGATATAAACTAGTTACCAGTGTTCAGCAGTTACTTATACAATCAATGAACCTCATTCATTTTTCAGTTCATTTAGCCTTAGATTTATGGCCTCTTTTTCCTGTAGTCCTACAGTAAATATACAAGATTCCTCAGAGAAATCTCTTCCTTTATCATAGTGGGACATGAAGTTCCTAAAATCTGAATATCAAGACATAGGTGGTTTAAAAATAAAACTCCGAGAAAGTCAAATATTAACTCTGATTGCATCAAGAATTTATGTCTAAATGATGCAAAAATGAAATGTAATGGATATAACACTGGACTTATTTCTACCCATTAAAGACTTACTGCTCTAGGACCTAAATGGAGCAGGTCAAACCTCTTATAATAGTCAGTAGTGGGGTCAAACATATGATTAGCTGATTGTAATGGAAATTTGAAGATCTTCCCTGCCCCTTAATAGGTATAAGGGAATTTGAAAATCTTCTCTGGTTGCTAATAGGCCGAATGTAATCACATGGAGGCTGTTGTGGGAGAAGTTTGCTGAATGGGTGGAACAGAGCTGAAAGGAAACTGGGAGTCAAAGCAGTTAGAGTTGAGGGAGAGAGAGGACACAGGCAAGGAGACAGCTAGGCTTGTGAGTGTTTGTGGGAAGGCTTTGGGATGGGGTTACTCTCTGCAGTGATAAGTTATATTAACTTCTTTGTTGCTATGACAGATTCACTTTTCTGGTGTTGGAATTTGTCTTTCTGGTGTTGGGATTCAGCTTTCTAGTTCCTGAATAAATGTTTTGCTTTTGTCTTCCATATGGAAAGTTTGTTATATTTTGTGATTCAGCTGGCATATTCATAATCGCTGTCAGTGCTGTGAATATTGTGTTGGTGCTACACTGCTGTACTTTCAGTTTTAGTACAATTGGGGAGACCTAGGTTAGAGAAGAAAAGAAAGAAAGAAAGAAAGAAAGAAAGAAAGAAAAAGAAGGAGAAAGGGAGGGAAGAAAAAAGAAAGGAGAGGGAGAAGAATGGAGGAAAAGAAGGAAAAATTCTATACATGGAAGAATCATTGTCCATTAGAAGAATTAGAAAGATTCAGTAACAAGCTATAATTATTATTGCATTCCATTTGGAGGCTAATATTTGTAATTCTTCAGCATAATAAAAATGTAGGACTGTTATTTATCCATTTTACATTTCACCTCTACATTGTATTTTCATTCCACTCCAAATTCTAATTTCCTCTGAACTTTATGTTTAACTGATTCTATTTTCAGCTGTTCTTATAGTCAAAGATCCTAAGACTTTTCAAATGAAAAAGGTCACCTGTTTAGAAAGAAAGAAAGAAAAAAATCAAAAAAGGTGAACACGGGGCTAGGCATATGGTCTCTTAATTGAATCCACACTCTATATGATACCAAAAACAGTTAGAGGAGAACCTAGTTAATACCTGTATTCCCTGTCATGGAAAATTTAGAGAAAGATTGCAATGATTGTCACAATATACATAATCAGAAAGAAGGCAGGAAAGGAAGGGCCAAGTAAGTTCCTTTTGCATTTACCCTGAGACATCAGCTCCTCCAGCAAAGCAGCCAATTAAAGGATTCTGACATTTCCCATTGCAGTTTTTCAGTGATGAATCATACAAGGCCAAGACCAGCACACAAAGTTCCCACAGGGTCAAGCAGAAACAGGCAGATATATGTGTTCTTTTTATCTCCCATATTACGTAAGACTGACAGATTTAAAGATGCATCCACTTAACAAGACAACTTATTTGCAATCATTTATCTTGATCAGTGCCAAAGATAATTTTATTCAAATCAGGGATCCATTCCTAGCCTTGCGTAAATCACAGTAATAGCTCCGTGACATTCAGAATTGTAGGGTGGGTAAATGTAGATGTGGTGGGGAGGAGTGATTTAGGGAGACATTAAATGAAAGAGAAAGTGATTCTGTTGGTTAGTGCTAAAGAAGATCATCTATATAAGCTTGTGTGCTAATATCTATGTTCCCATGATGTTTTCTCTTCCTTCAAAGATTATCTTAAATTTTCATATTCAATGCAATTTGAATTTCATAATAAATTTGAATGGGGAATCTAGGATGAAAACAATGGGA
>CM053583.1:217539048-217592194 GCA_028627135.1 Pseudochirops cupreus
TTGTTCTTGTTAATGATTGAGTTGCCCCATGAGTGGAAGTTGGATTCTATTGTTCCTTGTTCTGAATATTGTGGCCACTGTAGTGAAAACTGTGTGGCCATT
The DNA here is from genome assembly GCA_028627135.1 of Pseudochirops cupreus. Lineage (NCBI taxonomy): Eukaryota > Metazoa > Chordata > Mammalia > Diprotodontia > Pseudocheiridae > Pseudochirops > Pseudochirops cupreus. The sequence continues at coordinate 217,539,151 of CM053583.1, forward strand.
TTCTGTGATAAGCCTTGTTCTAAATATTGTGGCCACTGTAGTGAAAACTGTATGGCCATTTTCTGTGATAAGATGTAATGTTGTGAATATTATAATGTTTTGAATGTTTGTCTTGATTTGTAATGGAATAAACAGAGTGTTCACTCTTTGTAATCTGAACTCTAAAAGCTGTTCACAGTAGCATTCCTTTGGGAATCTGCTGGTGCATGGCGTTACAGTTACAATTATCATTTTTACGTATAGGCATGTAAATAGTTCAACTTTGATAAATTCCTTATGATTTCTTTTCTATGCTTACCTTCTCATGCTTCTTGTGTTTGAATGTCAAATTTTCTGTTCAGTTCTGGTTTTTTCCTCAAGAATGCTTGAAAGTCCTCTACCTCATTGAATGGCCATATTTTCCCCCGAAACATTATACTCAGTTTTGTTGGGTAGGTGATTCTTGGTTTTAATCCTAGTTCCCCTGATCTCCAGAATATCATTTTCCAGGTTCTTCAGTCCCTTAATGTAGAAGCTGCTAGATGTTATGTTATCCTGATTATGTTTCCACAGTATTCAAATTGTTTCTTCTTGGCAGCTTGTAATATTTGTTCCATTTGCTGCTATCTTGACTCTGTCCCCTTTATTTTTACTTTTCAATATTCATTTTCACAAACTTTTGAGTTACAAATTTTTCTCTATCTTTCCCCTTTCCCCTTCACTCATCCAAAAATGGCTAGCCTACTGAATACCCCTTTTCCCAATCTATTCTCTTATATCCTCCCCCATTCCTCCCCCCAACTTGCTAGTAAGGAAAGATGGATTTCTATACCCTAGTCCATGTATATCTTATTTCCTAGTTGCATATTAAAAAAAACAATATTTTTTATACACATTTGTCTTTAAAATTTTGAGTTCCAGATTTTTTTCACTTCTTCTCTTCTCACCCACCCCCACTGGGAAGATAAGCAATTCAATATAGGTTGTACATGTGTGGTTATGCAAAATATTTCCATTGTAGGTATATTGTGAAAAACTAACTGTATTTCCCTCCATCCTATGCCCCCCCTCACTTATTCTATTTTTCTCCTTTGACACTGACCCTTTCAAAAGTGTTTGCTTCTAACTACACATTTCCCCAATTTGCCCTTCCTTCTATCATCCCCCCACTTCTCCCCTTCCCCTGCATTTTCCTGTAGGGTAACATACCCAATTGAGTGTGTATGTTACTCCCTCCTTAACCTAAATTCAATGAGAGTAAGGTTGTCTCATTCCCTTTCACCGTCCTGCTCTACCCCTCCATTGTAACAGTTTTCTCTTCCTTCTTTTATATGAGAAAAATTCAGCCTAATCCATCTTGCCATTTCTCTTTCTCCTGATATATTCCTCTTTCACCTCTTAATTTTATTTTTCAGATATCATCCCTTCATATTCAATTCGTCCTGTGCCCTCTGTCTATGGATACATGTACATACATATGCACACCCTCGCATATATATTTATACACACCTACACCCTCCTATACATACATCTATGTGTATGTATACATATATGTGTGTATGTATGTATGTGTATATATATTCCCTTCAACTGTCCTCATACTGAGAAAAGTCTTATGAGTTACAATTATTATTCTTCCATGGACAAATGCAAATAGTTCAAATTTAATAAGTTCTTTACGATTTCTTTTCCCTGTTCATCTTCTCATGTTGCTCTTGTTTCTTGTATTTGAAAGTCAAATTTTCTATTCAGCTTTGTTTTTTTCATCAAGAATTCTTGAAAATCCTCTATTTCATTGAATGACCATGTTTTCCCTTGAAGCATTATATTCAGTTTTGCTGGGTAGGTGATTCTTGGTTTTAGTCCTAGCTCCTTTGACTTGTGAAATATCATATTCCAAGCCCTTCAATCCCTTAATGCAAAACCTGCTAGGTCTTGTGCTATCCTGATTGCATTTCTACAATACTCAAATTGTTTCTTCCTGACTGCTTGCAGTATTTTCTCCATTACCTGGGAACTCTGGAATTTGGCTATAATATTCCTAGGAGTTTTCTTTTTGGGATCTTTTTCAAGAGACAATTATTGAGTTCTTTCAATTTTTATTTTGCCTTCTGGTTGTAGAATATCGGGGCAATTATTCTTGAGAATTTTTTGAAAGATGGTGTCTAGGCTCTATTTTTGACCATGGCTTTCAGGTAATCTGATAATTTTTAAATGATCTCTCCTAGATCTATTTTCCAGATCAGTGATTTTTCCAATGAAATATTTCACATTGCCTTCTATTCTTTCATTTGTTTGGATCTGTTTTATAGTATCTTGATTTCTCATAATGTTATTAGCTTCCATTTGCTCTAATCTAAATTTGAATGAATGATTCTCTTCATTGAGTTTTTAAAATTTCTTTTCCACCTGGCCAATTCAACTTTTAAAAACATTCCTCTTCTCATTGGCTTTTTGGGCCTCTTTTGCCATTTGAGTTATTGTATTTTTAAGGTGTTATTATCTTCAGTCAGGTTGTTGCCTTGCTTTTCTTGGTTTTCTTGCATCTCATTTCTCTTCCCAATTTTTTCTCCATTTCTTTTACTTGGTTTTCAAAATCCTACTTGAGCTCCTCCATGACCTATAACCAATTCATATTTTTCTTGGGAGCTTTTGAAGAAGGAGTTCTGACTGTTGTCTTCTTCCTGTTCCATGCTTTGATCCTTTTTGTCCCCAGAAAAGGAATCTATGGAAGGACTGTGTTTCCTCTCCTTGCTCATGTCACCAGTCAATTACTTGACTTATGAACTCTTTGCCATGGTAGAACTCTGCTTTCAGAATAGAGAGAGCTTTGTCCCAAATAGCTGGAGTTTTTAGCAGATGCCACAGCAATTAGGAGGGTGCCCCCTCTGCAGCCCCCACAGGCTCTGACACCTGGCCACACACCCCAGGACCCCACACAAGACTGGGACACAGATCAAAGCAGGTTAAGGCAAAAGAAATTACCCTCTGAATGGTCACTTGATCATCCTACAATCTGCAGACCAGGAACTGCTGAGGTAGCCATGCTGCAGCAGCTGCACAGCCACCACACCTCCGCCACTTCTTGCCCTGGGGTCAGGGGCCAGACCTTTTTCTTCCATTCACCCCATTCAAACAGAGTTCCACACCAATATTTTACTTTGTCTTTGGCATTTATGGATTGAGATGTCTGGAAACCACCACAGCTGCTGGTGCTTCACTCTCCTGAAGTCTACTCCAGCCAGCCACTGCTTGTCAGGGCTGTCCTGGGGCAAAAACTGCACTGCTCAGGCTGGGCTGTGCTCGGCTCCCAGTGCAGTGCCATATACCCTTCCTGCCAGCCTGCTGGGCTACCTTCAGTGGGAAATTTCTTTCTCTCTGTCACTTCATGGGTTCTGTAGCTCTAACATTTGTTTAGAGTCTTTTACATGTATTGGAGGAGGTGGAAGCCTGAGCCACAGGGAAGTCCTGTTTTTAACTCTGCCCTCTTGGCTCTGCCCCCTTTAATTTTTTTATCTATACATTTTTCATGTATACATTTGCACTATATAGATGTATATATACATGTATGTCTTTTGTGTATTTATATATGTTTTTACACATACATATCTACATATAATTATATGCATATTTGTCTATATCTAATCTCATGCAGATATATCCCTGTATACACACAATTTATCCATATAATCTCTCAATATAGATATAGATGTATATATATATGTATATGTATTTATATATATGAATATCTATATAGATATCATGTATATATCTATACCTTAGTATATCTATATCGTGCTAGAGTATGTGTTCATTATTTCAATCTTTCTTCTTGTATTAGAACTAAGTGGGTTTATTTTATCTTTCTTTGATTCTGGACTTTATGTTCCAGTGCCCTGCAGCTGATGCTAAAGCCACAGCAATTTAGTTCTGTGCTGTTCCCTGTGTCTGCAGATTTTTTAAAGATCTTCTCTCCTAGGTTAGATCAACAATGTTGTGGCTATTCTATTACCAGCTTCTGTCTCCAAGACCTATTTGCCAGTGATAGGGTGATAATAGGTGTTCTTAATTTAGCACCTGGAATCTGGCTCTGAGACCTTTTTTGGTAAGAGCAACAGTATAATGATCCCTGTATATGGAAGCTGAATCTTTGATCATCTTTCAAGAATTGTCAAAGAAGCATCTTCTTAACCCCCATCCAAACTACCTCCTCCAAAGTCTTCTGGGTGTTATGAAATCATCACCATCACATCTTTGCTTGAAGGCTGAGGTAGAGACGGCAATTCTCTCTCTGTGGTGGGAAGGAAAAAAAATGTTGTGGCCTTTTTATTTTTCCAAGTTCTCACTCCTCTATTTCAGCTCCCCCATGTTTCACAATTCCTGATATGATCACTTGCTTATCAATTAAATTTATGACTTTATGCTTTTTTTCTTCTTAGTATATTAATTCTTTGTTTTAGAAGATCCTTGGGGACAGAGTTGCACTGCTTCCTTTTTTTTATCTAATTATTGACTTTTATTTCTTTTTCTTTGCTTATTAAATTGTGTAGAGATGCAATTTTTCTCCTTGACCAAAAAGTTTTGGCTCACTACCTGATAAGAATTTTCTGTGATTAAGGTATCTATTCTTTCTATGATTTATTGTTGACCCAAAAATTCTTTATGATCAAATATTTAGTCACCATTTAAATTCTAATGCTTTCTTCAAAGTTTCTTCTTTTATAACAATTTTTTTGTGTTGTGTACAGTGATGATGTGTTTATTATTTCTGCTTCTTTGTTTACAATATTTTTATGCCTTAGCACATAGACAATTTTTAAAATATCAGGCACAACTGTGTAATAGGTATATTCCCTTTATGAGAAATACTAAGTTACTCACCTCCTAATTTATTGTTTAACATATTCCTTCCTTCTTTCTTTTTACTTTGCTTCTTAATACCATAAAAAAGTCACAAGCACTACTACTTTTGTCCCACCACCCAGATATTCTCCATCAGTGTGCTTGAGGATACCTAGTACCCACTGGAAATTCCTTGATTAGCACTTAGGACGGTATTTTATGTACTTTGGGACTTTCTTACTTCTGTTTTAGATTTCTGGTCTGTTTACCTGTGCTCTTGTTGGCTTCTCTAGCAAGATTCTTCTTTCAAAGATTGCAGTTTTGGGATTTTTGAAGCAATTGTGGGCTGGATGAGGGAGTTTACTGATTTTTTTTCTTTAGATTTCGTGGTCATTTAAAAAAAAAAACTGATTCTCTTTCTAGATTATTGCCCAGACTCAATATCGTTTCTATTATGCTGTTTTGAGGTTGAGTATATGATCTTTTCCAGGAATAAATCATGCATTGTTTTCATATACCCTGTTGTCTTCCATAAACAAGAATACTTAATACCATTTTATGACAATAAAAGAATATGAATGCCCATAAAGAAAAAATCCTGGGGTAATCTAAGTTTGTTGTTGTTGGTCTTGGTTGGGGGTTTGTTCAGGTGCTTTTTTGTTTTGTTTTGTTTTTTGTTTTTTTGCATTTTTCATTTGTTTTTTGTTTTTAAAGAGAGCATAATGGTAAAGAGAGCTTTGGTAATCCTCTCCTACCTATCCTATAGCTGGAAAGGGAGGAAACATTACTACAGGTGTCATGAAAATTTAGAAGAGGAAAATACATATATCTTCTATGCAGAACAAGTATTTCCAGTACTACAGGTCCCTAGGTGGGGTGGGGCCTAAACCCAGTTCCCCAATCTGGAATATGTACATTTAATATTCTGATGTCACCTCTAATATCCAGGGTTTCCTTATTTATAAAATAAATTTTCAGACTCCATCACTCCTTTCATAATAGGGGGTTCCCAGGTTGTCTATTATATTGGTTGTACATTTTATATAGAAATTCACATTTATAATGTCATAAACATTCTAAAAGAAGAGTCTTGAATAATATTTCAAGCTCCACACCTCCTACAAGATGGCTGAGACACTCTACTCTGAGAATTCTGTTACAATAGCATGTTATGATGATTCCACTCCCTTCAATATATCTTTTTTTTATATAAACTACAAGTTCACAAAATCTTCACAAGGAAAGAGAATAAAGAGGCCATTTATTCTAAGTGTAATTGAAAAAAGAATATCCTCTATAATATCTTTGACAAGTCATCATCCAGCCTTTATTTAAAAACCACTAGTAAAGTGGATATTACTAACTCCGGAAGTAGCCCATTCCACTTAGGGATAACTTTAAGTAGGGTATGTGTTATTATGCCAAGCCTCAATATATCTTCCCATCACTGTCTAATGCTCCTAATTTTCTTGTATTGGAACAAAGAGTAGGTAAATAGTGTCATCATGTATGAACTCTCATTTCCTTGCAGATACATGATATTTTCTTCTTTCTTCTAGTATTCATTGTTTGATCAATGTATATTCTCCCTCTGTGAATGCAGATGGTACCTCTCCTACACGCTAACATACCATCTTCATTAGTTTTTCATAAGTGGAATAATTATTCACTTGGCAGTCATAACAGGCTAATTTGATTCCTGACTGACAGATATGGAGTCTTTTGCCAGATTCATACTGAAAAAAAACCTTTTCATTCTGTTAGAACCTGAACAGTTTGGTGCTTCTCTGAAGTACTTTCAAATTACCTTCAAAAACTCAGGGTTATCTCTATGCTATGAGAAGATATCAATGCATGACTAGTGTAGAAGATACTTATGTATGATCAATCAATACTCACAGATTTATTGCTAATTACATCATGGAGCAATTATCTACATGAGTATCATTAGATCATGAAACCTAAAAAGTGCATGCTGTAATGATGGAAAGCCATCCCCCAAAATATTTAGTGAGGGCATGGAAATTTCTGCAAGATGTATATTTGACGAACAAGTTAATCAAAATGATGAGAAACAGATGAGTATAAAATGATGAAGGAATAACTCGGTCCCACTGTAATTGAATTCGCAGGTTTTATTTGCCAACAAAATCACCATGATTTTTTACTTACATAAGTGAGTTTCTGAGAACCATTCATGAAGAGTTTGCATGCTATTTACTAGGGATATTATGGTGATAAGCAAAAGCCAACCTCTCTCTACAGAAAAAACAAGTGGCATATTCCTTAGCACGTTATATAAATATTTAAAATAATGTTAGAATGAAGGCTTTGCTGTACCTTAGCCTTCTCTATTGCTGACATGTGATAAACATTGTATAATAATGACATAATAAACAAGGGCATGTACTTCTGCTGAAAAGCACTTTCATCCACTGATATTTTGTATTATGTGATGTTGTTCATCCAAGTCCATTATTCATTAAAATTTATTTTGGTTGTCAGATGTAGAGTAATCAAAGGATTAGTCTCAATTTTTTTAATACTTTTGACTTTAAGGCCACAATATGAGTATTTTCCTGTGGTCCAACATTATTTTGGATTTCTATCGACCTATCTGTGATATGTTGTAAATTGCCTAAAAACTGCTGAATTAGTGGAAATATAGGTAGTTATGAATTTTTTCCCCATTTGTGAATATAAATTTTATTTCTTCTTCATATTTTCAAAAGTCTAAGGGCGGTAATCCAGACCACAAATTGATATTTTCCCAACAACTTGAAATGCTTTCAAATAGTTCACATAATTATTATCTGGCTCCAGCATAACCTTGTCTATAGTGTTTCATTTCATTACAATATCAAATTTGACTTAACAGACCAACCTAAGTCATGCCTGCCTTACAACATGTGGCATGTGTGCTTTGTGGCTTTACATGTGCTGTCCAGCACCAAGACCAAGAAAAGAAGGGTTTTACTTAAAAGTTCTTGAATTAGACTTTGTCTTTCAAATGGATCACACTAGTCTACTAAAGTAAAATCATTCCTATACAACTGAGTGTTTTTCAGTGTCTTATACTGTTAGCATATCATTATATCATGTTAGCAGAAGTTAATATGTCTGAAAATTATTGCCAGAATTTTAAACAAAAATTCCAGGAAGCCTAAGGATTTCCAAATAGTGTAGCATTAAAAAGATATTAGAGATCATCTAATACAAATCCCACATTTTATAAATTAGGAAGCAAATGTTCAGAAAGGTACATGAAGTACTAGTGTGTGTTCATGACTAAACCATCATTACTACCAAACTCTTATGCAGGCCCAAATGAAGAAGAGAATATCCAGGTGAACTCTTCTGTTATGGGTAAAGATCGACACTAAGAGTATCACGTTTCATGATATTCCATAAGAAGCAGTGCATTGTCCTTGAACGTATATGCCCATTCTTCCCATATTTCCTGACTGGAGCAAGCAATAGGAGTGTAATTCAAACTTTGAATTCTTTTCTGGAGTCTCACTGTCCAGCCAGCATGAATAGGTGTTTTGAATCCATTGAATGTTAAATTTGAATTTGCTTTCTGGTGTGCACTGTGAACTGTGAATTTGTTTATTCAACTTATTGCCTTACTTCACGTAAATTAAAATTGTAGTTAGGACATATGAAATTGACTTAAACATTAATTTTTTTTAATGAGAATTTTTATGTTAAATGAGAATTTCTTGCATTTTAATTAAACAAACTTTTTTTATTATTATTAAGGGCCAACTCTAGTAATGTATGAGAATATGCTAAGAACTTGACCAAATTTTTGTCTTTTTGGAGGGGGGAAAGCAGGGCAATTGGGGTTAAGTGACTTGACCAAGGTCATACAGCTAGTAAGTGTCTGAGGCCAGATTTGAACTCAGGTCCTCCTGATTCCAGGGCTGGTGCTCTATTCACTGTGCCACTTAGTTGCCCCAAAATTTAACAGTTCTTTAAGAATTTCTTTAAGAACACAACACTTATTCTATTCCTCTAAAGGGAAACAAAGGGAATAATATTATATCTACTATGTGCCAGACACTGTGCTGATGATTTTCAAATCTACCTTTCCCACCTCATTCTCTCTACTGACCTTCAATCTCACATCTACAACTATCTTTCAGATATCTTCACCTGGATGTCCAGTAGATAGATGAATCTCAAAATGTAGAAAACAGTACTCATTAGATTTCCCTCTAAATTCTGCCCCCCTCCTACCGTCCACATTGCTGTAGAGGGAAGTACCATCCTCCCAGTCTATAGGCTCACAAACTAGAAGTTATCCTAGATTCCTCACTGTCTTCTACCACCCATACACAAGCTATTGCCAAAGCCTGACAATTTCATCTGTGTAACATCTCTCCAATATGCCTCCTCTGTCCTCTGACACTGCTATCACATTAGTCCAGGCACTCATGACTCACATATTGATTAATGGAATATGCTATTAATAAGTCTCCCTCCCTCAAGTCCCTTCCTATTTAGTCCATTCTCCACTTAGACCACTAAAGTGATTTTACTGAAACACTCATGTGATCACATCAACTCCTATCAATAATCTCCAGTTGCTTCTTATTGCCTCCAGGATCAAATAAAAATTTTGTTTGCAATTCAGTCCTTTATAGCCTAGCTCCTCCTTACCTTTTCAGTCTTCTTTCATCTTATTCCCCACTACATATGCATGGATTCAGTGTCACTGGTGTCCCAGCTCTTCCATGAACAAGATACTCCAATTTCTTGGCTCTGGGAATTTTCTCTGGTTTTACCCTATGCTTGTAGCGCTCTCCCTTCCATGCTTTGACTACAGACTTCCCTGTCTTCCTTTACATTTCAACCAGAATTGTTCCTTCTACAAGAAGTCTTACTTAATTCAAGTGCTTACTGTCATTTAGTTATTTTCTATTCATCCCTTACATATAGTATACACTTTGCATATATTTATTCGCATGTCGTCTCCCCTTCTAAACTATAAGCTCCTTGAAAGAAGAGAATGTCTTTTGTCTTTTTCTGTGTATTTTTAATGTATTATTTTTGTAGGGGGGGGGGAATCAAGGCATTTGGGGTTAAGTGACTTGCCCAAGGTCACACAAACAGTAAGTGTGTCAACTATCTGAGACTGGATTTGAACTCAAGTCCTCCTGACTCTAGGGCTGGTGCCCTATTCACTGAGCCGCTGAGCTGCCCCTTGACTCTTTTTGTATCTCCAGCACTAAGCATAGTATCTGGGACATAGAAGGTGTTTACTGAATTAAATTGAATGTAATTTTATTGAATTGTAGTCAGTAAAGGATATGTCTGTTACTAGTAGTTTTCTACATATTTATAAGGTTTTTACTCTGGAATAGACTTTAAATTTCTGAAAAGATATCTTTGGTAGGTGAGAAATTTGAATATCCCTTTCTATTGCCATCCAATAATTACAAGAGATGTATCTTATCTAACTTTGATGAAAATTCTATTCAGATTCTTTTTTATTCTTTCCCATTCTTTTCCCATTGTTACTGTCATTAGCTCTATCTAACTCTCAGAATATTATATTGAAGCCACCTACCTCACAGGGTTATTGAAAAGATAAAATGAGAATACATGTTAAGGAAGCTCTGAGGGACTTCTTGGAGCACAGATGACTGAGTAATCAGGGAATCACCTAAACTCTCCCATATTCATTGCCAAACAACTATAATGGCCCCAAATGAATTCTAGAATGATTGAACCAACAAAAAGTTGGTGGGAAACTATTTTCCAGCCCAAGACAACCGGGAAGGTCATTAGGAAAGGTCTTTTTTGCTTCAGTAAAAGGGGAGTGAAGTCCAGGGCAGGCAGCATCCCAGCAAGCCAACAACAGACCCTACCTCAGCAAGCCAGCAAAAAGGCCCTGGGCCTGAGCAAAGCACCAGAAAACCAGGTAGATGCCAGCACCAGGCCCTTCAACATGCCTCAGAGCAGCACCAGGGCCTCCCATGTACCTCAGAGCAGTGCCAGTCACTCCCACATTCCTCCCTCAGTACAGCACAAGGCAAAAAGTATATATACAACAATTCACTGAAGACAACTCTTTAAGAGTAGAATTGGCCAAATTAAAAAAAGAGGTAAAAAAGCTAATGGAGGAAAACTAGTCCTTAAAGATTAGAATTAGACAAGGGCCAGGTTGGGGAACACGCAACCTCAAGGCTACATCTGGCCCTCTAGGTCCTCAAGTAGGACCCTTTGATTGAATCCATTCTTCCTAGAAGAAATCAAATTAATAAAAGGATTTATTTTGTAAAACTTGGACTAGGGGGGGCGGAGCCAAGATGGCGGCATAGCAGCAGCAACATATCGCAGCTCTCACATAGCCACCCCAAAATACCCATAAAACAGGACTCTAAACCAATCCTGGAACTCCAAAACGCACACAAAGATACTTCCCACTAAAGTCAGCTCGGCTACAAGGAACCATATCAGCACTGCAAACCTAAACCAGCCTGGCCTGAAGTCAAATATGAAGTTGGGGGGTGGGGGAAGAACAATCTGATAGTCCCTGCACTTGGGATAGTAGCTAACAAATCCTAAAGGTCAATGGAGTATGGGAGAAGAACTAAAGGAGAACTACTATGAATGGGAAGGATGGAGGGTCAAATTTCACTCTAAATAGGGTATTAAATTCTCAGCAACAGGAGTGTTGCTATATATTTAACATATAGGGGCATCATTTGGAACTTTCTTTCACTGATCATCTTTAAAGACTACTATATCTACCCATCCTGCGGAAATACATGCCTCCCACAAAATACTAAATTCCTTTTATTTAGAACAAACTAAATCCAGACATCTCCTTTATTGTGACAATATCCCATATTCTTTTTACTCTATGTTCATGTCATTTTAGTCATGATTAATCTAGACCTTAGCTCTAAAAGTTTTTCATTGTGTCTTTAAGTTTACATGAATGGACATCAATATTCAAATATCTATTTCTTTCATTTCCTACCTTCTCAGCAGTTTTCTTGCTAGCATTTGGGTTAAATGTTCTACACATCAGTTCCTTGCTGGTATTTCTAGTTATTAATGGCTTTGGTTGCTACTTTCATACCCAGGAGAGCTCTGTGCCTGACACGTAAGGAGTATTGTTGCTTATTGAATAAGAAATAACATCTTTCACTCTCCATCTAACCCTGAACTTAGAGGCACTCTTCATCCAACAGTGAACTTATAGATGTAGTTTGAAACTAACCCTGAAATCATACTACTGTGTAGTGATAAAAAGAATAAGAAGAATGATTTAGCAACTCCTTATTATGTGCTAGGCACTATGCTTATTGTTAGAGATACAAAGGAAAAAGGAAATATTGCCTACTACCTAGGCATTTACATTTTACTATGGGTGAAAAAAAATATATATGTACCTATTCGTAAACTTTGAAAAAGTATACAGAAAATCAAAATAATTTTGTCAGAGAACAGAGAAAACTTCTCGTATGATGTAGTACCTGAGCTGAATTTTGAAGGAAAATATCAATTTTGAAAGGTAGAGGTGAGGAAGAAGAGTGTTCCAGCCAAGGAGAGCAGCCTAGTTAAGGGTACAAAGGCCAGAAAAGAAGAAAACTATTGGGTCAGTTTGGGTGGAATGCAGACTTTGTGAAGGGGAGTAAAGTGAAATAAGTCTGGAAAGATAGATTGGAGTTAGACTGTGAAGGATGTCAAATGCAAAATACCAGGATTTCTCTTTTGTCCCAGAAGCAATAGGGAGTCACTGAATTTCCCTTAGGAAGCAAGTGACAATGTTAACCATGTACTGCAATAATATAAATTTGAAAGCTACATGAAAGAGAAATTAAAATAAGGGAGAGTTTATATACAGCGCAAAATCTTGGAAGAATATTGCAACAGGCTAAGTAAGGTGAAGCAGTCTTGAATTAGAGTGATTGTGATGTGAGTGGAGGAGGGAACAGATATAAGTAATATATATTGCATGTGGGAGTAAGACTTGGCAATTTATTGGATGTTGGAGGAGGTGATAGGGAGTGAGGTGACTATGGACTTGATTAATAGGGGCTATAAATATGTCCTTGACAGGAATAGGATGGAGAGTAAACAGACTATGAAGCTGTTTAATTGGGGGAAAATGTGCCCTTGGCAGAAATAGGAATGTTAGGAGGCAGGTAGGTTTCAGGGGGAAAGAATTAATTCTGCTTTGTATATTTTGAATTTCAGATGCCTATTGAACATCAAAGTGGTGATGGCCAACAAGGAGTTAGAGATACAGGATAGGAGGCTAGTAAAAAGATGAAAATTGGATAAATAAACTGGGAGTCACCTAAATAAAAAAGATAATAGAACCCAGGATAGCCTTTGGGCAGCTAAGTGGCACTGTGGATAGATTGCCAGGCACTGAGTCAGTAAGAGTCGTCTTCCTGACTTCAAATCTGTCCTCAGTCATTTACTTCATGAGTGACCTTATAGTGCCAGTGAAATATTTACAGTACTAACTGTGACTATAAATATTCCTGTATAGTGTTTGATTGCAAAATATAACAGACTGTCCATATAGAAGACAGAACCAAAGCATTTCTTTAGACACTGGAAAACCAAATCTCAACACTAGGAAACCAAATCCATCAAAGCAACATAAAAGTTAGTGCACCACAATGTAGCAGAGAGCCATGCCATCCTTTAGCCTTCCCACAAACCAATAGAAAATCAATATTTACGCACAAACCTCTCTATCTCCTTGCCTAAGCATCTTCTCTTTCCTATTGTCTCTCTAGCTCTGACTCCCAGATTTCTGTGGCTCTGCTCTATCCTTCAGCAAACTCCTATCACCACAGGATCCATATGACTACATTGAGCCTATTAGGGGGCAGAGTTTACTTTCAAAACAGGGAAAGTTTTCAAATTTCCCCTAGACCTATTAAGGGGCAGGGAAGATCTCCAAATTCCCATTCCCATTACAGATCTTCTGCAAGAAATCACTTAATCCTGTTTGCCTCATTTTCCTCATCTGTAAAATGAATGGGAAAAGGAAATGGCAAATCACTCCATTGTGTATCTTTACCAAGAAAACTCCAAAGGGGGTCACAAAGAGTCAGACATCACTAAAATGACTAAACAACAACAAAAATCATAGTTGATGAGATCAAAGAGTAATAAAATACATAGGGAAAAGAGAAGATGTTATTAGACAGACCCAAACAAATTGGGGCATATTTAATAATCCTGGGAAAGAAAGTAAGCATGACTAGTTAGATCAGAAGAGGAAAACCAGGTAAGAGTAGTTTTACAAAACAACAAAACACTAAGGAGATAGAATCAAAAAGTAGGGGCATTCAAGTTTCTATTAATGAAAAGAAAAATGAGGACAAATAATGATGGATGATATTTATATAATCTTTTATTGCTGCTAGACACACTAAGTGAATGGAACTTCTCAGCCACCATGTAAGTAGGCAGCACAGTTTTATTTTTTTAGCTCCATTTTATAGCTGAGGAAACAGAAGCTCAGATATTGTAAAGAATTTGCCCAGGGATAGTTTACCTGTCAGATCTATGGAGCAGGGAAGACTTCATGACAAAACAAGAGCTGGAGAGCATTACAAAATACAAAATGGGTAATTTTTATTATATTAAATTGAAAAGCTTCTGTACAAATAAAGCTAATGTTACCAAGATTAAAGAGGAAGTGGAAAATTGGGAAATAATTTTTACAACCAGTGTCTCTGATAAAGGCCTCATTTCTAAAATATACAAAGAATTGAGTCAAAGTTGTAAGAATAAAAGCCACTCTCCAACTGATAAATGGTTAAAGTATATGAACAGGCAGTTTTCAGGGGTTGAAAATAAAGATATCTATAAGCATATGAAGAAATGTTCCAAATAACTAGTGATTAGAGAAATGCAAATCAAAACAACTCTGAGGTACCACATCATCAGCATGATAAATGCTGGAGAGGATGTGGAAAAATTGGAACACTAATGCATTGTTGGTGGAGCTACAAACTGATCCAGCCATTCTGGAGAGCAATCTGGAACTATGACCAAAGGCATGGTTTAAATAAGTGCATATCCTTTGACCCAGCAATACCACATCTAGGGTTATGCCCCAAAGAGATCAGAGAAGTGGGAAGAGGACCCATATGTACAAAAATATTTATAGCAGCTCTTTTCATGGTGGCAAAAAATTGGAAAATAAGAGGATGCCCATCAATTGGAGAATGGCTGAACAAGTTGTGGTATATGAATGTAATGGAATGCTACTGTGCTATAAGAAATGAGGAGCAGACGGACTTCATAATAACCTGGAGAGACTTATATAAACTAATACTGAGTGAGAAGAACCAGGAAAAATTTGTACACAACCACAGACACAACGTATGTGTGACGATTAACTTCAATAGACTGGGCTCCTCTCAGCAATACAAGGTTATAGGAGAACTCCAAAAGACTCATGATTGAAGGAGATATGCACATCCAGAGAAAGAGGTGTGGAGTCTGACTGTAGATTGAAACAAACTTCTCGCTCTGTTTCTTTTTCTTTTTCTTTCTTTTTTTGGTTCCTTTTTTCCACTGATCATTCCATCAGTTACAATCCTTCTTTGCAACCTGACTAATGATTAATTGGAAGATATTTGTAGATCCTGTATCCTAGTGCATGCCGTCATGATGGGGGGGAGGAGAAGGAGGGGAAGAAAATCTGAAACTCAAGGGACTGTGGAACTAAATGTTGTAAACTAAAAGTAAATAAACCAATTTAATTAATTAAAAAAAAAAAAGAATTTGCCCAAAGTCACAAAACTACAAAGCGGTAGAGGTGAGTATTAAAGCTGGCTCTTCTGACTTTAGAGTTCATGGTAATAAAACTACATCACAGCTTATTTCCACAATAAGATATTACATAGCAACTAAACACACACACACACACACACACACACACACACACACACACACACACACACACACACACACACCACCAGCACCACCACCACCAGCACCACCACCACCACCACCACTATATTCTTTTCCTCAAGGAAAACAAAACAAAACTAAATAGTTTCATGTACATTGGATCAGGTGTTTGAATTCCATCTGGGTTCACAACAGAACAAGCTTTTGAAAATAAATGTTGCTGACTGCTTCTCCTTCGAGAATAGTTGTATAATAAAAACAGAAACTATACCTTCATCAAATTGTTTTGGAGGCTTTATATTTTTCCACAAGTTGTTCAGAAAAATTAGATTTCTAAACACATGTACCATCACACTTTCTTGTCTTTTGTAATCACATCATTAAAGCCACAAATATCAGAAACATTGTTTAAATAGGTTACTTTTGAAAGTCTAATGTACGTGTGTATGTGTATGTGTACATACATCCATACATTTATGTATACATGAAGTCATGTAAATAAATAAGCATTCATTTGATCTCTCAATCTAAACTCATATTGCATGGAATCTAAAAAGAATATTGTTTTTCACTTCTAAGCTTTCAAGTAGCTTGAAAATTGGCAATCATATGTACTAGCTGACATGGAGAGAAGTATTTTCTATCAAGAATGGGAGTGAACATGCTCCTGAAAACATGTATAAAGTTACATATCTCCTGATTCATCTGTATAAGAACAGTAAGAAGATTATAGCATGTTCAAACTGTTGAGTGGAGAGTGGGGAAAGGGGAATCTTTTTCCTAAATTGCTAATTGTGCTTTCAAATGAGACACTTCCCAGCAAAACCCCACGTAAAACACATTCCCAGAAAACAGTTTACCAACCCTAAACAGAAAGGAGGGAGGCATCCTTCCACTTAGACACTATGGAAAAATTGGATCACTGATAATCATATTGGAATAATTTTTTCTCAGGTTTTTTATTTATATTGTGATTATGCATATAAGTTATAAATGCATGTTTATACGCATGTATATATGTAGCTAGAAATAATGACTGATAAATTCTTATGGCTATATTTCCTTGCCCCATATTGCTTTACATAACAATCCCTTGTATATTTCTCTGAAACTGATGTATTTATAATTATTTAATGAATTTGTCAGGGTATAGTCTCAACAATGGAATCTCTTCTCTTACCTCCTACTTTTAAGTTTGAGTGACCTTTATCTGTTGTACTAAAAAACTATTAACTCGCCTCCTTTTTCAAAGGTAGTATTCTCTAAATGTTTATGATCAGGTAACTTCATGAATAAAAACTTTTGAGCAAGCACTTCTGATATGTTTATTTGGAAATTATGTTTGCTACTGCGCTAAAACATGTTTTATGATAATAAGTAATATATATTTTATGTTTCTTAAATTAATGGTAAAATATTTTATTTTAATTATTATTCGTGATACGTATATTATAAAGGAGACAGCCAGGGGGCTCAGTGGATAAACCTTTGTGGTCCTGGGCAAATCACTTAAACTCTGTTTCCCTTGATCTACAGGAGAATTAAATGGCAAAGTACTCCAGTGTCTTGGAGAAGAAAATTTTGTAGGAGGTGTGGTTCACAGGGTCATGAAGAATCACATGTTACTGAACAGCAACAGTTATAAATGACTATATTTTACTAATAATTAAATAATTTGATCACTGGAGCTAACCAAGTAAATGAATTTATTTATTTAGATCATTTTATTAAAAACAAATGCGAATAACCATATTTATTGACAGCTTTTCAGGAAATGTAATATTTACCTGTGTGTTTCAATATCCACATTTAGAAAATTAAAACCAAACGAAATTTCTGATTTCCACTCAGCATAAAATTATCATTAAAAAAATCTGGTGGGGACTTAGGTGGTACAGTGAATAGAACACTAGCCCTGTGTATCAACAATGCAATATTCATAATGCCTACAGTAACTATAAGTATGCTGATATGGTTAGTAATCATAAAATGTAACAGGCTCTCTACATGAGAAATATAGCTAGAACATTTATTTAAATGTCAGAAAACTGAGTCCCCAAACCAGAAAATCAAAGCCAACACAGTAGTTATAAAGTTGGCACATGTATTTAAAGTAGTAAAAACCCACATTCTCAAGCCTTCAAAACAGGACAGGGTACCTCAGGCAAAGATCCTCCTCTCCTCACTCATGACAACTGCTCAGCCTCCAGGCAGCTTGCTGCCAGCAGCTCTGCCCCCTACCCCCACAGTTCCAGTCCCTGGCAGTCCTCGGCAGGAGTTCTTAGCAGAGATTCTGGTAGGCTCAAAAAAAAGGAGTTCGCGTGCAACCACAGTCGCTGACACTGCTTCTACTCACCACGGCATGGAAGCTAGCTTGGTTTTAGCTTTCTCTTGCTCCACCCCTTCCTGCTACATCAGCAAGTTCAGGGGCATAGAAGATCTTCAAATCCCAGTATCATTACACTCTGGAATCAAGAGGACCTGAGTTCAAATCCAGCCTCAGACACTTGACACTTACTAGCTGTGTGACCCTAAGCAAATCACTTAACTGAGGTTTGTCTTACCCCACCCCTCAAAAAAAAACTACTCTTTTTAGACGTGCATCTGCTTAATGGATGATACCATTCCTTAATTCCCTATTCCTGTTTGTATCTATTAGTTGTATAAGGAACAGAAAAGTCATTTTGACTAAACCGTCATCCAGAAAAGAAAGCAGAAAGGTAGGTTGGACTTAGGGTGTGCTGGTAAATGTTTAACAAATGACTCTATGAAAAAAATAATGCATGCTATATTTTAAAATCATTAATGTTTTTTCTACCGTTATATTAAGTCTAAAAAAGCATCCTGGTAAAACAGCAGCAAGCCCCACATCAGCAAACCAGCAGGACATCTTGAGCCCCAGTGTGGTAGAAGAGGCAAATGTCAACACCAGGACCCCCCACATGCCTTAGCATAGCCAGGGGAACTGGAAGATTGCAGGTCTAGAATCACCACCTCCTTTAGGGCATCCTGGGGAAAACAGGCATCCTCCAGTCACCAGACCTCCATGTGCTACAGCACAGTCCTGGGCGAACACGTAGATACCAACCCTACAGTAGCCTAAGGAAACAGGCTGCTGTCAGCAAGCACCAGCCCTACCAAGCTTCAGTGCAGCTTCAGACAAACAGGCAACCTCTAGAGACCAGACCACCCTGTGCTTCAGTGTAGGTACAGAGAAACACAGAAATTAGGAAAAATCAAAACAGAGGGAGAAAAAGAACCTATTTCTCCAATGAATAGTGATGGAAAAATTCAAATAAGATACTGGCAAAGAGATTAAAACAATATATCACAAGGATCACATACCATGACAAAGTGGGATTTATACCAATAATGAAGAGATGGTTCAATTATTAGGAAAGCTATCAGCATAATTGACCTTATCAATAACAAAATAAACAGAAAGCATATGATTATCTTAACCGATCCAGTCTTTGATAAAAACATGCATTCCTATTAAAAATAAAACACTAGAGAACATAAATGGAGCCTACCAAATATGATGTTATGTTTATCTAAAATGATTGGCAAGAATTAACTTTAATTAGGATCAACTAGAAGTCTTCCCCATATAATCAGGAGTGAAGCAAGGATGCCCATTATCACCTCTATTAATCAATGTTATACTGGAAATGCAGGTATAGCAATAAGAGATGAAAAAGAAATTGAAGGAGTTAGAATAGGCAATGAGGAAATAAAACAATCACTCTTTACAGATGATATGATGGTATGCTTAAAAATCAACTAAAAGTAGTAGAAATCATTTACAACCTTAACAAATTTTTAGGATAAAAATAAGTCCACATAAATTGTCTACATTTTTATATATAAACAACAAAGGAATAGACAGAAGGAGAAATTCCACTTAAAATAAATACAAAGAATATAAAATACTTGGGAGTCTACCTGCCACAACAAACACAGTAACTATGTATACATATTTACAAAACATTTTTCACACAAATAAAGTCAATTGGAAAACATTAGATGCTCATGGGTAGGCCAAGGTAATATAGGAAAAATGACACTTCTACCCTTACTGAACTGGTATGCTGCTTCCTTGCTCCTACATCATTGCTGAAAGGGTTTTCATGTTATTTGGGGAAGACTCCAGCATGTTCCTGACTCACTCCACCATCTTGGCCTCAGAAGTGTCTCAACAGCAAGTTCTAAGGGAAAGATCATGTAATGAGATCTGTGATGCAGATTACATGATACCTCTACATGTTCATCTTTTGGGAAATAGTAGTCTACCCAAAATGAAAAAGAAGGGGAGAAAGGAGGTTTTAATCACTGTTGACCATCTCAGAGTGTAAAGCAATTTTTTTTTTTTTTAATAGAGCACCTGCACAATGGGAGGTAAGTTATGCTTGAAGGGGGAAGAAATTTTCCCTGTCATATGGATGCCTGGGTAATAGCTGGGTTCTAAATGCCCCATGAAGCAGATATTCTGCATAGGTAGGGGAAGGGTTAGAACTTCTTTAGCAGCAAAGGAAGAATGCAGATAATGGATAAAAGATAGATACTGCATTTAAGACAAACCCCACAACAGAATATATTGAGAAGAATGAAATGTGCCCCCTCTTCCCACTCTTTTGTTGGTTGATCACCTACTCTCTTGGGGTGACATCACACAACAAATGTAGCTAGAGTCATGAATATCACCAACCTCTGATCATGACTGTTGCATACTCGACCCCTGCAGCTTTTTGGCTGCCTGTTTTGTGCTTACTGATACTTAAACAGGGTAAGTTTGGCAAAGGACAGTAATAATCCTCATCTCAGTATGCACACAATATATGATCACTTTGCTTTTTCTATTAAAATCCATTTGATTTTCTTAAATTTCTGTTGCAGACTATTTGAATTTAAAACATTCCGTGAAACACTAGTTTCTTCAACAGGAATGAATACATCCTTAATTTCCCATAAAGTCCATTTTTTTCAGTGTATTTGTTGTCAGTTTTATAATATGTCATTCTGGGCTGAAAGTCATTTCCTTTGCTTTCTCAATAATTACATGATTCTCTGATTGCAGTGTATCATATTCTTTCCTTTTCTTTCATTTCTATTGATGATGAGTCCTTGCTATTTCTGTCTGGATTTCCTTAAAGCAATCAATCTATGACGGTAGGAAGAAAGAAATAGTCCTGGAAATATTACTCTGCTAATTCAAAAATTCTGATGAGGGGTCTTATATTCACTGATTGAGACTGAAATCAATCCCTGGCCAATTCATGGCTTCATTAGCTGCTGCTATCAAATAAAGCCATCTGAAAACACACTTCTGGTAATGAAGCCCTCAGAACGTAGCTAGGTTTTTCCTCCAATAATACCTGCATGGTTCATTATTCAGTCTAATCTAAGGATCTTCAAAAAGGATGAGAACCAATGAAATCATAGAATTTTTGATGAAATATATACAATTCTGATCACAGAATAACCAAATCAGAAAATCTCAGTGTTGAAAGGTGCCTCTTGGGCTATCCAAATAATGGAGAAAGAATCTACCTGAAAAAAAAATCACCACTTACAATTGCTTAACAAGAGGTCACCCTATTTGCCCTCCTAGGTAATGTTGGAAAGTTGTAATAGTTAAAAAGCTTTTCCTTATATTAAATCTGTCTTTTTTTTCCAATTTATTTATTTATTTTTGTTTTCAACATTCATTCTCACAAGATTTTGAGTTATACATTTTCTCCCCATCTTTCCCCTACCCCCCCACCTTAGATAGTGAGCCTACTGAGTACCCCTTCCCCCAGTCTGTTTTCTATTATATCCTCCATCATACAGCCCAACTTTCTACTAGTGCTAGATGGATTTCCAGACCCCAGTGCCTGTATATCTTATTTCCCAATTGCATGTAAAAAACACATTTTATTAACATTAGTTTTTAAAACTTGGATTTCTGTATTCTTTCCCTTATTCCCTCCTCACCTACCCCCACTGGGAAGACAAGCAATTCAATATCAGTTGTATATATGGTTATATATATGTGTGTATATATATAGGTTATGCAAAATGTTTCCATAGTAGTTATATTGTGAAAGACTAACTGTATTTCCTTCCATCCTATCCAATCCCTCACTTATTCTATTTTCACCTTTAACCCTGCCCCTTTTCAAAAGCGTTTGCTTCTAACCACTCTCTCCCCAATCTGCCCTCCCTTCCACCACGTCCCTCTGATCCCCTTCCACCCTGCTTTCCTGTGGGGTGACATACCCCGTTGAGTCATGTTATGTTATTATTTATGTCATTCTCTCCTTAAGCCAAATTCAGTGAGAGGAAGGGTGACCCATTCCCTTTCCCCTTCCTTATCTTCCCCTCCATTGTAACAGTTTTCTCTTGCCTCTTTTATGTGAGATAATTTACCCTAATCTATGTCTCCCTTTCTCCTTCTCCCAATATATTCCTCTCTCACTTTTTAATTGTATTTTTTAGATGTAATCCCTTCATATTCAACTCATCCTGTGCCCTCTGTGTCTGTATACATATACAAACACACACATACACCCACACACACGTACACCCTCTTACACATACATATACGTATGTATGCACACACATATTCCCTTCAACTATCCTTATACTGAGAAAAGTCTCATGAGTTGCAATGATCATTTTTCCATGTAGGAATGTAAATAGTTCAACTTCAATAAATTCCTCATGATTTCTTTTTCCTGTTTGCCTTCTCTTGCTCTGTTGCTTCTTGTATTTTTTAAACTTTTGTTTATTATTATTATTTTTTTATTTTTTGGTTTACATCATTGATTTCCACAAGATTTTCAGTTACAAATTTTCTCCCCATCTTTCCCCTACCCACCACCCCAAAATAGTGATCCCACTGTAAGCCCCCTCCCCTAATCTGCTCTCTCCTACATCCTCCTCCATCACCTCTCTGACTTTCTCATAGGGTAAGATGGATCTCCCAGTGCTTTTATATCTTATTTCCCAGTTGCATGTAAATAATAATAATAATAAATACTTTTATCATTTGATTTTAGAACTTTAAATTCTGGATTCTTTCCATTCCTCCTTTGTCACTCATCCCCACTGGAAAGTCAGGTAATTCAATACAGGCCATACATGTGTACTTACATAGAACATCTCCACAATGAACATATTGTGTAACACTGTCTATATTTCCCTCCTTCCTATCCCACCCCCTCCACCTTGTTTTGTTCTCTACTTTGTCCCTGTCCCTTTACGGAAGTGTGTGCTTCTAACATCCCTCTCCCCCAATCTGCCCTCCCCTCCATCCTCCCCCTTCTCATTCCCATCACCCCTACTCTCCTGTAGGGCAAGATACTCACTTTAGAGTGTATGTCATTCCTTCCCTAAGCCAAATTCAGTGAGAGTAAGGGTGACCCATTCCCTTTTGCCTTCCTGTTTTTACCTCCATTGTAACAGTTATCCCTTGCCTCTTCTATATGAGATGATTAAGCCCATTCTGTCTCTCCCTGTCTTCTCTCATTCTATTCCTCTCCCACCTCTTAATTACGCCTTTTAAAAATATCATCCCTTCCTATTCAATTGATCCTGTGCCCTCTGTCTACATGCACATAAAAACCCACACTCACATATGTGTTCATACTCATATATACCATCCTATATACACATATATGTATGCATACATATATGTATACATTTATATTCCCTTCACCTGTTCTCATGTTGAGAAAAGTTTCACAAGTTACAATTCTCATTTTTCCATGTTGGCATGTAAATAGTTCAACTTTGATAAGTTCCTCATGATTTCTTTTCTATGTTTACCTTCTCATTCTTCTTGTGTTTGAATCCCAAATTTTCTGTTCAGTTCTGGTTTTTTCCTCAAGAATGCTTAGAAGACCTCCACCTCAGTGAATGACCATATTTTCCCTTGAAACATTACACTCAGTTTTGCTGGGTAGGTGATTCTTGGTTTTAATCCTAGCTCCCTTGATCTCTGGAATATCATATTCCAGGCCCTTTGGTCCCTTAATGTAGAAGCTGCTAGATCCTGGGTTATCTTGATCACGTTTCTGCAGTATTCAAATTGTTTCTTCTTGGCAGCTTGTAATGTTTGCTCCTTGATCTGGGAATTCTGGAACCTGGCTATAACATTCCTAGGGGTTTTCTTTTTGGGATCTTTTTCAGGAGGTGATCAGTGAATTCTTTCAAGTTCTATTTTGCCCTGTGGTTCTAAAATATCTGGACAATTTTCCTTGAAAGTTTCTTGAAGGAATATTTCTAGGTTCTTTTTTTTTGGTCATGGCTTTCAGGTAGTCCAATAATTTTTAAATTGTCTCTCCGGTATCTATTTTCCAGGTCAGTGTTTTTTTAAAGGAGATCTTTCACATTGCCTTCTATTTTTTCATTTGTTTGGACCTTTACTATTCTGTCTTTTTGTGTAGTCTGGAGCCCTAAAATTTGTTTAGAGTCATATTGTATAGGTATTTGAGGTGGTATTGGGGGGAGCTTGCAGAGTTCTCTTGTTTCTATGCTGCCATCTTGACTCTGCCCCATTGCTTCTTGTATTTTTAAGTCAAATTTTCTGTTCAACACTCTTTTTTGTCAAGAATGTTTGAAAGTCCCCTCTTTATTGTATGACTATATTTTCCCCTGAAGCATTATACTCAGTTTTGTTGGGTAGGTGATTCTTGGTTTTAATCTTAGCTCCTTTGACCTCTGGAATATCATGTTCCAAATCCATCAGTCCCTCAATGTAAAAGGTTCTAGATCTTGTGTTATCATGATTGTGTTTCACAATGCTCAAATTGATACTGCCTGGATACTTGTAATATTTTCTTTCTGACCTGTGAACTCTGGGATTTGGCTATAATATTCCTAGGTGTTTTCTTTTTGGCATCTTTTTCAAGAGGTATCAGCAAACTCTTTCAGTTTCTATTTTGTCCTCTGATTCTAGAATATCAGGGCAATTTTCCTTTAGAATTTCTTAAAGGTTGATTTCTAGACTCTTTTTTTGATCATGGCTTTCAGGTAGTTGAATAATTTTTAAATCATCACTCCTGGATTTATTTTCCAGGTCAGTGTTTTTTCCGATGAAATATTTCATGTTGCCTCCTATTTTTTTAATTTGTTTGGTTCTGTTTTATGGTGTCTTGATTTTTCATAAAGTCATTAGCTTCCATTTGCTCCAATCTAATTTTGAAGGAATTATTCTATTTAGTGAGTTTTTGTGATTCCTTTTCCACCTGGGCAATTTGGTTTTTAAGGCATTCTTCTCCTTTTTGTCTTTTTGCATCTCTTTTCCCATTTGAGTTAGTCTATTTTTCAAGATGTTATTTTCTTCAGTCAGGCTGTTGACTGGCTTTTCAAGATTTTCTTTCATCATTCTTATTTCTCTTCAAAATTTTTCCTCCACTTCTCTTACTTGATTTTCAAAATCCTTCTTGAGCTCCTCCATGGCCTATGGCTAGTTCATATATTTCTTAGAAGCTCTTTTGATGCAGGAATTTTGACTTTGTTGTCTTCTTCTGGTTCCATTTTTTGATCCTTTTTGTCTCCCAAAAAAAGGATTCTATACTCTGGTTGCGCTTCTTCTGCATGCATTGCCAGCCAGTTACTTGACTTTTGAGCCCTTTGCCACAATAGAACTATGCTTTCAGAGTGGAAAGCTGTGTCCAAAATTGCTGTTTTCACAGTTGTCAAAGCTATGAAAAGAGCACCCTCTCTACAGTCACCACAAATTCTGGCACGCTGGCATTCCTTACCCAGGACCACTACCCACAATTGGGACCCAGATCCAAGCAGGTCAAGGCAAGATAGCCCTCTGAATGGTCACTTGGTCCCCCTATGATCTGCTAGAGAGGAGCTCCAGGGGCAGCCAAGCTGCCATGCCACATCTCACCCAGGGCACAGTTTAAACAGAGTTCTCCATTGACCTTTTACATTCTCTTTGGTGTTTATGGGCTGAGAAGTCTGGAAACTGCCACAGCTCCCAGTGATTCAGTCTCCTAAAGTCTTCACTGGGCAGTCTTGGTTGTGAGTCTGGGCCAGTGAGGCTCAAGTGGAGCTGTGCTTGGCTCCCAGCTCTGTAGGATAGACCCTTGCTGTTGATTTGCCAGGCTGCCTTCAGTGGGATATGTCTTTCTCTCTTTTACCTTATGGGTTCTGCAGCTCTAAAATTTGTTTAGAGTCATTTTTGCAGGTATTGGAGGTGATTGGAAAGGACTTAAGCAAGTTCCTCCTTTTACTTTGCAATCTTGGCCCCACTCCCTTAAACCTAAGTCTTCTTTGCACATTACACTGATTCTTTCTTGTTCTTCCTCATGAAGCAAAGCAAAATAAGTCCAATCCCTCTTCCACATAAGAATTCTTCAAATATTTCCAGAAAAAGGTGTTGTTTCCCCCAAATCCTCCAGGTTAAACACACACAGGTCTTTTAATTAATCTGTTGTTGTCATTCCTTCCCATCCCTTCCCCACATTGGCTGCTTTCCAATTTATTCATTGATAAATCCCCTAAAAAGTGCCTCATAAAGCTAAATAGAATACTCCAATTGTTGTCTGATTGGGGCAGAATACTGTGGACTATCATCATCTTCCTAACTCTAGACGTTATAACATTCTTAATGTTTCCTTTGCAGGTGCCAAAGTTGCAAATAAATCTTTTGACAGTGATATCATACTCATTTTCCCTTTTTGTTCATTTTTTGGGTGAGGATATTTTCCCTAACTAATGGTATTTTTTCAAAGCACTTTTAAAGATAGCTTTCAACATTCACTTTTATAAGATTTTGGTTTTTAAACTTTTCTCCCTCTCTCAGTTTCCCCTCCTCAAGATAGAAAGCAATCTGATATAGCGTGTCCATGTACAATCATATTAAATACATTAACAAATGAGTCCTGTTGTGAAAGAAGACTCAGAACCAAAGGGGAAAATCATGAGAAAGAAAAAAATGAAAAAATGAAAATAGTAGTCTTTGACTGGCATTCAGACTCCATAATTCTTTCTCTGGATGCTGTCTTTTGTCAAAAAAAAAAGCTCTTTCTGCATCTTTTGAGACATTTACATGATTTCTGTAGGTTTCATTATTGATATTGTCAGTTATGTTGACAATTTTCCTACTATTGAACCAGTGCTCCATTTCTGGTACAAATCTCACCTCATCACAATTTGTTATTCTTATGATAAATTGCTGTAACCTCTTTGCTAAAATTTTGTTTAAATTTTTTATATCAATATTCATTAGGTAATTTGGTCTTTAATTTTCTTTCTCTGTTTTGGTTCTTCTTTTTTAGGTATCAATACATACTTTCGTCCTAAAAAAAATTTGAAAGGACTCCTTCTTAGCCTATTTTACAAATAGTTGTGTTTTTTTTATATTATTGGAAATAATTGTTCTTAAATGTTTGGTAGAATTAATTTATAAATCTATGTGGTCTTGGAAATGTTTTCTTGGGAAGTTTATTGATGGCTTGTTTCATTTATTTTTTTTCTGCAAAAGGTTAAGTACTTTATTTCCCCTTCTCTTAATCTAAGTAATTCACACTTTTGTAAGTATTTATCCATTTCGCTTAGATTGTCAGATTTATTGAATACAGTTGACCAAAATATTTCCAAATTATTGCTTTAATTTCCTCTTTTTTCTGGCTAATTCACCCTTTTCATTTTTATATTCTTAATTTGGTTTCCCTCTTTCTTCTGAACACTGCCTCCCTCAATTTGCCCTCTCTTCTATCAGCCCCCGTATCCTTTTCTTTCCTCTTTTCCCTCCTACTTCTGTGCTCTCTTCTTCCTCCTATCTATCCACCCCTTTCCTTTTTGTTTTTCCTTTTCTCCTATAGGGAGAAATAAATCTCCCTATAGGGTGAGATAAATTTCTATACTCAACTGAGTGTATGTGAATAACACACTTCTCTGAGCCAAATCCAATGAGAATAAGGTTCAAATAACACCCATCCTCCTCCCATCTCTTGCTCTTTTTTTATAGTAGGTCTTTTGTACCTCTTCATTTGATGTAATTTACTCCATTCTGCCTCCCTCTTTCCTCTAAGTACAATCTTTTTTAATCACCCTTTTTTATATAATCACTTCAAAGTCAACTTATACTCACATCCTCCAACTACGTATATCCCTTCTAACTGCCCTAATAGAGATACAGTTTTCAAGAGCCACAAGTATCACCTTCCCATGTAGGGATGTAAACAGTTTAACATTATTGAATAACATTTTTTTTCTTTCTTATTTACCTTTTTGTACTTTTCTTTAGTCTTCATACTTATTTTCTTGAAATCCACTGTACCCTCAGAATTTCTGAAACATCCTTCAACTTATGCCTCCTATGAATTATACCTGTGAAGATTTTTTTAATCTAACTGTAATACTCTATATTCAAATTCACATCACTAAATCCAGTCTAAATTTTCAGCCTATCGAATTTTTTGACACTGACAATGTCATAAACATTTTAACTATGCCTCTTTGCTTTCCGTCAGCAGCAAATTTTCTGTCAGATTAAAATATTATGATTGCTCTTAGCAAAATCATTGATAAAACTATTAAATGCAATAGAGTCAAGTACACTAAGAGTACTCTCCTGGATACCTTCTTCCTAGTCTTTGCTTCTGGGCTTTGAACCAACTATGAATCTATCTAACTATTATGTTTTCTATCTCACATCTCTCCATCTTGTGGCTAAAACTGTCAAATTCCTTCATCAAATGCCTTGTTAAAATCTAAATGTAAGAAGGCTTTATTGCACATGCTCTAATTATCTATAATGAAGATACCCTGTTTCTGAGAAGACATTCTTCATTCCACTACTACTTAGTTGGGAACAGCTTCACTCCATCCCAGCTCTCCCTCTCCATTGGCTAAATGGCCAGAAGAGGCTTCATCTTTAAAACGATGCAACTAGGACAATTTCATTCTCTATTTTCCTGTGCTATTTAAAGGGGTAACTTTGACATCATGGGTGCCATGAATTGACTGGATAGAGGGAAGGGCTACCTTCATCTCTCCCTTTTATGCCCCATTATCCCATGTTCTAGACTTGGGGTTTGATGTGGTCTGTTTCATTTGTCTTTTTTTTTCAGTTCTAGCTAAAGGGAGTATAATCAAACCAGAACAAAACTTAAGCCATGGTCACCTTGGAATAAGGGTTTCAGGCTGGATATGCAGCCAGTCTTCCATGGGGAGGCCCTCATATGTCAGAGTACCTCAGTCTCAAGCCCAAGGGGGACTTAGGACTTGAAAGTCAGTGGGATTACACTGTATGGGAACAGACTAAGTCATAAACCTAATCCTTTCCTCCCCTCAAATACTTAGGTGGTAATGGGGAAAGAGGAGTGTTTATATAGTTGTTCTTTCTTTACTTTTGAAGTATACATTCCTTTGTAAAAGGTATTCTGACTGTTAAGTGGTTAAATGTGTCTGCAGTGCAAAAGACCGCTAGAATTAATGCAACAGCATCAGTGAGAGGTATAGCTAAGATTGCCAAAAACAGAATCCTGTAAAGTTTCAAGAAAATCCTAATACAGAAGCGCAATTTAATACACCTGGACCTTAGGCAGTGAGGGCCCAGATAGTCACAGCAAACAAGAAAACTCTATTTGTAGTATTTCCTTTCTCTCCAAGTCTGATAATGAAGTAAAAATAGGAAATGTGGTGAGTCTACCCATCATCTGAGCTTCAAGAAACTTTGCTGGGTCTTTGTGGTCAGTGCTTCCCTTACTATACATTAACTAACAATATTAGTAACAATAATAGTTATATTTATATGGTACTTCAAGTTTTCCAAAGTTTATAAATATATGTGAACATATGCATGTATATATGTTTGTGTGTAAATATATGTGTGTATATACGTATATATACACAAACATACATGTAGATTAACTTAATGTGATATTATTGTTTTCATAAATACTTCTTTTATACTGCATTCCAAAATTTTATAAAGAATTAAAGTTAAGTTTTCTTGTCTATAATTTGAAGGTTTGACTTCTTTAAAATTTTGTTTGAGGTTTGGACCTTTGATGTCTTTCGCTACTCTTGTACCTATAATGATTCTCTACAGTTGTTCAATACTCATGAGCTGTGGTTCTGATTACGTATGTTCTGTCAGTACCCTGCTGAGAAGTTTGTCTTGTCCTTCACCTTCGTGAAAACAGCTTAGATGCTGCCTCACTTTCTGCAAACTTATCTTGCTTGACAAATCCTTATTAGCTATTTTTGTCCTTTCCAAAATAAAATCATTGAAAACATAAATAAAATGGGTCAACTTCCTATCTTCTACCCTTTACCATTATGCATTCCACTCTTTTTTTAATTTTCATATTTTCCCCCATCATATATACCTTCTTACCACACATACGCATGCACAAAAACATAAACATGTATGTGTGTACGAGTGTGTGTTTGTGTGTGTGTCTCTATGTGTGTGTGTCTCTATGTGTGTATATATGTGTATATATGTGTGTCTCAGTGTGTATATATGTGTGTGTGCATATGTGTATATGTGTGTATATGTGTATGTGTATATGAGTATGTATGTGTGCATATATGTGTGTGAATGTGTGTATGTGTATATGTATGTATATGTATGTATATATGTGTGTATGTGTGTGTATGTGTGTGTGAATATGTGTATATATGTATGTGAGTGTGTATATATGTGTGTGTATGTGTATATGTGTATGTATGTGTACAGATGCATGTATGCATTTTTGTGTTGTTTTTCACTTTCTTTACTAGCTTAGGTTTATTCTAAGCTTTGGCACTCTGAAACAATTTGTGTTCATCTAATTCAGAATATCAAGGAGCAGAAACATAGACAAACACACTTCTTACCAAAGTACAGAGCTTATTCATAGCATGCAAATCATTGGCAGAACACCGACTCCCTCAAAAAAAAATGAAAAAATAAAAGAGGATAAAAGTGAACATATGCTTCTGCTTACTTCATCGTTTTCCTCATGTCTTGTTCAAGTTCTGGGAAACGAAGCTGCCTGTGTAACAGCAATTCTCTCCTTGGAATGTAAAGCTCTTCACAATCTGCTTCCAACCTTTTACTCCAAAGTGATCTCACATTACTTCCCCTCCTACATTCTGGGTTCCAGTTAAAATGACCTACTTAGTGTTCTTTGTATACACATTCCATCTCCTTCTTCTGTGTCTTTGCAAAAGTTGTCTCCTCTGACTTGAATTCTCTCCCTCCTCAACACTGCCTTCAACTCCCTTCAAGTGTCAGCATCAATGGCACACCTGTTACCAGAAGCCTTTTATGAATCTCTTATTTCAAATGTTTTTTGAACATTCAGAAAAAAATACTGAAAATTATGTCTCAATATAATAAGTTTATTTTTAATCCATCCTTATCATGAATTCTAATTTGAAGGGCTCACTTCCTCCAGTGCTCCTATCATTTTCAATCCATCAGGTAGTTATTCTTTGTGGTGAGAATCAGGTTCCAACTTTCGAGTCTTGTTTATTGATTCCTCCTTTTAAGGCTCAAATTACTATAAGCTCTTATTCTTTTAAAATCATTAATAAATTTTAATCTTGGAAGCTCAATTAGTTCTTTCCGCATTTCAACCATCTGAATAATTCTTTGCTTAGCTCCAGAGATGAGAGCCTCTCCTTCCTGAGAAGGTGTGAGCCAGATGAACTGAGCTGGAGCTAATTTATCTGCAGTTCAAACTGGCCTAGCTACAGCAACCTTCAGAGACACAGATTTCTCCAGTGCTCATCATGTCTTTTCTGTAATCTTTTTAAAGACTTATTGATAAATTAATTGATCACTAAGTTAAATAAATTCTCTCTCTCTGTTTCTCTCTGTCTCTCTGTCTGTCTCTCTGTCTCTGTCTCTGTGTCTCTGTCTCTGTCTCTGTCTCTCTTTCTCTCTCTCTCTCTTCTCTCTCTCTCTCTTCCTCTCTGTCCCCTCTAAGAGATCAGCAAGATTTATCTTGCCCTCATAAAAAATGCTGCCTCAAGCAGCAAACTTCATGAAATAAACTTTCTTTAGGTCTTATGGTTCTCTCTTGATTCTTTTAACTTATATAACACCAATCAACACAGCATAGTTGAGGGCTGCTAATGTGAATAATTTTAAGGCTCTAATCACAAAGTATAATGAGCACTCTGTTTATTCAAAACTAAACCTTGAGCCAAGAAACAAAAGCATGACATTCACAACAGAACAACTTATTACCAGGGTGACCATAAAGCCTTAAACGGACACAAAAGTATATAACATACTGTCCCCAGATACTTGTTTACACAACCAGGAGATCCCAGGCCAGGGTCTACCTTTAACACAGCACATCCCCAGAGGCAGCAGAGAACACAACACTCTCCACCCCTAGGTCATAGTAGGTAACAATCCCCTCAATATAAACAGTGTCCGAGTAAAGTCCTCTTGGGGGTGTATCCTTCTTCTCATGCTGCTGTTGCAGGCTCCCACATGGCCCTCTCAGGTGCAAACGTGCTCTAATGAGCCAAAGAGTCCAAGTCTTAACACTGCTCCTGCTTCCAAGTCCTGAGGGGTGCTGGGCAACAGAGCCAACAGGGTGGGTCCCGAGGACCATAGCACTTCTTCCCTCTCTCCATAGACAACTCTACCACCTGGGTCCCAACTTATCCCAGGGGGATGTAGAAAGAAAGTATGCTAGCTGCTCCTACTCTGCTACAAAGCCTCCATCTCAACTTGGGACTGTGTCCCAAGCTCCAAGTTTCTTCATCCTGCAGGTCCAGGGGCCAAAAGCTCCTGGTTCCTGCCTGATCTGTACACAGGCAGCTCTTTGCTTCTACTCCATGTCTCAACTCATAGGGGAAGGGACTGCTCCACTCCCAGATCTCCATGCTCCTGCCCCAGTCAAAGCACAGCAGGCTCTAGGGGTCCTTGCCCCCAGCTTCTGTCTCTAGTCTACACTACCCCAACTCCAGGGCAGCTCATCCTTCCCAAGCTGTATATGGGTAGGGGTCTCTCTGCTATGGGCCCTGGGCACAGCACAGTTCCCAGAACTCCACCCCTCCAGCATAGTCTGGGGCAGGGCTACTTCACTCAAGCTCTGGCTTTACAAAACGTAACACGATATTTGGGAAATAACAGACTATCCCAGTCTCACTAAACCATATATATTCTTTTAGTACTTTATTCTAGTCCAGGGTCCCTGTCTTCTCATGAGGGTTGGTATCAGAGTTTCCCTTTCTCTATCAAAGGTTTCCTCTCTGAACCTTGATGAGTGATTCACATTCATAGCCAGGGACCCCTTAATAATGACTACTCAGAGTGAATGTCCTGTGAGGGACCTCCTAAAGTAATATCTCACCTCAGAATATATATACACTTTTTACTAATAGGCTCAGAGCCAGAAGGCATCACACCCTATGTGGCTCAATACAGCTGTGAGTTACCAGGCTTCAAAGGACATTGATGCTTTGGATTTTTACAATTTGTCATGAGCCTGGGAAACTGAACTCCAACAAGAAGGAAAAAAAGAAACCACTTTGCTTGTACTTCCCCCCATCCAATTTTAAATCTGCTATTCCATGTTCCATTTCATGACTTTCTGTCCTCTCCTGATTTGTAACTGTTGCAATCCCTACCTAAACATTCAATCTAATCTGAAGTTAGTGGATTAGCTGTAGTATAGTTACTAAATGCCGCTCGCAAGACATTATCCATGAACAAATTATCTACGTGGGTGTTTTTTATTTTTTATTTTATAACTCCTAAGCTCAAGAGATTCATCTTCCTTGGCCAACCTGAGCATCAAGAATGACAGGCATATATCATCATGCTTAACCTGAAATTATCTACTTTAACTAAAGTATTCTACTCATTTCTCCCTATTAGTATATGAATTCTCTTTACCTGTTATTCTCTTTCCCTGCTATTACTACCTTGCCATGCATTCTTTACTCTTTCCATTAGCTCCTTGGCTTCCCTTCATCTGTTGAATCTCCCTGTTGCTAATCAACACTTTCTTAATTTATTTTTTTTTAATTTATGGAATAAAACAATCATTTCCATAACATAGTACAATAAAAAGATGACTGCACATGAAACTTCAAGTTCACTAATTAAAATGTTATTTCTTTTAAATACAAAGCAAATTTATCATGTAAATTTCCTTCTCCCCCTTTTTTCTTCCTTTCCTCCCCCCATCACCTCAGAGATGGCTGCCATTAGACAAAGAGGAATACACACATATGTATATGTGTGTGTATATATATATATATGTATATATGTGTGTGTGTGTGTGTATGCATATATGTAAAATTATTCTATACATACTTCTATTCATTAGTATTTTTTTCTAGAGGAAAAGAGCATCTTTCCTTATGTCATTTATAGTTAATTTCAGTATTTATAACAGTCAAAATGATTTATTCACTCTGTTATTCTTAAAACAACATTGCTGTTACTGTATATAATAGTCTGGTCATTATGCTCGTTTCACTCTTCTTTATTTCCTGCAATCTTTCCAAGTTTTTCTAAGATTATTGAGCTCATTATTTCTTACAGAATAGTATTCCATCACTATCATGTACCACAACTTATTCAGTCATTCCCCAACTGATGGGCATCCCTGCAATTTCCAGTTATTTGCCACCACAAATAAAGGTGCTATAAATATTTTAGAACTTACTGCTTTCTTAAACCCCCTCCTGGAAACCTGCTTTAAAGTACTAAGTCAAGACTTTAAACTGAATGGGGCTGCACATTTATGAATATTTCTACTGGAATCCAACTTGGCTTTATATCTCATTTCTTCATTACCAGCTTTTTTCAAGATCCTTCTCCTCAGTTTATCCAGTGAAGTTGTCTGTTTTCCAGTTCAGTTTACCTTAGTTCCTAGTAATTAGTAAGTCCTTAGAAGTTTGGCATATTTTCTATACTACTTTGGTAGGGACCAAAAAACAAAACAAACAAACAAGTTCTTATGCCTGATATGCTATCAAATTCAATGCCTGCTCTTTCCCAACCATAAACCTACTGGATTCCTATAAAATAAAATGAACAAAATCATTATTCTATGGTGGCTAAAAATTGGAATTGAAGGGATGCCCCAAGGGGAATGGATGAACAAATTGTGGTGTATTATTGTAATGGAACATTTAATGGAACATTTTTATGCTATAAGAAATGATAAGCAAGATGATTTCAGAAAAATATGGAAAGATTTACATAAACTTATACAAAATGAGGTGAGGAGAACCAGGAAAACAGTGTACACAGCAACAGCAATGTTGTATGACGAATTGTGAATGACAGCAATTCTCAGCAATACAATGATCCAAGACAATCCAGGAGGACTCGTGATGAAAAATATTATCTACCTGCAGAGAAAGAACTTATGTTGTCTGAATACAGACTAAAGCATTCTCTCTGTCTCTCTGTCTCTGACTGTCTATCTCTCTCTCTTTTTTCTCTTGCTCTCTTCCTCTGTCTCCTTCTTTCCTTCGTTCCTTCCTTCCTTCTTTCCTTTTCGTTCCTTCCTTCCTTCCTTCCCTCCTTCCTTCCTTTTCCTTCCTTCCTTCTTTCCTTTTCCTTCCTTCCTTCCTTTCTTTCTCTCTTTCTTTCTTTCTGTTGCCTTCATCTTCTTGAACAAAATGATTAATATGGAAATATTTTACATGATTGCACATGTATAACTTATATAAAATTTCTTACTGTCTCAGGAAGGGGGGAAGGGAAGTAAGAGGGTAGAATTTGTAACTCAAAACTGTGGGGAAAAGAATGTTAAAAAGATTAATTTTACATGTAATTGGGGAGAAACAAAATATTATTAAAATTAAAAATACCAATAATGGTAATACTCAAGAGTAAACTCTGCATGTTAAAAATAACATTTAGAGCAATAAATATGTTATGGGACGTTACATAATTTCTGTGTAGCAGGGATCCAAGGGTATTATAATATTATAATAATTAAATATTGAAATTTAGTTTTATTAAAGACAATTAATTATAGATTCAGATATTAAAGATTATAATAATTTAAAACAGCTCATTGGAAATTAGATGATAGCCATGAAATCATCTATCCTGAAAAAAATATGAATCAGTAAATTATAGGTGAGTGAATGTCTTACTAAGCACATTATAGTTATATTTTTATATATAGCATGATGTGTATGCTGTATACTATATAATATCTTTTTTTTCAAAAATAATAACAGAAGAGTAGCATCATAAGCATTAACTAGGGATGTGATAGCAAAACAAATTATCAACTTCTGTTGTGGTCTTTGGAATGTTTCAGGGAAGGTAAAATATAAGAATAAAGAAAAAAATAATTTCCATTACAATTTCAAAAGTCTTTGCTTAACACTATTCAAAAAATGATTGAGAAAATTCATCGATCGAAAAATAGGTAACTATTAAATCTTTGAAATATCAAAAAACAAAGTATCTTCTATGGGGAAAAGCTTATCAGTATGTGATGAGAATAGGCTGTGTCCAATGGTGCTAAATACTTGGGGGAAAGGAGAGACCTTGATATATGGCAATTATTTTTTCAGTAACTGGCCCAAGGTTCAGCTTTACCATAATGTATTTCACCACTCGTAAGCAAAAGCCTTGAATTGCTTGTAAAATAACACTTGAACATTTCTGCTTGGCATCCAACTTCCTCTGCAACTGGGACCCTTTTGGCTATTTAATGATGATTCTCATAAGTGCTTTATGTAAACTTTCCAATCTTCTTCCTGGACCGTGATTCTATTATGCTTGTTCTAACCTCTGGCCCTATGTTCATGCTCTTCTAATACTTGAGAGATCTTCCTTACACCTTTCTAGCTATGAAAACCCTAGGTGTGTGAGTGATCATTTGGATCACCTCCATAAACACAGTCTCCACTGTTGAAAATAAATGTAGTATCATTTCCCCAAAAATCTAGATGAATTTGTAAAGATCCTGGTGTGGTGCACATCACTGAGAAGATTAAAATCTTTTAATATTTATATAATACTTCTACATGGCTCACTCACCTACCACATTACTACCAGGTGATTGTGTCCCTTGAAGGGTGACTCTTGTTACTTTCATGATTATTGGGACAACCCTTTAGAGGGAACTATCCTTCATGTAACTAGTTCACAAGCTGAAACTGTTGTTCTTCTTAAGCAGCCAGTAGACTCAGATCCTTAAGAAAATCACTGAAATGGTGGAACAAGAACAGTAATCACAAATCATTTGAACAAATATCAGAGGCATACTTTCAAAAGAATGCATTGAAATCCAGGAAGAGAGATGAGTGGGAGTAAATGTAAAGTACAATGGCAGTAGGGTACATGTGTAAGACACACATATTTGCAAGGCAACTCACAACTCTAAAACATTGAGGAGTCTCTCTGATACTCAACTAGGCTATTTGTTGAAATGCGTAGGAAAACTTTTTAGCTAGGGCAACAATTTTTAAGCTAAGAGTTCTAATTTAGTGGCAACATCTCAAGTGAAAAAGAATCTTAATATCACTTGGTTTAACTCATTTCTGGTATCAATAGCATGGGGTCACAACAAAGATAATTCCATCCTATATTGAAAAGAGAATTACATGAGAAAAATAATGTAATGAGATTTCATAATTAGGGTATTATCTTGATTGATGTTTATGATTTGCTCCTTTGTGAAAAAAAAATAGTATTGTTTTGCTTTGAAAAACCCTAGATAATTAAATTGTCTTTAATGGGGTAAGAAATAGATCATTGTATAAGGGATGACAGTGCTGGAAGTGAGAATGGAGTGAGGTCAACAGAAGACTTTGAGGGTAAAGGTTATGGAAGAGTTACTGAGACCCAAGAGATTTAGTGAGCAAAGGAGTATGATACAGGATATAATGATAAGGGAGGTAAGAGTTTTAATGAGTAAACTGTGTAATGGAAATCATGAAAACCAAAATAAAAAGAGATACTAAGGTGCCCAGGTGACTGACATAAATTTGAAGAAGAGAGGTTGGACAGGCAGCTAAAATGAAAGACAGTGACTATTAGGAGAAGTTAGGCAAGCTGGCTCCATAGCATATCCAGAGAAGTTGGGGTTTTGTTTGTTTGTTTGTTTTGTTTTTTTTAAGTCACTGCATCACTTTGGAGTCAGAGGATCTTCTGGCTGTCATCTACTCATATAGTCGATGAACATGACTTCCAGCATGTTGTAGTCATTTCTTATTTGGGGTTAAGTGGCTATCCGTATGTGTAATGAACTTACGCAGTCTTGGTCAGTCTTTGCTTGTGGAAGAAACAATTTGTCCCTTTTTAGAAATATACTAAATAATATGAAATAATTAAGTATTTTCCATAGACTCATTTATAGTAGCTCAGTTTCCAATAGTGGCCAGAATGAGGAGAGAGATACTTTGCTTTGCTTTGTTTTTGTTTTACAGAATATGATATGCTCCCTCCCCCCTTTTTTTTTGCTGCAATTTTAAGAAAGTTGCTCACTCAGCTTTTCTAATAGAGAAAGGCTCTGATATCAAGTGGACATTTTTATTAGAATTTTATCTTAGCTATAGAGGACAAAAGGAAAACAGTGACAAATTTAAAATAAATATCTGTATCAGCAATGAAGAATTCACAATGCCTACAGTAACTATAAATATGCTGATATAGTTATTAATCACAAAATGTAACAGGCTCTCCACATAAGAAATATAGCTAGCACATTCATTTAAATACCCGAAAACTGAGTGCCCAAACCAGAAAGTCAAAGCCAACACAGTAGTTATGAAGTTGGCACACGTAGTTAAAGTAGTAAACACCCACCTTTTCAAGCCTTCAAACAGGACAGGCTACCTCAGGCAAAGATCCTCCTCTCCTCACCCAGGCAAGTGCTCAGCGTCCAGGCAGCTCACTTCCAGCAGCTCCGGCCCCTGGCAGTTCCTGGCCCAGGCAGTCCTCAGCAGGGGTCCTTAGCAGAGATTCTGGCCCACTCAAAGCAAAAGGAGTTCGCAACTGCAGCCGTTGCCTCTGACGCCTCTTCCAGTTAGCACCACACAGAGACTAGCTTGGTTCTGGCATCCTCTTGCTCCACCCCTTCCTGCTACATCAGCAAACTCAAGGGGTGTAGAAGATCTCCAAATCCCAATATCGTTACAATATCTCATTGCTTTTAAAAATTATTTAATTTTAACCAATTAAATACTATATTCTAGGTTTTATTTATCTTTCCAAATGGATAGTAATGTTTCCAATTATTAATTTTATAAAATATATACTATTGGTTTTGTGGAGATTATAGACTTCACTAAGTGCAAATCTCTATATCTGAAACTTCTATTTATATATCAATGTTTACTGGAATACATTAAAAATAACTGAAGATACCATAATTGGAGAGGAGGGAAATTAATTTCATTTCAAAATAATAGACTAAACTGCTAAATGAACTTAACTTGAGTCCTTTCAATAGGGTACTTAAATTGAACACAATCAATCCATTCATCTAAAATCACAGCTGATGATTATATAGGACTTTAAAGTTTCCATAGGTAATCCCATGATCTCATAGAGTGTGGAGCAGACCTCTCCTGGCAACTTCAAAGGGAATCTTCAAAACTTACAGTTCAAATATGAAGTGGGTTAGCATTTTAAAAGTTGAAGTAACCCCCTTGAGATCCACTGAGTCAATGGTTCCTCCAGCTTAGTAACTAGTAAATGAATTTCTTTATCTCCTCAAAGCATCTTGTCCTTTCACTGTTAAACTATATATGTCTTGTGTAACTGTGTTCGCATATTTGAATGGCTATAGATACATATCTATAGAAATAGATATTGGCACAGATATCTATTTTTTTTATTCGATCCTCACAGCAACCTTGTGGGGGAGGGGGTGTATGTTTGAAATCTACTGTGATTTCATTAACTTGGGCATTTCCGCTGTGTGAGCATGTATGTGTAAAAACTTCTCCCACAGATGCAGATTAGTCATATTTGCAACTCTGAGTGTTAGAGAGTTGTCTGTGGCAATGGCAGGTCAGAGGCAGGGATGACGGCTCTTCTCTGACATATTTTACTCTTCTATTTTAATGCTTTCTTTGTGAAAGGGATCAAAATGAATGATTCCTTTTAGACAGTAGTGCAGGA
The DNA here is from genome assembly GCA_028627135.1 of Pseudochirops cupreus. NCBI lineage: Eukaryota > Metazoa > Chordata > Mammalia > Diprotodontia > Pseudocheiridae > Pseudochirops > Pseudochirops cupreus. The sequence continues at coordinate 217,578,950 of CM053583.1, forward strand.
GCTAATAAAAACCGGAAATCATGCCTGTGATGAAGTGATCTGGGTAAGTGTGGATAATCAATAGCCTAAGTGTTTTAATTTTCATTTTTTTTGGCAGCCCGCCTCATAGTTTTGGAGATGTAAATATGAGGTATCAAATATATATTCCTTCAAATGAGTATCCACTAAATCCTAATCACTTCTAGATATGAGCAGTATAGTTTGGTAAGAACACTGATCTGGGCATCTGGAAGTCTGGCTCATAAATCTAGTCTTATTACTAACTAGTTGGGTGATTTTGTTAAGCCACTTCACACTTCTCTCCCTCTCTGTCTCTGTCTCTATCTCTCTGTCTCTCTCTGTCTCTCTGTCTCTTTCTCTCTGTCTCTCTGTCTCTCTGTCTCTCTGTCTCTTTCTCTCTCTCTTTGTCTCTCTCTGTCTCTCTGTCTCTCCGTCTCTCTGTCTCTCTCTCTCTCTCTCTCTCTCTCTCTCTCTCTCTCTCTCTCTCTCTCTTTCTGTCTCTACAGCTACAACTTTCTTCCAATGAGTAATTTTTAAGCACATACTATACATAAAGAATTTTCCTAGTCTCTGGGGCTACAAAAATTGAAAAGGACACAATCCCTTTCTAAAAGTTATTTACAATTTACTAGGGAATTTCAAGCACCATTGCAACTAATTAAAGCCTGGCTAGTAAAAGATATGCAAAATATATGTGAGATAAAACAAGCATTGTAAAAGATTTAGGAAAAGTAAGATCTCTGTGTGAATCAGGAAAAATACTCAGGGTATAGTTATCACTTGATCTTAGTGCTAAAGGAAGGAGAGAGTTTCAGCAGATGGAAACAGTGCTTATTCCAGATAAGGAGAATTAAATCTACTTTGGCACAGAGGAAAAAAAAGCAGGGGGTGAGAAGAAGAGAAATGAGACATATGATTGGAAAGAAAGCTATTTATGTTCAACCAGATCATGAAGGGCACAATGCCAGAAAGCATCCTTACAAAGTAACCCATTTATCTCTCTGGGTCTCAGTCTCAGTCTCATTCTTTCTATAATTAATTAGGTCCAATAGATTATCTCCAAGTTCACTTATACTTCTGGATCTATAACTAATACATGCGGGTGATGGAAAACCACTAAAAGAGCAGGTCATTGATGATTACTTTTTGTTATATCAGAAAGAATATTTTTATCAATGATGAAAATGAGACAGAGGGGAGATAGGGATACCAATTAAACTTAAGGCCTAAAGTCACTTCCAGGTGCAAAACATTTTCAAAGCTGGCAACAAAACTGTAAATCATAATAAGGACAACCCTTCTCAGGGGACTTCTCACGAATTTTAAAATAGAAGTGCTAAAATCTGTAATATATGGTGCAATTGTGTATATGTGTGAGTGTGTGTGTGTGTTTATTCGGGGGATATTAATATGTAGAATAAATATTTTTTTAAATCTTTCAAGAATAAGAATACACAGTATATCCGGGAAAACCAAAGTAACTCAGAGCAAAGAAAAGCAGATATATCATTACTATTTAAATGAAACAATACAACAAAGGCTACCATGCTAAACTGATGAAAGAGTAGTGTCTTCACCTAAGGACTGACTTTAAGGCTGACAGGACACAGTGCATACAATGATATAGCCTGGTTGCACAATTTTGGGGATGTACATTTGATATTGATAGATCTAAGTGCAAACTGAATCCACCCTACCTTAGCAACTGTTTGGAATTTGTCTGTGGAATACATGTACAGCAAGCTGCTCTTAAAAGACTCACGTGTTTCATTCAAGTCATTCCCTTATTTTTCCTTCAGGTGATGCAGAAATATGCATCAAGAACATTGAATAAGATTTCTGCATGACTTGGTGATAAAAAAGATCGATGGGGCCCAGATGAGGAAAACAAAGATGCTATAGAAGAGCCATGAGGAACAAAGGAGTCAATCTGATTAAATCAACCATCTTCTTGAGAAAATTGAGTCGAAGGCTGCAAAAAACAAGAGACTGGAAACACCCAAAAGAGTAGAGGGAAGAACGGGCCAAGAATGATTAAGCCCTCCACTAAAGCCCCCAAGTTTATTCACTAAATACTGGATTGTGACATAAGGCTGAATTGAGTTTTCAGGGAGAGTGTTGAACCTCCAGACTCAGGGCATCACAAGAAGGAAGCTCTTTCAATTGGACACAATTTCCTTTTTTTTTTTTTTTTTACTATTTTTAATCATGCTATTTAATATTTGTTGGTGTCACTGCCATCATTAGTCCTTGGAGGAACACAAACCAAACTTTGATTTTGCCAGAAGTTTACTCTGTGTATTGGCTGAGCCATAAAAATTATTCATGGGAAAGTTTCCTGAGTGTGAACCTAGTCCAGGTTTACTCAGTGCTAGAATTTTGATTGATGGGTTACATATGGACTAAGCTGATACTCAGTAATTAAGTTTAAAATGGACAGGCATTCCAATTACTTCAAATATTTCCTTTTCCTCTTTTTTTTTTCATTTTTTTTGGAGGAGGGAAGGCAGGGCAATTTGGGTTAAGCAACTTGCTCAGGATCACACAGCTAGTAAGTGTTAAGTGTCTGAGGCCAAATTTGAACTCAGGTCTTCCTGACTCCAGAGTCAGTGCTCTATTCACTGCACCACCTAGGTGCCCCCTCATTTTTCTCTTCTTGGCCCAGGCCCAGACCATACTCAGGGTTTGAGTGGTATTCAAAACTTCTATGAAAATATTCCTCAGTCATTCAAACTATATCATGAAGACTATACCAGAGCATCAACTAAATCTTGTGATTTTACTGTCCCTAAATTTGACATTTCTTACAGGTAAGAAAAGTTTGTATGAGAACATTAATACTCAATGTTCCACACATCTCAAGGATCTCCTTTTCTGTTGCATCATAGGTGATAATATGTGTTGTCCACACCGATACAGACACAGTATCTATCCATGTCATTCATAGCTGATCATTCTTTCTTCCACCACTGATTTCCATTTTCAGAAATCACTGAGTGAGATCAGAAGTTCACTGAATAATCTTGCTCATTATCCAATGATGCTAGAAGATGCTGGGACAAATGTGACCCCATTTTCTACCTGGAGAGTATCTTGATGAAAATGTTACCATTTGATGAAAACACTTTGTAAGAGCTCCTACTAATGAAACTATATCTGAACTTATTTGGAACACAAATGAGTTATTTAGAATTCAAACTTTATGTAAACAAAAAATTGTATTTCCTCATATTACTGAAGAAGAGAGAGATGAAGATGATCATCCTAAGAGTTCAAGGAATAGAGCTTGTGCACAATTAAAAAAATAGAATAGGTGACTACTTAGAATCTCCTGAATTTCCTTCCTTATGTAATTCACATTTAGCACAAGGACAAGGAAAAGTAATTTAAAAGACTTTGATTGGAAAGCTATTCTTTGGCTGAATAAAGGCAGAGTACCTAAATTCTGAGACTGGAACAAGCTTGTAAGAACAGGAATGAGGATATAATGAAGCATTATGGATGGCTGTTGGGAGGAGTTAATAAAGCAACTGGAAATCAGGTAGCATGAGCTACTAATGGTTTGGGGCTGGAGATATCAGAAGTGTTCCAAAGAGGAAGTATGGGCTCAAATAAATCTACATTGCTAACCATGATGATCTCAGATGAAAAGAAAGTGATCATCTCTCCTTTTTCTTCATCTCTAGGAAAAAGCCAAATGTCCTTTAGAATTATTCATTCTTTCACTCACTCCTTGATTCCATTTGACCCTACTAGACTTTTGAGTGGCAGTTGAGGTTTGGAAGTTTTGTTCTTTCTCCAAGTATTTACTTTTTCTCTTAATTGTTAATTCAGAAATAAAGTTTTTTGTCCAATTAAAGAACCAGGCTATCTAACATATTAATGCCAAGATAATGGTAAGAAAAGAAGAGGACTTTCCTTTTCAAAAGTAAATCAATTTGTGCCCAGCAAGTTTGGGCTCACGGCTTAGACTTCAGAGGTGTTGTCTCAGATGAACCCCTTAGACTGCACAAAATAAGTCTAAATTAAGAATGACAGAACCCTGGGCCTATTTTTGTGTTCTTAAAAAAATTCAGGAAGAAATACAAAATGGGGGAAAGATAAAGTTACCATGGCTTCAACAAGAGTTGTTAGTCGGTATTTCTGTCCTTTTCCAAAGTTTAATAAAGAGTTGGGTGGAACCACGTATTCTATGTAGCATCAAAGCCCAGCTGGAGGACATAAGCTGCACATCTGTTACTATATTGACATTATTATAGCAACTATAAACACTATGAGTGTCTAAATTTGTTCTTCCTGGTGGTTTGAATTACTAACCACAGAACAATTTAGAGATAAGATGAAAAAATAACTGTTTAAGGATCAAATAGATCCATGTATTTTTCCCTGGCAGGTGATGGTGATGTCAATGTAGACATTACCGGTACATAACTAGACGTCATATATTTTGATTTTTTGAAAAACGTAAAATTTGTTTAGCATAAGGACTGCCTCTGCTTTCATAGACAGTAATCCGTTTGGGTTTTTTCTTTCTATTAAGTTTCTGTCCATGGTGTCTCTTTATTCTCTGTAAGTTTATTTTGTATATACTTAGAAATGTGCCTGTGCTCTACCCCTGTAGACTATGAATTTTTGGAGTGTAAGGATATTTTTATTCTTTTTATTTTTATCTTCAGTGCTTGAGGCAGTGTCAATAATAGAGTATGGGGTTACTAAATGCTTATTAATCTATTGGCTTTCTTTCACTTAGATTCTAGTATGGATGTTTCTTTTTTAAGTCTTTCTCCTGGTCTGCTGTGGGTAAAAAGGACCAAAATGAATGGACTAGGAAAAAATTCTATCAGCAGTACAAAAATATGGAAGGGACTGCAACTTATCAGATTTACTGAGCTGACAGGTAAAAGTCAGATATAAAATAGAGGATGAAAGAATACTACTAATGGAGCTGACCCAGAATCTCCCTATGGCTCCAAAAGCTTTTCTGCCTTTTGTGTCAAATATCTATGTTGTTTTATGACAACAAGAGGGACCTTAGTGGGTTGCCATAGAAAATAATTTAGTAATCTCACCAAAGGGCAATCTGTGCCAGTTGCAGCCTCTACAAGAAACATCTAATAAGAAAAACACAAATTTCTAATGTGAAGAACAACTTGAATAAGAGAAACAATCTTCCCCCCACTTACCCTTTCGGCTCCTAACGTGCTCTCATCTTAGAAAGCTAATAGCACCCATAGCCACTATTTTCCTTATTGTAACAACCACATTCAAATGGCTTCCTCTGTTCTGTTGAGCCATAATTGATAACATGGAGTTAATTGTCCTAAATTCAACTCACTAAAGAAAATACTAGGAAAAAGGTTGAGAATAAAACTGATTTCTCAGGTATTTTCTGGCACATAAAAACCATGGGTGAGAATGCTGCCAGCAATTTAGCTTTTCATCTTCAGAGAGATAGGAATAAAGTCTTCCAAGTAATATTAACGTTTCCTTCAGGCCTTCCATTTTATAGCCTGAAGAATTCCTTTTAAGAATTATTGGGGGGAGGGGCAAGATGGCAGAGCAAAAGCAGGGACTTGTTTGAGTTCTCCCCAAAACCGCTCAGAAATTCCTGTGAAAAATGACTCAACAATTTCTAGAGCAACAGAACCAACAAAACAACAGAATGAAACACATTTTCAGCCCAAGACATCCTGGAAGGCTAACAGGAAGGGTCTATTTCACCAGTCTGGGAGCAGAACAGATTCTGTCATGGACCTCCAAGCACAGATGGAGCCAGAGCAGGAGACTGAATCACTAGCAACTGTGGCAATTTCCAGACTTTTCAACCTACAAATGCCAAAGACAGCATAGAAGGTGAGTGGGAAAATTCTGTGGGGCCTGGGTGAAAGAGGAATGTAGTTCATCTAGGGTCCAGGCACAGCCACAAAGTATTTGACTGGGTAGATGAGCAAACAGTGTAAAAAACAAACAAACAAAAAAACAGACTTTAGAATCTTACTTTGGTGACAAAGGAGATCAAAGCATTCAACCAGAAGAAGACAACAAAGCAAAAGCTCCTACATAAAAAGCCTCCAAAAAAAAATGAATTGGTCTCAGGTCATGGAAAAACTCAAAAAAGATTATGAAAAATGAAATGAGAGAAGTAGAGGAAAAATTGGGAAGGGAAATGAGAGTAATGAAAGAAAGTCATGAAAAATGAGTCAACAGCTTCCTAAAGGAGAACCCAAAAAAATATTGAAGAAAATAACACCTTAAAAAATAGACTAACTCAAGGTAAAAAGGAAAAAGAAATTGTTTACATCCTTACATGGGAAATGATATTTGTAACTCTTAAAAGTTGTATCACTAATAGGTAGAAGGAATATATAAAGACAGAGGGTATAGATATAAGGTAAATTTGAGGGAATGACATAAAAGTAATTAAGGGGTGAGAAAGAGAAGTACAATGGTTGCAGGAAGAATGGGATAAATTATCTTGTATGAAGAAACAAGAAAGATCTGTTACAGTAGAGAGAAAGATGGTGGGTTGGGGGAATGATGGGAATTGCTTGAACCTTACTTTCATCAGTATTGCCTCAAAGACAAAATGATATAATCAATTGGCTTAATATAGAAATCTATCTTAGCCAACAGAGAAGTACTCACAAAACAGGAAGTAGGAGGATAAGAGGTTAAGGAGAGGTGGGAAGAACTGACAGAAGGAAGAGCAGATCAGGTGAGGTGGTAGACAAAAGAAAAACACTGTTGATGTGGGAAAGGGAGAAAGGAGAGAGAGTAAAGAGGAAGAAAAATAGGATGGAGGGAAATACCCAGATAATAAACATAACTGTGAATGGGATGAATTCTCCCTTAAAATGGAAACAGATAGCAGAGTGGATCAAAAATCATAGTGCTATAATACGTCACTTACAAGAAACAGACTTGGGGTAGAGAAAGGCAGAGAGAAGAAAGGCAAGGAGCTTGTGCAGAATCTATTATGCTTCAGCTGAAGTAAAAAAAAAAATAAGAAGGGGTAGCACTGCTGATCTTAGACAAAGGAAAAGCAAAAATAGATCTGATTAAGAGATAGGGATGGAAACAACATCTTAATAAAAAGTACCAGAGACAATGAAGCAATCAGAAGAGCAAGGAACAGTCTACCTGTCAGATGTATGGGGAAGTCATGAATTCATAAACAAGGAAGAGATAGAGAGCATTACAAAATGTAGAATAGACAATTTTGATTATATTAAATTGAAAAGCTTTTGTACAAATTAAACCAATGCAACCAAGATTAGAATGAAAGCAGAAAGCTGGGAAACAATCTTTACGGCAAGTATCTCTGACAAAGACCTCATTTCTAAAATGTATCAATAACTAAGTCAAATTTATAAAAAAGCAAGTCATTCACTAATAGATAAATGGCCAAAGGATACAAGTAGTTTTCAGATAAAGAAATCAAAGTTATATACAGGCATATGAAGAAGTGCTCTAAATCACATTTCATTAGAGAGATGCAAATTAAACAACTCTGTAATACCACCTCACACCAATCAGATTGGTTAATATGACAAAAAAGGAAAATGATAAATGTTGGAAAGGATGTGGGAAAATTGGGACACTAATGCACTGTTGGTGGAATTGTGAACTGATCCAACCATTCTTGAGTTCAATTTGGATCTGTGCCCAGAGGCCAATGAAACTCTGCATACCCTTTGATCCAGCAATACCACTACTAGACCTGTATACCAAAGGGTCATAAAAAAGGGAAAAGAACCTACATGTGCAAAAATATTTATAGCAGCCCTATTTGTGGCAGCAAAATATTGAAAATTGTGGGGATGCTCATCAGTTGGGGAATGTCTGAACCAGCTGTGGTATATGAATCAAATGGAATACTATTGTGCAAAAAAATAAACATGGTGAACAAACAGAAACAAAAATAAACAGAAAGACTTGTACAAACTGATGCAAAGTGAAATGAGCAGAATCAGGAAAACACTGTACACAGTATCAGCAACATCATGGGATGATCAACTATGAATGATCCAAGACAAGTACCAAGGCATCATAAAGGAAAATGCTTTTCATATCCAGAAAAAGAACTGATGGACTTGGAATGCAGACCTTACCATGTTTTTTTCACTTGTTTTATTTTTCTCATGATTTTCTTCCTTTTTGGTCTTTCTTCTTCCACAACTATGATAAATATGGAAATATGTTTTACATGATAGCACATGTATAAACTATATCAAACTGCAGACCATTTTCAAGAGAGAGGACAGAGAGGGAGGAAGAAAAATTTGGAGCTCAAAATCTTGTAAAATATTAATACTATTTTTTTTTTTTGCTTTCTGGAGTGGGATGGGCAAGGCAATTGGGGTTAAGTGATTTGCCTAATGTCATATGGCTAGTAAGTGTAAAGTGTTTGAAGCTGGATTTGAACTCAGGTCCTCCTGACTCGAGGGCCAGTGCTCTACTAACTGCACCACCTAGCCACCCTGAAAATTTTTTTGACATGTAATTGGGGGAAAAATGCTATTTAAACCAACAACAAAAAACAAAGTCTAAGGAAACAGCAACAAGTCAATTTATATTATTTTCCCTTAGCAAGAGGGAACATTTTGTGTTATTTCCAAGATAACAAACAATTAACGTTACTTATAAAATAACTTTTGATTAGTCTATAAGGTATGCCAATTCCCCAAAGATTCATCAGAATTGCCTGCATTGCTTTTGTAAATCATGCCCAATCATATTGAACCATCTTTTTATTATTTTTTCATATTTGTTAATATTTTCTTCACTTTTTGTATAAATATATTTTTGCCATAAAACTATATCTTTACGACAGAAGTCCTTTGGTAGCATCTATTCTTTCCCTATTTTTGAATCCAGTTTATATCATATTGGAATTGATTTCTTTTTGTTTGATATAACTTATTTGAAATCTTTTTGGTCCTGTTTTCTCTCTCCTCCCTCTCACTTTTATAGTTTATCCATGGACTTTTCTATTACTTCTTGTTGTGTTTATCAGAATATTTAACGGACATTTTAGACATCCATCCATTTTATTTCACTTATCAATTTTTAGTATATAAGTGGGCAAACTGTTTCCTCATAACTTTTTTTTTCTTCTGGATTTGTTTTAATTGCTTTGTTTTACTTTACTTTGATTTTCTTCTATCCCTTTTAAAATTTAAATTGACTACAAATTGTTGTTTTTTCAATACCCTCTAGTTATAGCTATCAATTTCGCACGTTTCTTTTAAATTTTAAAATCTATTATTTGTTCTAAATTTTTATTTTAGGGTTTAGTTAGATTTTTTTTTTAGTTTGTTAGTTTTCTAGGACTTTTATCGCGTATCTCCAATTCTTTTACCTTTTTTTATGAAAGCATTAAAAGACATACAATTTCCTGCAAGTCATGTTTTAGAACACAATCAAGTGACCAAAATGGCATAAAATGTAGGGTTTCTTTTATTTTTTAAAAATGTTTACCTGGAAAACAGGTCAAGGATACATGATTCAAGAATTATCAGACTACCTGAGATCATTAAGTGTGTGACTAGACCCTGATCTATGTATCTCTTTTGGTATTCCCATATTCATCTTCAGGGTCTTCGTTCCATGGCTTTCCACTACTTTGTAACTCAATTAATCCTAAATTACTTAATCATTTCTTGCTCTACTGTTCTTTTATCCTTGCTAGATTAATTTTGAGATAGCTAACTGTTCTACTTCCACTTATCTGAGATTTGGAAATGATTCTTTCCTCATAACATCTTTCCTCCATAAATGCTAATTGAATGACTAGTAGAATGAAATCAGTTTTTTTCTATTTTATTAAACTACATATCATACTAGGAATTTACAAGGGTCCTAACTCCTTAACAATACAAACAGTATAAAACTCAGATGCCATGATGTCAATTCTACTGTACTTTATAACGCCATATTGCCTCTCTCTTAAGAAAGAAAATGCTATGTAACCATGTGCAAGTCAATAAGTTGACTTCTGTTTCCTATGTTGTGTCAAAAATACTTATAATCAGAGGATCTAAATTAGAAAATTGGCTTACCTACTTGCTACCTGAATTCTTGGAGAAATCACGAGTTCTCTAGATGTCAGTCTCTTCATCTATGAAATGAGTAGAGGATTCTAAATATATGATCCAAAGATACTTTTGGCAGGATGAAAAAGTTTGTATTACGTACCTCATAGGATTGTTGAGACATAACTATTTTCCAAACCTTAAAGCTCTATAATAATTCTGAGCAGTTATTTTTAGTGATAATCACCATGAAGTTATCTATGCTAAGCACTCTTGTTTGCACAGTGCTATTTTAAAGAGCAATGTTTACACTACACTGAAGGAGATAATCACAATCAGGGTAGATTTTCTTTATGTGCAGAAAATAAACTCCTTGAAATAATTTCGGGTAAATACACTGCAAGTCTGATCATGTCTTTAACACATATTCAGCTAAATGTTTGAAGCAAAAATGAAATTTGGAATCATAGATGAACAAATGACTCCCTTTTATTCCTCCCTTAGAAGCAGGTTCATATTTAGTCATTTCTTCCAGTCCTGTTAGACTCTTTGTGACCCTTTTGGGGTGTTCTTGGAAAAGATATTGTAGTGTTTTGCCATTTCCCTCTCCAGTTCATTTTATAGAGGAGAAAACTAAAGTATGTGACTTGCCCAGGGTCACAGAGTTAATAAGTGTCAGAGGACAAATTTGAATTCAGGAAGATGTCTTCTTGACTGCAAGCCTGCCCCTCTATCCACTGCACACCACCTAGCTACATCACAGACAGGTTGCAAAATAGGAAAAAAATAATAATAAAAAAGAAATTTCAAAATGCACCTTGAAGTTTACAAAGTACTTTCATTATTTAAAAAAAAAAAAACCAAAAAACAAAAAACACTGTGAAGCTGAGGATTCTGGCCTGTGAAGTAGAGATTAAGAACAATATGCCTAACCAATGAGATGGTTTTCCCAAGTTTGCATTGTCCTAGACAACCATAAAGAGCATTTCTTTTTCTTTTCATCAACAGAGAAAAATTTTCCTTGAAACATCCCTAACTGAAGCTAGAGAGAATGAGACCTCTGTGCCTAAAAGAAGCCACTTCAGGAGATTAAAAAAACAAGGATATACTAATTTGTTGCTAAGGGAACCAATTTTAGCAAATCTTTGGCTGAAAAGCCCAAAAAAAAAAAGAAAAGAAAATGCTTGCTCTTTTAAAAACAAGATACTCATTTGGGGGACAGGGTTGAAATAAACAGCTTTTCAAGGCTCAGTGAGCTTATGAATAACAGAGAAGTAAAAAAATTCAGAGGAACATATATGCAGCAGACAAATTGGGAAATTAAGTTCCTTAAATCTCAAACTAGATGCCTTATATTGTATATTCTGCAATAAACAGCTGCTCAGGGTGGATTAGCAAAGCATAACATTGTCATACACACGTCTTAAGAAAATTATCTCGGGGATGGAGCCAAGATGGCAGAGTAGAAGCACAAACGGTGCAGGCTCCCCTCCAGTCACTTCAAATACATGTAAAAACATGACTCTAAACAAACTTTAGAGCTACAGAACCCACAAAGAGACAGAGAGAAACAAAGCTCACACTGAAAGAAGCCAGGCAGGCTGACAGGAAGGATCTATCACACCAGGGTGGGAGCTGAACTGAGCCTTGCAGTTCCCAGCCCCAGGGCAGCCCTGAGGAGTAGTCAAAGGAGCTAGGATTAAAGTCAAGAAGTACCTACTCAGCAAAACTGAGTATAATGTTTCAGGGGAAAATAGGATCATTCAATGAATGATCATTATACTCAGTTTTCAAGCATTCTTGATGAAAAACCAGAGTAGAATAGAAAATTTAACATTCAAATACAAGAAGCAAGAGAAGGAAAACAGGAAAAAGAAATCATCAGGAACTTATCAAAGTTGATATTTACATGCCTACATGGAAAAAAAAGACAGTTGTAACTTATGAAACTTTTCTCAGTATGAGGATAGTTGAAGGGAATATAAATGTGTGTGTGTGCACACACACGCACATACATATATATGTCTATGTAGAAGGGTATATGTGCATATGAATAAATATGTGGGTATGCATATATGTGTACAGGTATGCATAGACAGAGGGCACAGGATCAATTAAATAGGAAGGAATGATATTTAAAAAATAAAATTAAGAGGTGAGAGAGGAATATAATGAGAGGAGACAGAGAGAGACAGAATAGGGTAAATTATCTCATATAAAAGAGGCAAGGGAAAACTGTTACAATGGAGGGAAAGAACAGGAAGGTAAAAAGGGAATGGGGTCAACCTTAGGCTCATTGAATTTGGCTTAGGGAGGGAATGAAGCCTTGCAGGCTTCCTCCTGGAACTTTCAGGTGGCGGCTCTAATGAGCCAAGTCCTAGTCTTAACAGTCCTACAGCCGCTGCTTCCAAGCGCTGAGGGGTGACTGGACAACAAATCCAACAGGGTGGGCTTCTTGGGTGTCCATGGCACTTCACCCCGCCCACCATAGACACAACTCCATCCTTCCCCTGAGACTCTAACTGTGGAATGCAACAAGAAAACACATTCAGTCCCCCTGACTTGTTACACCTTCCTTATCTTGTTTTGTAGCTGAATTCCAAACTTCTGGATTCCTTCTCCTCCAGCAGGAGGTAGCCACTCCTGGCTTCTGCCCCAGTCCTGATGCAGGCAGCTCACTCTTGCCGCTCTCACCTCAGCAAAACCAGCATGCAGACAGTTCTGTGTTCCTGTTCCATGGCTCCACAGAGTCACAGCTACCACAAATGAGAAACAAACAATTATCCCAGCCCCCATTCTTTCCTTTCAGTTTGCAGATCCTGTCCATGATGCCCTTTGTATCAGCAAGCACCCTATCATATCCAGCATGGCTGCTAGCACAGGTTCATAGATCTGCTTTTCTAAAGGAAAGCAACTCAAAGTAGTTTAACAATCTTACTTTAATCAATCAAACATATATCAGTTACCTAGTTCAGGGGAAAAAGCCAGCACCCTGAACTTCAGAGAATACAAACAGAAGTTACAAGCAGACAAAGAAACAATCAGCAGATGGACTTCCAGTCATCTGACCATTACATCCATACCTACTTAGTTACCAGAAAGGGAAGCACCAATATCTGAGTTTTCAAAGCTGAGGGTGCTCAACAGCTTCCCAGAGTCTCCTCTGGCCAAATCATATAACTCTTTCCAAAGTGAGCCCCAAAGCAAAAGC
>CM053583.1:217592694-217615698 GCA_028627135.1 Pseudochirops cupreus
TGTCTCTCTCTCTCTCCTGAAGGGCTTGGGGGTAGGATCATCTCTCACCCCAACAGAAATAGCTACTGTTCATGTGTAACAGCTAGGGAAAGTACTTGACTAGGTCAGCTTGAGCTTAGGCTACTGAGCTGAAGAAGTTGGAAGCTCCCAAGTAGCCTTTCATTACTGTTGGCTCCACAGAAAATCATCCCCAACAGCTACAGCAGCATATTTATAGGAGAATATGGTCATTGTTAGGAAAAGAGCTCTACATTTGGCCTAGCTTTCCAGAAGGCAGGAACCTTGAGGCAGATAATGCAGGGTAAAATACAAAGTGAAATGTTAATTCAACAGTTCTGCAAAATGTTTTACTTTGATATCTTAAGCATCGATCTCCTGTGAGAACATACAAGTAATTATCTGACACACATTTAACTGTTTCTCACTGTGTATTTGTAAACCTTGTATGGTTTAAATTTTGTTTCTGTGTGCAAAAGAAATTAGTAGCTGTCCTATAACTGATCTATATTCTATGACAATTAATCTTCTACTCTTCCATTTGAAGGGACCCTAAGAACTTCAAGTCTCCCACATCCCATGGTCCATCAGCAGTTGTGAAGTAAGTAGGTGAGTAAAGTGGATAGAGCATTGGGCCTGGAATTAGAAAGAGCGAAGATCAGATCCAGCCTCAGATCCAACCACGTGTCCCCGGGGAAGCGGTTTAATCTCTGTCATTTTCTTCGACCATAAATGAGAATAATAACACCATCTACCTCTTAAGTCTGTTGTAAGGGTCAGGTACGATGCCACTTGGCAGGTGCTTAGAGCAGCACACGGCGTACAGCAGACTCCACAAACATTAACTATTATTAATGCTACTGTTGTGTCGTTGTACTTGGGGTTTCTGCCTGGATGGAGGAGGGTAGTGTTTCCTCGGTATTCACGGCAAGTTTGCACTTGTGCCTCTGTGTGTGTGCGTGTGTGTGTGTGTGCGTGTGTATATGTGTGCATGTGTGTGTGCGCGTGTGTGTATGTGTGTGTGTGTATGTGTGTGTGTGTATGTGTGTGTATGTGTGTGTGTATGTGTGTGTGTATGTGTGTGTGTGTGTATGTGTGTGAGAGAGAGAGACAGACACAGACACAGAGACAGAGTGAGAGACAGAGATGGAGAAACAGAGAAAGAGAAACAGAGTAGAGAGAGAAAGAGACAGAGAGATTCTACTTGTTCAAAAATCAGGAATGAAGAACTAGAGACACCAAGGGAGTGGAGTCATGCCTTTTAAGATCATCTGTGTGGGCAGCTATTCCTGGAAAAACGGCCAATAACTCTCTGATCCTACTTTGACACAGATCCCATCACTCCTCCTTCCATGAGAAGATACTGAGGGACCACCCAGGATTTCTGAATCATCCCATAGCACTAAACCAAATAGAAAGATAGATAGACAGACAGATGATAGATTGATAGATAGATAGATAGATAAAATAGGCTTGATGATCCAATTTTGAGATTATTTGGAAAAAAAAATTTACTCTCAAACAAAAAAAGTAGGGTTATCTGGTACAAAGGTTTGTTGTTTTTTTTTTTTGGTTTGTTTGTTTGCTTATTTCACAGTCAAATCCTAAGTGAATGCAAAAGATTGCTGATATCCTCATTTGGTGGTTCTGTTTGATATTTTTTAAAATGATGGTAAAGAAAATGTGTGAATTTAACTCTAGAAAAGCTATTTGACATTATATGATAAAATAGAAATTGTATTTTCCAAATGCCAAAGGTTTTATTTGGACACTCACATATAAGACCAGTTCTTATGTCCTTAACCTTCTAATTTCTAGTATCTTTCCTAATCTCCTTGAATGTCATTACCGTTCAATTTGGTTAGTGGATATCTCACTTTCATTTACTTAATCCTCTTTGAACTTCAACTTACTCTCACCTCATCAATGATTTCCCTTATTTATTTTTCTGCCATCTATTTTGAGGGTGTTCCATATCTAAATAAGACCAGATTCTATTGAGATGAAAGCAGTAGCTATTACATAAAGAGAGCAATGTGCCTGTCCTCTAAGGGCATTATAAAGAAATCTTGGGATAATATCTCAGGACTCTGTATCTTCATGATTTTATACATTCTCTGAAAGTTTGTTTGGTATTTTATCCTCTATCCCTTAATTGTTAATAAAAGTTTTTTGAAAATCCAATTTTTCTTTAGAGTGAATTAAGGGAAATTTATGGGAGCCACAAAAGCTAGTTGCTCTAATACCAGCAGTTGGAGAGATATGCAAAGGAGTTTGTTCTACAGCAAGTGTGTGGCATGTGGTGGGGTGGAGGGGGAAAGATGGAGAGAAGCTGTTGGTCAATATTGACATTACAGAGAAAATACAATGAATAAGAAATCCTAGGAAGCATTTGAGATTTTGGGCTATACTGCCTAGAGTGATGCCCATTTCCTCATACTCTGTCCTGGGCTAGATATTGTCTAAATGGGTTTTGGCACAAGACAAAGTAGAAGTGTGCCTGTCCTCCTACTGAATAGCTTTTATATAAGTATAAAAAAGCCAAAATAAATATAAGAAGCTTTACTATTCAATATTATGACTAGGTTGTACAGTGAACATAGCAATGAATCTGGAACCAGGAATACCTGAGATAAAATCCAATCTTAAGCACTTACTAGTTGTGTGATCCTGAACAAATCACTTAACTGCTATCTGCCTCAGTTTCTTTATTTGCAAAATGACAATAGTAGCACCGAGGGTGCTCTCCCAGGGTACTGTCATAAAATGAGATCACATTTGTAAAGTACTATGTAAATATTAGCTCATATAAGAAATGCTATAGTTTTATTCCTAGAGCTTCTTGAAAATTTTGATAAGCCCTAACAATTCAGTCTATCTTCCACTCCAGTCTTCCTTTCCAGTCTTCTACCTTTGCCATCCAATCAGACATGCCCAGCTTGAAATATGTTCTCTAAACATATTGAAATCTTTGACTTTCAATATCCTGTTTTGCCTCATTAAGTAGAATATAATCTACTAGGAGCAATGTCTTGTGTTTCTTTGTGTTATAAGTGTCCAATGTTTGCTGCTGATGAGGAAGAGGCAGTGATTTCATCAACAGTAATTTAAAAGATCTATTCTGCTAAAGAGGTGCTTTGACAAGTTATATTTTACAGATACTTTATTCTCATTGCAATTGTGGCTCTATTTTTCTCTCTTGACATAAAAATAATAATTTTAAATCTTGTTATTATCATTTAATTTTGAAAAAAGTACCAAAACAATTTGAGAAATCAAAATATCTCATTTTTAAGAGAAACTTGCATTTATTTCTTGCAGAAAATCAGTTCCAGAGGAATGTAGCATTAGGCTATTTATTTAATATTACTGCTCTCTGAAAAAGATATTTTATAAAGAACTCACACAAGGCACATACTCACATGGTAGTCAGAAGAAGTGATACAAGGACATTCTCAAGGTCTCTCCAAAGAATTTTGGCATTAACTGTAAGACGTTGGAGACTCTTGCATAGGATCATTCAGCCTGGCATTCTCCCATCAAAGAAATATCTGTACAGAGACTTGCATTACTGGGATGTTGAAGAGTTTGTCTTAGATTCAAACAGATAACCATTTGATCATTTATAAGATAACATCCAAGTAATGTTTTTCTCATCTTTTTCTTGACTATAATGGCTCCTCCATTTCATCTAAGGAATTCTTGTCCATAATAATATGCATAGTGATCATCTGAATTAAATTCACCTAACCCCATATATTTAAGTTCAATGACACCCAAAGTGTTAATATTTAATCTTTTCATCTCCTCTTTGACCACATCCAGCTTGCGTTAGTTCATATGTCTTACATTGCAGATTTCTATGCAATATTGAACATTATAGCATCAGACTTTTATTTCCAGACAAGACACATTCACAGCTGAGCTTCCTTTCAAGTTTGGCCTATACACTCTATTCTTTCTGGAGGTGTTTGTAGTTGTCTCTTGCACTTCCCCAATAACATGTTGGAAGCCTTCCAACCTGAGGGACTCATCTCATATTTTTACTGTTATTTTTAATACTGTCCATGAGGTTTTCTTGGCAAAGATAGTGAAATGGTTTGCCATTCGCTTCTCCAGTAGATCATCTTTTGTCAGAACTCTCCACTATGACCTATCTGTATTGGGTAACCCTGCCCAGTGTAGCAAAAAAGGCCAATTTTAGTCAACAACTAGCAGTACTCAGTGCAGGCTCACATACCTCTGAAATGAACCCTTCCCCTTTTGCTCTAGATTTTTCATTGCTATCAATTATTTCCAATTTTCCTAAAAAGAAAACTTAGCTACTATTTCATGTTCCATGGTTGTTAGCAATGCAGATACAGTAATGGAGAAATCTGTAGGTATAGATAGAAATCAGAGACAAACTGTGACTCTGATTGAAGCTCAATATGACAGTAGAGGTAATGACTACTACCGGAAATCACAAACCCTTTAGAAGTATTTTGTGATACTGTTCATGCACCGGCTCAAGTTAACATAAATAAAGGATTTTAAGCAAAGAAAGATTTATAACCTAAAGAGAATGTAAAGCCCCTACACCTAGCAGAAAAAATCTCCTAGCCAGGATGGGACATATATAACCCTGTGTAAAACAAGCATGAATGTTTTTTAGATGTTTTTAGATTTGGTATGATGCATACATGAAAGTCTAATGAATGATAAACTTCAATCCCCATCCCAATGATGGGTCCCAGTTTCCTACCATTTGCAAGTGAAATAGTATAAATGGACAATGATTCTCAACTTCCAGCTTAAAAGCAGGTGAAAATTTACATGAGGGTAATTTATGCTAGGTTGCTTGAATTTGTAGTAACTATTTTGCATTTGTAGTAACTAGCATCCCTAGGCCCCAGGAGGCTCAAAAGAGTAATCTTTGTACCTTATAGAGTCTCACCACTTTTGTTTCTCTCCTAACCCATTCAGAAAATCTATATGATTCTGCTTATTTTGTTTCTCTTTTCCCTGCAAAGGAGAATGAACTTTACACTGAAAAGGAAAGGACAAAAAGCTCTAACCAAGAGTTGATGCTCCTGGATAAATAATTAGATAGTAAGAGTGCACCTGCCTGATCTTAATGAATTCTACTCAAATGACCCAGATGAGCTATATACTCAGGTTCTTAAAGAATTGGCAGACATGACTGCCAAGACATCAACAGAGATATTTGAAAGATTGTGATAGAGAAAGACAAATATTGTTCTAGTCTTTAAAAGAGAGCACTGTGTACAAACTTTAGGCTTGCAATGAGCTTAGCATCAATTCCTGGGGAAATTGTAGAATGAATCATTAAAAGAAGATAATTGGTAAATATCTTGAGGGGAATATCTATTGCATAGAGCCAGAATGGTTTATTTTTCCTATCAAGAGCAAGTTATGCCAGACTAATCTCATTTTCTTTTTTTTTTTTTGATAGGATTACTAAACTACACTAAACTAAACTGGAACAGATGCTGTATTTGTATCATGGACATAAATTTTAGCAAAATTTTTGGCAAAATGTCTCAGACTGTTCTTGCAAAGAAAATAGAGAGATGTGGATTGAATGATAATACAATCAAATGGATTCAGAAGTACTGGGATGGCAGAACTCAAAAGAACAGCTGTCCAAGATTGAATGTTAATATAACAGAAGTTCTCCAGTGAAGTAACCCAAGAATTGGTACTTGGCCCTGTGCCAATTAACAATTTTATCAATGACTTGGATAAAGGCATATTTTATATATTTATTATGTTATTGATAGGTGACAGTGAAAAATTGGAAGTAGGAAGGAAGCTATTAACTATCCTTAAAAAACTAACACACTAGATCAGAGTTAGGATCCAAAAAACAACTTGAAAGAATTGGTCAGATTCTAATGGAAAAATATTCAATAAGCATAAATATAATATTAGCACTTGATTAAAAAAGTCACAAATTTGAGTTGGTCAATGCATAGATAGACAGCAGTTATTCCAGGGAGGGGAGGAAGGGATCTTTTTTTTTTTTGGTGGATTTCCATCTCAACATAAGGCAATGGTGTGTTTTAACAGCCCAAAATGCCAACATAATCTTTTACAACATTAAGGCTATAATTTCTAGGTAGAAGATGATGATAGTTTTGCATTGTATTTCATCTGTAGTATTGCACTCAATTTTGAGAACCATGGTTTTAGAAGGACATTGATAAAATGGAGACTATATAGAAGAGGGAAAAAGCCAATGTCACACAAAGATAAATGGAAATATGCAAGAAAGTTTAGGATAAAGAAGAAAAAAGACAGGGATACATTATAACTACTTTAAAATCTTTGAAGGGATGGTAAGTGGATAAGAATTTAGATATATTCTGTTTAACTCCAAAAAGGCAGAATCAAGAGTAATGTATAGAAGTAACACAAAGCTGAATTTTGATTTGATGTCAAGAAAAACTTCCAAACAATTAAGATTGTCTAGAAGTAGAATGGGTGCCGGAGGTGATGAACTCTCCCTAAGGAATTTATGGTCTTCAAGCAGAGGTTGGATGACCATTCCTCTGATGTGTTAGCAAGTGGAGTTATCTTTTGTTCATAGGTTGGTTTAATTAGTTCCTGAATGCCTTTCCAACTATCAGCTTCTATGATTCTGTAATTCTGGTGCAGGTAAATGAGAAAGTCACATTTTTGCCTCTCTTCCAAGTAGGGTCCAAAAGACAGTCATCGTGAATAATGATTTCACAGGTCATAATCATGAAGCATCAAAAGTCTGTACCAATCTTGATACATACATACATACATATATGTATATATATATATACATACATATATATATATATACATACATACATATATGTATGTATGTGTCTGTTTCTTTTGGGCACTTATGGTGGCTGTATTTGTAGAAATAATGGATTTGTTTGCCCAAAATTGGTGTATTTATTTATTTGGTTGTGGATTATTTTTGTTGTTAGTGGGACAGGTTTAGAAAATAAAGTTTGTTGGGATGTTCAAAATTTGCAATAAAATGTAATAAAAAAAATATGAACACACATCAGAGTCAAAGTGGAATGAAGAAAAAAGTTAATCTAATTTAATTCATTTGAACATATACATGTAACTTCATTTTTTTTTTTTTGGTCAATGCTTCCTGTGAAAGATTTGGTATAAAATTACAATAGTTTCCAATGGTATGTATAAATCACTATATAAAAGAGAAGATGAAGTCTCAAAAGAGATATTATGTATATGCATGATGTTCCAATTTAACAATTAGATATGCATTTATCTGGGTTCATTAATATTGAGTAATAATGCAGGCTGTGGTCTATGAATTTGTCTACATGTACACTTTGCTTAAATAGAGTTGGATTAGAAGGAGGCATTCAGGCACACCATAATTTGGCCACATCACTGAATAAATTCATAGTCTGCGATTGAAATCCTATTTGCATTTCAGCAAAGGAGAATAATTCGACAGGTCTTAAATATTTGTATTGTAAAGAACTTTAAAATGAAATGGCAGATGATATTTTTCTCCTTATACTGTTCACAGTGTTTAAATATCAACATAATATAAGGTCCAAAAAGTACATTCAGAAGCAATGGGAGAGAGAACTTCAGGACTTTTTGTGATTATATAGACATTAACCAACACTCTGCCCAGATAAAATAGAGTGGAGATCAGGTATTATGTATACTGGCCCTTAGAAAAGTTGTTTGGGATTCAAATTCTGGGTTTAGTGAATGTGAAAACCTTTTTTTTTTTCCTTCTTTGATTCAGTGCATTTTAGTTTCTGGAACTTTATCTCCGAGTAGAAAATTTCTGTGGTTAGTCATCCCTAGGTTTTAAGATAAAGGGGCATCTGAATTACCTCTCCTTGACCTCTCTGCAGACTTTGACACTGGTTATCACTCTCTCCTTTTTGATATTCACTTCTGTCTAGTTATTTGGGATACCACTCCCTCGTGCTTACCTATCTGACCAGTCCATCTCTGTCTCCTTTGTGGATTCTCCTCTAGACTGTAGGTGTCCCTCATCATGCTGTCCTGTGCTCTCTTCTCTTCTCCCTTTACACTGACTGATGATCTCATCAGCTCCCATGTATTTCATTATCATCCTTATGCTAATTATTCTCAAACATCTTTATCCTCCCACAACATTTCTGTGGACCTCCATTCTCACATCTCCAACTGTCTTTCCGACTACTTGAACTGGATGTCCAATAACACAATTTAAACTCAACATCTACTTTTCTTATAAAGATGAATAACTCTTACCAATGTCTCTTTGGAAATTAGAAAACCATTTAGAGTTCTCAAAACCATAAAGGTAAAGACAGACTTTATACTTAGTTTCCACATTTTTTCTTCCACTTTTACTAGAATATACATCCTCATCTTGGTTTCAAAAGCAACAACAAATTGAACTCAACGTCTTCGAACCAAAACTCGTTATCTTTCCAGCTAAACCCTCACCTCCTGCTTGCTTTATTTTTACTATTCAGGGAAACACTATGTTCCCACTTTCTCAGGGTCACAACCTCTACTTAGGTCTGGCCCTGGCCCTATTCCCAGGTAAGAAATGGAGGCCTTAAACGTGATTGAACTCCTCTAATATGGAAAGTAGTAGATCACTGTGACAATTCTAACTCCAAGAACTCAGACTATTCCAAAGAACTCAGAATTATAGCACAGTACAAAGAACTTTTTTGTGGCTCTGGACTTGCATTTGATTTTTGGGTCTTGAATTCAGAAAACTTCTTGTCCCTCACTTCTGTCAATTTCAAATTGGAAAGTAAATTTTAGGACTGTTAAAGGGTTTTCTATAATTCAGTTTTAAGATCCCATTATCTTCTTTCAGCACTATACACCAAAGACTTCCAAATATGCAGACAATTTATTACTTTTCTATTTTTTCTCTTTCAGTATCCAAGCCTGCATGCCTCCATTTTATAAGCCTGGATGGGGAGATTAATAGAGGAGGGGACTGAAGAGTATATAAGGACAAAGTTACCCATAGAATCCAACATGGCAGATTCAGAATTCAGTATGGGGAGCAAAAATAATCAGTGTCACTTGAAATAGGAGAAGAGGATATCTAATATCATCTTGTTGAGAAGTCAAGGTGGGTCTACTTCAGCTTAGAGAGAGGAGAAAATTGGAAAGGCAGATATCTATTTTTGTGGATTAGTCAAAAAAAAACCCTCAAGGCTTTACCAAAGGCCAGAAAAATGAAAGAAAATGATACAGATAACATTTGGAAAGTTATTTTAGATCTCTAAAACTTGAGCTAACATCTGAAGCAGCAGAATTGGCATTGAATGCCTAAAACCATAATAAGCTGATCCAGGAATGTGAAATTGTCATTATGATATAACTCAGTTCAGTGAAAATTATAGCACCAAATTTCCCAATTGTATAAGAAAATAGATGTATTAATAGTACTATTTTGTGAGCATGCACTAGAGAACTAGGAGGCAGAGGGGCACTGCTAGGAAAGCCATGGACCATGGAAAAATACTGCTTCTTAGGAGTATGGAATTTGATGGGTGAAATCTCAACCTATAATTCTTCATATGATAGAAGTAAAGTGGGAACTTTAGATCATCCAAGAGCACATTGAGCTGTATGAGTAAATTACATTATATATGCAACTATTGTTGTATTTCTGGCCTCATAAACAATCTGAATTCCTGCCTCATGCATGGTCTGCTGTCCTTTAAATGCTCAATTAGATTCTGGAAACAATGAAATGATTTAGTTGTGCTCTAGTAAGAGCAAGAAGTAGTTGTCAACCTGACCTAGAAGAAACTAAATTGTTTATTAGGAATCCAAATCTATTCTACCTTTAGAGGAACATTCATTATGGGAACGGCTGATGAGCAAAAATATAATGTGGAACACCTGGGACAACTTAAGGTTAAAGATAGATGTCTAGAACTAGATATATTATCCAAGAATTATTTCTATCTAAGGTGGTTAAATGAAGGAGTCAGACTAAACTTAGTTTCGAGTATAAAGGATACTGGAATTTAGAACTTTGCTTAAGTTCCATCTCCGTTACTTACTAGCTAGGTTGAAGTGACTTTGAGAAAGCCACTTCGTCTCTTTACCACTGAATTTCTTCAATTGCAAAATGAGCTGTGATAGTAAATGTGATAACAAAACATCCTGTGATAACAGAAAACACTTGATTACTTTTTGTTTTGTGTTTCAATCCATTCTTCAAGGAAGGAAGCACTCTGCCTGAGTTCAAAACAATTCTGAGAAGGTGGGGATTGAAAGATTTCTCTTTGAAGTTTGACCATGTATATAGCAATACTCAGAAAATTTCTGGTTTTCACTTGAACTGAGTTGTATTAATTTAGTTTGATAGACTATAACTTCTCTTGGTTCTTTTCATTAAAAACAAACTCTTTGTTTAGTCATGATAATTGTCTATACATTTTTTGAGGGGACTTCCTCTAAGATAAGCTTTCATTTACACTATTTATGCTTGCTTATTCATTCTTATCAGTATGGTGTCTCAACCATAAGGATGTTAGCTTATTAAAGTTTGATTCCATATTCTTGAGTTTAATGAATGTCTATTAAATGACTCACTCTATTGATCACCAGTAAGGTATCCTTTGGTAAGTAACAAATGGTAAGAAATGGCATCAGTACGTTATTTCTATGTTCAAGTGACCAACTTGCTCAGCATTTACATTTGGTTTTTTTTTCCTTTTTAAAGAAAATAAAATTCTACACTTAAAATTACAATTTCTATATGTAATGTGGAGGTTATGCGTGTGTGTATATCTATATATACATATATATATGTATACACACACACATTACACACAACTTCTCCCCTGTTCTTTTCTAGTGAAGACTTTAATTCCTGTCATGCGGGGAAATAGGATGTTGGGTCCACAAGCTTAGCCACTCTTATCTTTTAAGAGAGGGATATTAGGGTAGAATTACATCTATCTTATCCCTTAAACATCATTAATTTAGAGGGCATGGGTTTCAGGTCCAAGCTAAGATTCTGATTTGTGTTGCTTACTGGGAAAGAGGATACCCCAAAATCTACATCCATGAGAATTCCCTTCTCACCAAATGCCAGTTTCATAATGAACACACATAGAAAACAGAAAATTAACCTATTTGTATAAATCAAAACAAATCTGAGAAAGTATATGTATAAGAACACATACTGGATGATGTACATTGACACAACTCTATCATTGGTAGGTAGCAAGGGATCTCAGTGAAATCAACTGAGAGAGTCCCAGATCTCAGTCTAAGAGAAAAATTCTCCAAAGTTTCTAGTGTACCAGTCTGGGAATATGGACATGACTGAGACTGTCAGCTCCTTTCAAGTTGATTTTGCCAGAGTCTATTTTGCTTCCTTAAGAAATCTGAAGTTGTTTTGGCATTGTCCATCTTCACTCTGGAAGTTAAAAGTCAGAAGAATCCCAAGAGAATGAAGAAGTAAAATCTCTCCACCCAAGCTCTGACCTGCCTGTAGGCATGGGACATTGATCTTCACCAGCAAGGACAAAGTCTTATATAAAGTGTTTGGGAGTTCAGGTGTTACATGCACAAATTAGAACAGAAAAAAAAAGGGATTGAACAAAAATTGTGAATCTCTATTATAAATATCTTGCCTTTCTAAGCACAGAATAAATTGAGCATGTTATTTTCACAGCTGCACTGCTTCTCCAAGTTCCCTATTCATCTTCGTTCTGTTTTATTTACTTTGTTTCTTTGTTTTTCTTTCTTTGCTTCTTTGAAGAATTTTGAAAATGCTTCAAAGAACTTCTCTCTTTGCTTTTTTTTCTTATCAGTTTGGTAACCTCATCTCTAGTTCTCTTTTCAATTCCACTCCATAAAATTCAAAGAAAGAAAAAATAAACAAAACCTATGTATCAGATATTTACAGTCAAGCAAAGCAAATTTTCATATTGGCCATATTAAAAAAATATATGTATCATTCTTTACCTTAATTTCATTAACTTTCTTTCAGAAAGCCCCTAGAACGTTCCATGACAAGTCTTTTGGAGTCATGGTTAGTCCATCAGAGTTCTTTTAAAAAATATACTTTTTACAATATTGTTGTGATTGTATAAGTGATTCTCATGGTTCTGGTTTAGGTTACCCAGTTCTAAAGAAGAATACAAGAGTTCCCAGGTTTCTCTGAAATCATCCCATTAATAATATATTTTGGTGTAACACACTGTTGTATTCACATAGAATAGTTTCTTCAGTTGCTCTCCAATTGATAGAAATAGGCTAATTTCAAGGTCTTTGCCATTTCCAAAGAGTTGTTATACATATTCTAGTACATATATGTCCTTTTCCTCTTTGTCTGATCTCTTTGCAAGAGTAAGTTTAGTGGTATATTGCTAGGTCACAGGGTATATCCAAGTTACTGATATTACATAGTTCAAATTGATTTTCAGAAAAACTGGACTAATTCACAGTTTCATCAAAGGTGTATTAATGTGTCTTCTTTTCCCTGAATCCCCTCCTGTATTTATTTTTCATTTTGGGGGACTGATGAATTTGAAATAGAACTTTATAATTGTTTGAATTTGCATTTTTTTAAATTTCTGATTTGGAACATTTCCCCCCCATGACTTTGTAACCTAGACTCTTTATAGGACCCTTTCAATTTAATCCCTTTCACCTATGCTACAATCCAACAACATGGACCTCATTAGTCCTTGAATAAGATCCCCCATCTTCTAAGTCTGGACATTTTCTATAGCTTTCCTCCATTCCTGGAATTATCTCCATCTCTGCTTCCTAGTTTCTCTGTCTACCTTCAAGTCCTAGCTTAAATCTCACCTCCTACATGGCACCATTGTCCATCTCCCTTAATGCTAATTTCTTCCCTCCATCAATTATCTCTAATTTATTCTGTGTATAACTTATTTATACATGCATCATATCTATCCTGTTAGACTGTGAGATCCTTGAAAGCAGAGATTTTTTTTTAATCATTTTTTGTATGCTCAGCATTATCAAAGTGACCAGAATGTATTAGGCCAGTGCTTCTCAACCTGTGCATTATGTTCAATTTGTAACAATGAAAATACATCCTGCATAACAGATAGATTCATAACAGTAGCAAAATTACAATTATGAAGTAGCAACGAAAATCATTTTATGGGTGGGGGTCACCACAACACAAGGAACTGTATTACAGGGTCACAGCTTTAGGAAGGTTGAGAACCACTGTACGAGGCCATGAGAATAGCGATTTGTGTAAATACAAAAATGCTAATTGGAATTGGATTTTTTTTTTCATTTTTTGGAGGATTTATTTTTTCAAAGCTGGGAGAGAGTGTGATAGAACAGGACAAAATGGATTCTGAGTCAGAGCATCTGGGTTCAAAACTCAGATCTGATAATACCCATGTGGTTATTCACATGTCACTTTACCTCTCTGGGGCTCAGTTTCTTCAAGTATAAAAGTGAGAAGGTTGGATTTTATGACTTCTAAGTTCCCATCTATTTCTGAGTCTATGCTCTTAAGATTCTAAGAAGTGTGTAGAAATAGATATATATCTCTATGTATCTATATTACATGTGTGAGTATATGTATATGTGTGTGAGTATATTTCATTTCACGTGCATATGTGTATTTCATTCAAATGATAATTTCCTCATTGGAAGACTGTGGTGAGAATGAACTAAGGAAAGGTAACACACATGAAAATACATATATGGAGAGGGAAATCGAAAACCAATTCTCAAATAATCTGTTTCTGGAAGATATGCAAAGGAAAGCATTTCACAGCAAAGCTTTAGATTATTCACAAATTGCTTATTTTAGTATGCAGTGGTCTGTTTAATGAAAAATAAGGTTAATCTAGAAATCTGAACTGATTTATGCAAATCTGATTTATTCAGCATAAATGAAGTATATAGTTTAAGCAAATTATCAACTCATGGACTTTTGTTGGCTTCCTCTGGGTTTATTTAAATGATCTGAAACAATGGATAAAATAGGAAATCCATCATATTTTACATGAAGGATTAACTTCATGTGAGAAAAAATTAACACCTTTTCATGGAGATTGACTATAGTATTAAAGGGGAAGCGGAGGGGAAATCAAAGAAATTAATTATCTTAGTGTTTATGTTATAATCCCAATTCCCCAAAATGAGAAGAAAAGAAAAGACCTAATCATATGAGACTCACAGAGTTTCAAGTCTTGAATATAAATTGGGTTGGAGATAAACTAGATACATTTTGTAATACAAGATCAGAACTTTGGAGACATAAGAGCAGACTTTCCAAAAACATGCAGCTTTTTTTGATAAAGGGTTTATAAAAATGACCCAATCTCAATGATTTAATGGGTAAATATTTAGTGAGAAGAAAACCATACAAAGGTGGGCTCTATTTGTGAGGTGAATGTAGGTTTAGTGTTGGAGGAGCTAAGTTCTCCCCAACCAAAGATGAGAAATGACAAAGGGGGCAAGGAAGGATCCCACCCCAAAGGCCACCATTCAGAACTATTGTCTCATAATTTTCTTCTTTTTTTTCAATTTTGTTTTATCTGGACTCACAGGTGAATGATGAAGATTGAGGACCTGGAAGACTTTGATGTCCTAAACTTTGATGGGCAAATGGCTATAATATTCCATTTATTCTATAAATGTCACTGGAAAAACATAACTTTACAGCTTGGGCAAGGCCTGGACTTAAAATTCTCAGGGTAAAAATATATTCATATTTGTGAAACACAGGAGTAAACTCAAAATTTGTAAGCATCAATAAAACTCAGATATACCTAGATTCACTGTCTATCAATGCATGTTAGCACTGATTGAAACCATCTGCAGTGTGTTCAATATACTCACAGAATGCTACAAACAACGAGCTGGTACCAAATGCTTGCACATGTCATCCATCCATACAGCATCTACAGAGAGCTATAGGAGGAGAGGGCAATGATCACAGTGAAGATAATAAGAAGATTAGTTCTTCAATCTCAGAAGTAATTTTTGAGGAATTTAGCTTCAGTGATTCTCAAGTACTAGATGAGATAAAGAAAAAGCTGGGAGACTGCTGATTGGAGAACTAACTCTGATGAGGTTTCAGCTATTGTTCTTCAGGATCATCTAAAGCGAAAGATATAAAAACTCCCCACAACTGTGAGTTTCCTCTCTTCTCTCGGGTTCTTTACTATTTGCTCTGATCTAAGAGAAAAAAACAAGTGAAGGAAAAGAAAGAAAGAAAACTTTTACTGTGAGCCCTCTTGCTAGAGCAAGATGCTGATAATTAACCGAACAATGAAAAAATCTGTGGACTAAAGAGGGGTGTAGTTTTGTTTTCATTGTCTAGAGCAGCGGTTCTCAACCTTTGGCTCATGTTCAATTTGTAACAATGAAAATACATCCTGCATATCAGATATTTACATTACGATTCATAACAGTAGCAAAATTACAGTTATGAAGTATTATATATATAACAATTTTATGTTTGGGGGTCACCACAACATGAGGAACTGTATTAAAGGGTCACGGCATTAGGAAGGTTGAGAACCTCTGGCCTAGAGTCATCCCAAGATGTTTTGCAGTTTTCTGGCTAAAAGGGAATTTCTTGTCACTCTAATAATGTTTCACTTTGGGAGCAGCTAGATGGCACAGTGAATAGAGCAGTGACCCTGAAGTCAGGAGGACCTGAGCTCAAATTTGACCTCAGACATTTGACACTTAACTAACTGTGTGACCTTGAGCAAGTTACTTAACCCCAACTGCTTTGTCTTTCCCCCCTCCAAAAAAAATAACATAACACTTTCTCAGAACCCTTTTAAGGGTGATTATGAGTTAAAATTGCTTTTCACTATCACGTCAATTTGAGAGAAGAAAAGGTGTGGATTTACTGGCATAACAGGAGAGAGGACAGAACACATAGTCAATGCAGCCAATACCCACATTTCTAAGTCTTCAGAACAAAACACAAATTAGCAAAGAAGTTGCCTCGTGTAACTTTTTTTTTTTCAGACCAGGCCTCCCTGTCTCACTCAGTTCACTTCTAGTTCTGGTCCCAAAGCTGATCAGCATGGGAGCTTTAACTTGCTCCATTTCCGGCCTGGGCCAGTTGACTCCTCCTTCGTCTGGTGGCCCTCCACACACTCCACTCATGAGGGCTTACGCAATTGGTGCTGGCCTTAGTTAAGACAGTTAATCAGCTTTAGCCCTACTACAGGTAAGAACTCCGGAGCTCTACAAACTACAGATTTAAATAATACACTTATAATCTACAGGAGTCGACTCTCTAAATGTATACTACCTCATCCAACTCTGATTTGTGTTTCTGAAGTAATCAGGGTATAAAAGCCCTTAGTCCAGAGGTATGAGTGGCAAAAGCCCTTACCCCAGAGGTATGAGTGGCTCTGTGTATCTGGGTTTTCTTCAATTAGATGGCTCTCTTTGAGGTGCCCACCCTCCTATACAGACATTGCATGTGATTGGTAGGAGAGTGTGATTCATTATGATACATAGCCTGTGATGTTCTGATTACTACTGCACTTACTTTCACTGGTGTTATATTTTTTTTTATTGCTTTTGCCTTGTCATTATGCAAATATTTTCAGCACAGGAGTTAATGATATAATAATGACTAATTTTGCCTAAGTAGAAATCACACCTGGGGACTCATGAATTATGATAAAAAGTAGTAGAGTACACTTCCTCCATTGCAAATTGTTCCCATACTTTGAAAAGTTTAAATTGTTCTGGTTCATCCCTGTACCAGCAATATGATATTCACAGTGTCCACGGTGGCTATGAATATTCTGGTATATTTATGAATCACAAAATGTAACAGACTCTCCACACAGAGGACAAAACCTAAGCATTTATTCAAATATCAGAAAACTGAGTCTCAAAACCAGAAAGTCAAAGTCATTTCAGTAACCATGAAGTTTGTACACATAGTCAGTGCAGCAAACACAAACATTCCCAAGCCTTCAAAACAAAACAGACTCCCTCAAGCAAGGATCCTCCTCTTCTCACTCATGGTAGCTCCTTAGCCTCTATGTTGCTTGCTCCCAGCAGTTCCATCTCCCAGAAGTTCTCATTCCCAGCAGTTCTGGTGGGCTCTCAGAAGTTCTCAATTAGGTTCTCAGAAGAAGTTCTAGCTCTCTAGCTTGGGCTTTTCCTTATATATGGTATTAGCTCCTCCCTGTTCTGCCCCTTCCTGTTACATCAGCAAGTTCATCCCACTGTGATACTCACAAGTTCTGGATCTTAACACTTGACACAATCATGAACTTGAAGCAGGATGATAAGTACCTATTTGCTTGCCAATACAAGAGGCATGGAAGATCTTCAAATCCCATCACCATTACAATCTCTCAGCACCTCAATCCTGCTGGAATACTAAGGCTGGGGTGAGTGGAGACAGCTCAGAAAGACAATAGACAGTCTTGCCTTAGTTATATACCTGGAAATAGATAATAAGAATATAATTCATATTTTGGAGGTGACTGATCATTTCACTACATAGTCACAAAGCTTCCATTGTGGTTAAAATGTTGTAAGGGGAGTATTCCTCAAAGTATGAACTTTCTTCCATGGTCCAATCAGATTAAGAGAGGAACTTTGAAAGCACACTACTCAGGATAATGTTAAATTTGCCTGGGATCAAAACATTTAGAATTATATCTTACCATTTTCTAAGAAATATATACTTCAAATATTTAAGATGAGCTGCTAAATATTAGGGATACTGAGACAAGAACAAAAATATCAGGGGAATCTTGTGGCATCATTATGAATGGTACACAGGCATTATTTATTCTGTACCTATTGAAGTTTGAGCATGAGTTGCACCTACCTGTTGACATGTGCTTTATACTTTTTGAGGATGGCAGGCACTCACAGCCAGTATACTTCTCAGCTGAGGACGAACCTGAAGGACTCTTACTACATAATTACAACTTTAACTTGGAAGAGCCCTAACAGAAACAAATTATAGTAAGATGCCCTTTGTCATTGGCAGGTATTTCTGCAAGAAGACAGAGTTTTTTCTGAGAAATAATTGTGTTCATTAAATGAACATATTAGCAGATTAATGGACAGCTAAACCATACTTAGTCGTGGAATTATTGGACAGTTTATTTATTTATGGAATAGACACAGTCTGGTCAAGGGTCCTGTAAAGATATTTCACTATATCCATTTTTTACTTATAGTTAGTTGGACTAAAAGTTTTTGTACATGTAAACTAAGGGAGAATTACCTCAGAAGAGTCATAAAAAAAAAAAGACCAAAGAACATCTACCTGTTGGGTAAAAATTATCTGACCAGATAATGGCTCAAAAACAGACATGTAAAGCACAGAAGTATTGTCGTATTGTAATTTAACAATCAATTAAGTCAGGGGGAAAGTACGGAACACAATGATAACAACTTTCCTGCAAAGAACTTCAGTCATAGAGATCCCTAAATTCACCCAGGGAGACTGCCAACTAGAGAGCTAGATGCTTGCTACTCTAGCCCCTTGACAAACATAGGTTTAGAAATTTGTCACTATATTTCCAATGAATGCTATGTTTAATTTCTTCCACTACCTATTTCATAAGAGAGCTGAATTTCTTTGACTACATTATAGCTTATGATGCTATAGGGCAGCGGTTCTCAACCTGTGGATCGCGACCCCTTTGGGGGTCAAACGGGGTCACCTAAGACCATTGGAAAACACATATTTCCGATGGTCTTAGGAACTGAGACACCGCTCCTCCATCTGTCTCCAGGTGGGTCCACCCACATGCAGATACACCCACATATGAGTATTAAAGGGTCACGGCATTGGGCAGGTTGAGAACCACTGCTATAGGGGAAACTAGATAGTGGTTAATAGATATAGATAACTATTAGAACCCAGATAACAATATTAATGTTTATCAACATGATGAACACCCTGAATGTTACTGTATATCTTCAATGATACTTATCAATCATTATATGATTTTAGTCTGCTTTTAGTTGTTGTTCATATATATTTACTTTTATGCTGGTGAGAGGACATACTTACATATGTATGTATTACCTATGTTTCATGTATATTATCTATGAATAGATTTCTCTCCTTACCTATTCATTGTTCCCTATTATTCAGATATTCTCCATGTGTCCTTAGATTATTACTCCTCTGTTCTGTTTTACTGTTATGTACATTTTCTTTTATTCCTCAAATATGCTATGATGGTGTATGCGTATATATCTTGCCTATAATTTAGCACTTTAGCCTTTGAAGCAGTCTATCAAGTGAGGCTTTACACTTTACTCTGTCTGTTGCATGCACTGTTTGATGTACTTTTGGACTGGAAAGCACTCTATTTTAGAAATGGCCTGACTCAGGTTAGTCCTCTGGTACTTTCATTTCAGTACTGGAATGAAATAAGATACTCATATATCATTCAATAGTAATCAAAAGGAGATTTATTTAGCTACAACAGAGAAGGGATATTCCATAAGGCTATCCAACAGGCACCCTGCAAGATGATTCAGTTAAGTGAAGCTCCCCTGACTGTGAGCTGCTCATCATATACTTCCAACCAAGTCTTTGAAGCAAAATGGAGCTCCTTGGCTTATTTTGTACTAAGGTAGCCAGGGTCTGATATAAACAGACTGAGACTTTAGTTTCTACAGTCAATTAAATTTCAGAGATAGTTTTAATACCTATAAAAGATAAAGCTAGCCTAACTCTGATGGAGCTTCTGAATCTACCCATTCTGATGTTATTAGACTGTTGTCTGGTTGAATGTACATGTTAATGTTCCTTTTGAAAAAAAAATAGTATGATGTGTAAGTACAGATGCCAGGGATACTACAGATAATTTTAACAAATACAAAATTTCTGAACCCAGGGGAAGAATGTAGTGCTGTCTGGCAGTACCAATGATGCTATGACCAACAAGTAAGCCCCCCTCATGCTAACACAAACTGGATCAGGGGATGAGGGAATAAAAAATCTAAACTCTTGGTAGTAAATAGGGGAGTGAAAGGGTGCAGGACTCGAACTGTTAAACTAAACTAAACTACCATGAGGCAGGACTATGTGGCCAAAACCTTTTGGGCTCCTTAGAGTAGAGTTATTATTCAGTGATTCCTCAGCTGCCTCATTCTCTTTTTCTTTCACTATCCTATAGGGAAATGTACCCAAATACAGTCTAAAATTGTTTCCTGTATTTACCCTGTTTCAGAATTTGTTCTGTTTGACTACGTATCACAAGGTTTTGATTCTTCTTACTTTTCATTCATTTTTTTTTCCTGTGAGGAATTTGCATGAAGAGAAAATTTCTGTCAAATGAAAAAATAGTTTATTCTCACTTTTTGTTTAATCTATTTCTATTTTTTTAATTATTAAATTTTACTTCAGCGTATGGAATGAAACAAGCATTTCCATAACATGTTACAATAAAAAGATGATTGCACGTGAAATTGCGAATCTACTATGCACAACTTGCCGCACCTTTTAAATATACAGCAAAATAATCATGTAAATTTATTTTTATACATATGTATAAAATTATTTTATGCATATTTATATCTATCAGTTCTTTGTCTAGATAGAAATGATATCTTTATTTATATGCCCTTTTTTAGTTCATTTGGGTGTTTATAATAATGAAAATAATTTATTCATTCAAACTCATTCTTAAAACAATATTGCTTTTACTGCGTACAATGTTGTCTTGGTTCTGTTCATTTTGCTCTTCTTTGTTTCATGCAAGTCTTTCCATTTTTTTTCCCTAAAATCACTGAGATCATCATTTGTTATAGCACAATAGCATTCCATCACTATCTTATACCACAACTTGTTCAGCCATTCCCCAACTGATAGGCATTCCGGCAATTTCCATTTCTTTGCCACCACAAAGAGAGCTGGTATAATCATTTTAGAACATATAGGTTCTTTTTCTTTTTCCTTACTTATCTTCAGAAATAGACCAAGCAGTGGTATTGCTAGGTTAAAGAGTATAGGTAGTTTAATAACTCTTTAGGTTTCAGATTGTTCTCCAAAATGGTTGGCCCACTTAACTATCGATTTTTTTTTGAAACATAGTTAACCATTGTAATGATAAGCTATGTACATCATAGCAAAAGGAAAAGACCATAGTGGAATAGTGGAGAGGAGAGAAATATTTAAGACTGTGACATTTTCCAGGTTTTTTTGTTTTTGTTTTTGTTTTGTTTTGTTTTTTGCTAGGGCAAACACAAAGAACAAATAAGAAATAATTATTTATATTTACAAGTCCCCAGAGTAAAAATAATTAAAATAATTATGCTGGGATTTCTGTCACTAAACTATGAGTCTGAAGTTTAGTGAGCTGGAGGTAGTGACTAATAGTCACTGGGACTGGAAGTAGTCACTTATTAATAGGTATTGAGGGGCTGTTGCCACAGCTGCTTATGAAAAGAAAACTTCCCCTTTTCTGAGAGCAGTTTCAGTTCAATCGTGGTTTCAAAAAAGTCATTCAAACCAGTTTACCCAAATATGACTCTTTTTAAGCTGATAAGACTCTTTCAGGAGGTTTAAGGTATTGAGATAATGAAGAATATTAGCAACACAAAGATATCTCGTCCCAGCCAGTGTTGAACCTAACTACTTCTGAACTTTCTAAGAAGGGGAAAATTCCCCCCCACACTCCATTCAACCTCTCCAAGCCCCTTAAAAGATAAATTGAGGTCTGAAGAGTTCTAATAGTTGAATTTGGAGGAGGCTAAAGAGACCGAACTGGAAGATAGAGCAAAGCTGGAGAAGCTAAATGATAATTTATTGTGATTGTCTTCAAGGTATAATTCTTAATTAAGTAGAACAAGCATATATCATTATGTTCTCGCTGAATGGCCACAGGTAATTTACTTCCTAATTTCCAGGGAAGTGGGGGGAGGGCTTCATAGTAAGGGATCCTTATTTCCAGATGTATCACCAAAAGCACCAACTAAAGACAGAAGGCCAATCCAGGCTCACCATCCTCTGTGCTGTTTATTACGTACTTCAAGGAGTTTATTTTGTTCTAGTCCTGCAAGACTGGGCCTGATTCACCTTGAGTTTATTCAATCTCATTTTGCCAACCAAGCATCAGAACACCTAGGTTTGATGAAAAGAGAAGTGGCAAAGGAACAGGATCATGTAACTCCAAATATAGGACAGTAATGCTTGTTATAGTTCTATTTATCCATCCTTTTCTTTACAAGAGGGGATTGGGAAGAAAAGAAGAAAAACAACATGAGTAGATAATAGAGAAATACAGACTCATCAATAATAAGAGTAAATGTAAATAGGATGAACTCATTCATATAATGGAAAAGGCTAGAGGTTAATGGATCAGAAAGCAGTATCTAGCAAGCTGCTGTTTATAAGAAACATTGCTAGAACCACAAACATTCACATAGAGCAAAAATGCACAGCTGAAGTCAAATTTACGATGCTTCAGGAATATTCATGAAAAAAAAGTAGGGCAATCATCATGCTCAGGTAAAAGAAAGAAACGGTAAAAATAGACCCATTTTTTAAAAAGGTAAGCAAGAAAATTGTATAATACTTAAAGACACAATAGATAATGAAATTTAACATATATGCATCAAAGAAATAACATCAAAATCTGGAAGAAAAATGTAATCCACTTATACCAGCAGTTCTCAACCTGTGGGTTATGTTCAATTTGTAACAATGAAAATACATCCTGCATATTAAATATTTACATTATGATTCATAACAGGAGCAAAATTACAGTTAGGAAGTAGCAACAAAAATAATTTTATGGTTGGGGGTCACCACACCATGAGGAACTGTATTAAAGGGTCGCGGCACTGGAAAGATTGAGAACCACTGATTTACAGAGAGACAAAAAGCAAAACAATAATTATTGATCTCAAAGTGTCCTTTTCAGGCACAAAACTAACACAAAAAACAAATTTTAAAAATACTAATAACATAAATAGAATTTTAGAAACTTTATGAGGGGGCGGAGCCAAGATGGTGGCGTAGCAGCA
>CM053583.1:217616198-217633916 GCA_028627135.1 Pseudochirops cupreus
ATATCTATATATGTGTATATCTATATCTATATCTATATCTATATCTATATCTATACATATGATTCCAACTTAAAATAAGAGAGCTAAACTGGATGCTTACTAGATACTTGGTTCATTCCAACTCTTTAAATTGTTATTTGCTTCATAATCACCCCAGGGATCTATTGAAGAGAGTTCTTACCAGATCATGAGAGCTCACTATTAAATGTTCAGTGTGAGTATTTATGCCTCCAAAATAAGAAAATGCTATAAATCAGACCTTGACATATTGCTTATTTGGGTAGCTTTGACTGAAGAAAATTATGGAGAAAATGTTAATGATGCAGATTAAACTTACAAGCATGTCATATGTATTCTTTTATAGAAGAGCTAACATTTAAAATTTAACTGTACATTCCTAAATCACCTTCATAGCATCACAGTGAGTGAGAGAAAAAAAGAAAAACATTCCCACATAGTCTAGTTAAATTTCTCATCTTGGCATGAAGTATCAGTGAAGGGAACATGATAGTAGAATCACCATAGTTACCTACAACTCATATTTCATCTATAACTGATGACCCCAAGTCCCAACTCCTTTGAGAGTTTTATGGGAAAAAGCATGGTATAGAGGAAAGCACATAGAGTTTTGAGTCAGAGGTTATGGGCTGTAATAATAGTTCTCTTTTCTTCTACGGCCCACCTAATCAACCTTGGATGAGTCATTTAACCTCTCTATGTCTCTGTTTCAACATTAATAAAATGGAGTGGTAGAACTCAATGACCTAGAATGTCCCTTCCAGTTCTAAATCTATGAACCTATGACCAGTTTTTCTTAGACAAACAGCTCTAGCTCACTCCATAATAACACCACATAAAATACATTCAGCCTTTCTCTCTGTATCACCACCATGGTGGGTGAAGAGTGATCCTTATTCATTGCTAGCAATCTGTAAAGCACTACTAAGAATGAAACATGGCCCATGGTGGGTTGTCTAACATCTAATGACATAAATAGATAGAAAATGTTAGATGGGAAGAAAGATGTGAAGTAAATTCAAGCAAAATCAGATGGTTCTAGCACATAATCATCGGTTCTCGATTTTCTATATGCAACTATCTCTCATCTTCCTTAGAAGAGCAAAATAATATTTAGATGCATAGATAGCTAGACAGACAGACAGACAGAGAGATATAGATTTCACTAGAAACAGTTACATGACAAAGCAAGTGGAACATGGTTAGGAATGTATGAACAATTCAGTGTACAAAATGGAATGCCACCTGAAAAAATATTTGGAAGGGATACTGAAGGGGAGAATAATATGCAGCACTGTACAAGTTGAAGGGATGGTGAGTAACTATGGGAAGCATCAAAACTTACATTTAAAGCCAAGAAGTCCAAAAGTATCAGAAGGGATAGAAAACTAAATTCATAATATGTAACAGCTAAGAAAATAATTCTATGAAAAACATTCACTTTGGTAGAGTGGAAGCAGAGGAAAATTGTGTCCTACAATCAAAAAAATTAAAATAGAAAGTCCGTTTCTTAGCGAATCTATGTATAAGACAATGGAATTAGATACTGTACATGTTATTTTAGTCTTTGAATTACTGACAAGCCAGAGTGTGGTGTAGGGCTTTTCAACTTCTTCCAACCCATCTGGCCTTGTCCCCTGGAAAGGAAGCAGCAGTAGCATCACCAACTTGATCGTTCTTCTCTTCCAGTATGGACCTTATGGATTGGGGGAAGCTAAGTTTGGCAGAGCCAGAGAAATATGATTCTTCCTGGGCTATAGGCTTGAACCTGCAAAGTATCAGTAGGTCATAGACTGCTTGCTTTCCTGTTTCTTCCTCATTTTCAGCCTTTACTTCTGGAAATAGTTTCATTTCATGAAGATCGTTTAAAGATTATGAAATATCAACCTCCATAAAAGACCTTCTAGCATGCTTCCTCATTGGAGCTTCTTATTGGAGCACAAACTCTAAAAGATCCTATCAAGATGGAAAAGTTCAAAGTTTGTCATCTGAAGGAGGAATCTGGTTATTTACATAGGTTGTTCATCAGAGTGGCTGAAAGGTGATTAAGTTTTGACAGCACCAACTTTCATTGGCTATGTACTAATGTAATTGGGGAAGAAATCTGTGTTGGAGTTCTCTCATTTATGACATTTTTTATGTGTTGAAATAAGTGGGGTAATAGACATCAAGAGGTGACATAAATAAAGAAAAAATGGAAGGAAGCCAAAATCAAGTGCCCTATTTCTCATCTAAAAAGAGCTAAACAACAATTTCAGTGTCATAACAAAATGGAGATCAGAGTAGCCTCCAGGAAGAAAAAAAGGAAGAGGAAAAGAGGTTTCAGCAACATTCAAATAAAAAAAAACTTTCCATTTCTTGATAGTGTTTTTATACCAGAAAATGGAAGTTAAAAGTTCATATTCCAACTCTTATGAAATCAGATATTCTCAAGAAACCTCTAAATTTATGAATCCCCCAAAGGCCTTTGGCCTCCTTTGTACTCCTTCAAACATTAACATAAATAGCACCACGGCCGTAAACAGACCCAGCACTTCGGAAGTCCTGGCCACAATTGTTCCATTGATGTCATCAAAAAGGCATTCATGACATGGATTTAAAATTCATTGCCTTTTTATTACAATCAAAATCATTCTCGGATTAGTTAAGAAAAGTTGAACTCATCGATTTTCAGTATATTCATTATAATTTTAACTTGTCAGGTCGTATCTCATTCCTATCCTTTCCACAGAGTTCTGTTTCATGAAGAGGTTTTGATTTCCTGTTTTTTCAGCTTGTTGCTGGCCCAGCCATGTTATTTTATCACCCTTGATGCCTACTACACAATTTTGAAACATCTTATGTATTTATTTGGGTTGAATGTAGTCGCACCCACGAAGGAGGTAAGATAGAAATAAAACACTTATCCTCTTTCAGACTGTGCTTTAGAGCACCCTGAGATTTCATGTAGACTAAAAAAGTCCTGTCTTCAAGACAGATTTGTGATAACGTTGATAAAAAGATGGAGAGTACATTTATTTTCTCTCTCTCTGTTGTTGATGTTTCTATGACTTGCTTCAAAAACTTAAAGGTGACATTTTAATTTAATTAACAGGCTTTTAGCTCTAATTATGTTTACTACTCTTTCTTTTCTTAGCACTGAAATAAGCAAGTTATAATTGCTCCACCCTGCAACAAGTATTCGTAAAAGGAATTGTTTTATTCTTTTGAGTCTCAAGGCAAAACAAGCATAATTTCATAGTGTTCATGGTCATTTAGCATTATCAGTTTTCATATTGAATGTGTTATAAAATTACATGTCAATATTTATTTCAGAGGATGAGGAAATAGAGGAAGTCTCTAAAGTCTTCAGTAATACACTCCAAGTCAAATCAGCATATGTCTTTTAACTCAGTGTCTAGAATACTAAGGTGGGCATATTGGGGGAGAGCTAACAGGGCACTGAATAATGGATTTCAGTGGGAAGAAATGAGAGTGCTCAAAGATTTGTACACTCCACCAAAATCTCACATGCATATAAGTGTGATGGAAGAGAAGGAGACATTACATTTTCCCCGCTTTATATGATAAATGTCATTTAAGAATAATAAAAATAAAAGCTAGAATTTATATAGCATTTTATGATTTGCTGAACACTTTACATGTTATCAATAACTGTGTGTGCATGTGTACATATAAAGATACATATGTATACAAACATATGCACATATGCATTAATATTTGCATGTATATATGCATATATGTTATGCATATATAGATAGAAATACCCATTTGTTAGAAAAAGGAAGATTAGGTGCAGCCTGGAATAGAGAACTAGGCCTAGAGTTAGTGAAGTCTGAATAAAAATTTTGCTTAAGACATGTACTAGCTGCATAATCCTGAGATTACTTGACTTCTGAGTGTCAGTTTCTGCACCTTAAAAATGAGAAAAATAGTAGCATTTTCCTCCCCTCCCCCTTTCCCAAGACAGTAAGTAATCCGACATAGGTTATACATGCACAATCATGTTAAACGTATTTCCACATTAGACATTTTGTGAAAGAAGAATAAAAAAAAAGGGGGGGTAGAATCCTCAAGAAAGAAAAAATAAAACCAACTAAAAATTGAAAATAATATATTTCAATTAGTATTCAGATTCCATAGTTTTTCTCTGGATGTAAGTAGCATTTTCCATCATGGATTATGTTCTGTTTTATTTCTGAATCATCTTGGATCATTGTATTGGTGAGGAGAGCTTAGTCTATCACAGTGGATCATCACATAATGTTGCTGTTACTGTGTACAATGTTCCCCTGTTTCTGCTCACTTTACTCAGCATCAGTTCAGGTAAACATATAAGTTTTTCTAAAATCTACCTGTTTATCAGTGCTTATAGAACAATAGACATTCATATATCCATTACATTCATATATCACAACCTGTTCAACCATTCCCCAATTGATGGGCATCCCCTAAATTTCCAATTCTTTGCTACCACAAAAAGAACTGGTACAAATGTTTTTATACATGTGGGTCTTTTTCCCTTTTTAATGTTCTCTTTGGGATACAGACCTAATAGAAGTATGGATGGATCAAAGGGTGTGCACACTTTAATTGCCTTTTGCTCATATTTCCAAATTATTCTCCAGAATGGTTGGATCAGTTCACAACTCCACCAACTATGCATTAGTTTCCTGATTTTCTCACATCTTCTGTATTTATCATTTTCCTTTACTATCATGTTAGCCAATCTCATAGAAATGAGGAGGTGCCTTAGAGTGATGTTAATGTGAAATTCTCTAATCAATAGTTATTTATTTATTTTTAATAGTGCTTTAAAGCATTTTTTTCATATGATTATAGATAGCTTTAATTTCTCCATCAGAAAACTACTTGTTCATATCTTTTGACCATTTATCAATTGGGGAATGACTTTTATTCTTATAAATTTGAATTCATTCTCTATATAGTTTAGGAATGAGGCTTTTATCAGAGACACTTGGCTGCAAAAATTGTTTCCCAACTTTCTGCATTCCTTGTAATTTTGTTACACTGGTTTTATTTATGTAATTTTTAAAATACAGTAGGATCAAAATTTTGTATTTTGCATTTCATAATGTTCTCTGTCTCTTGTTTGGTCATACATTCTTCCCTTTTCCATAGACCTAACGGGGAAACCATTCCTTCCTTTTCTAATTTGCTTATGATATGGCCCTTTTTGTTTAAATCATGTGCCCATTTCAACTGTATCTTGGTATAGGGTATGAGATATTGGCCTATTCCTAGTTTCTGCTGTTTTCCGGTTTTCCCAGCAGTTTTTTTTTTTCATATAATGAGTTCTTTCCCCAGAGACTGGAGTCTTTGGTTTTATCAAACAGTAGATCACCAAAGTCACTGATTACTGTGTCTTGTGAACCTAACCTATTCCATGGATCTAGTACTCTAATTCTTAGTCAGAACCAAATAGTTTTGATGATTGTCACTTTATAATATAGTTTTAGATCTAATACAACGAGGCCACCTTTCTTTGAATGCTTTAAAAATTAATTTTTTTTTATATTCTTGACCCTTTGTTATTTCTGGTGAATCTTGTTATTTTTTTTTTCTAGATTTATAAAATATTTTTGGTTGTTTGGTATGGCACTAGAAAAGATAATTAATTTAGAAATAATTGTCATTTTCATTATACTAGTTCAGTGTACCCTTGAGCAATTAATATTATTCTGAATGTTTAGATATGACTTTATTTGTATGCAAAGGTTTTCACAATTGTGTTCATATAGTTCCTGGATTTGTTTGGGCAGGTCAGCTTCCAAATATTTTATATTGCCTACAGTTATTTTAAATGGAGTTCGTCTTTCTATCTGTTGCTGTCTGGCTTTGTTAGTAATATATAGAAATGCTAATGATTTATGTGGCTTTATTTGATTTCCTACAACTTTGCTAAAGTTGTTAATTATTTCAAGTAGTTTTTTAGTTAATTCTCTCAGATTCTCTAAGTGTACCATCAAATCATCTGAAAATGGTGATAGCTTTGTTTCCCCATTGCCTACCGTAATTCCTTCTTGAAGAGGATGACAGTGCAGCCTTCCTGACCTCTAGATCATGCAGTGGTTCTTATTTTTGTATACTAAAACAAGTGTCAACAAACAATGTTTGCAAAATTTGACTAGCAGAGAGTTTTTTCATTTCCCCTAGAGTTACAACAGTTTTTAAAAAAAATATATTTTTAACACATGAAAAGTCATTTCTTAACAAAAAAAAAAAACATTCTTAGTGCACTAGCCCATGCAAAAAAGGTGTTATACTTGACACATGAGTCATAGCTTGCTGACCTTTTTTCTGAAATATAATAACTTTAAAAACTGATTTTAGATGTTAAAATCAAGTCAACTTAAAAACTACATATAGTGTGAATAATTCTTCTTTATATGGAAAAAATAATATTTTGATAATTTAAATAGTAACAGTGACATGAAGTGGCATTTAGAAAATAATAAAATTTTGAAACACCTGCATACAATACATAATAACCATTCTGTTGATTTGTTCCTTGGTAATTTGAAACCTAATGAAGCCTAGTCAAATGATCATGCATTGATCACTCTATAATTTCTTCTATTGTAATTTTTTAGGAATTATATTTCTTTTCTTCCTCTTCCTTCTTGTCAACTTCCACCAGGATCTAGTCCTTGCAACAACCACAATGTCCTTGGCTTTTAGAAATATTTACTATGGGATGGAGCCAAGATGGCAAAGTCAAAGGAGGAACTTGCTTGAGATTGTACTCCCACCACCTGATACCTGTAAAAAATGACTCTAAACAAATTTTAGAGCTACAGAACCCACAAAATGACAGAATGAAATACATATCCAGCTGAAATAAGTGGTGAGCCAAAAAGTCTATCGCACTGGGTTGGAAGCAGAGTACAGTCTTATGTGGGCTGTGCTGGCAAAGACCAATTACACAGAGTCATCAGAACAGACCTCAGGGGACTGAATCACTGACAGCTGTGGCAGTCTCCAGACTTCTCAACCCATAAATGCCAAAGTGGAAGTAAAAGTTCAATGGGGAAACTCTGTTGGAACTGGGTGAGAAAAGAGCACGATTCTGCCTCTTCCCCTGGGGCAGTGGAAGCATTTGCAGCAGTGGAGCAGCTGCTTCTGGAGCTGAAGGCCCAGAGATGGTGGGGGGACCAAGTGGCTTATCGGAGAGTAATTGCAGGAATCTATTTGCTAGCCCTGATGCAGGATTTTCTTGCTTTGCCCTGCTTAGATCTAGGTCACAGACTTGG
Source organism: Pseudochirops cupreus (assembly GCA_028627135.1). NCBI lineage: Eukaryota > Metazoa > Chordata > Mammalia > Diprotodontia > Pseudocheiridae > Pseudochirops > Pseudochirops cupreus. The sequence continues at coordinate 217,623,491 of CM053583.1, forward strand.
GTGGCAGTTCTGGGATGAGGAAGAGCACTAGTGTGGCAGAGCTTGGGCTGACTGTGAAGATGGAATCCTCCTCACAATTCTGAGGCAGGTGCCTAGAAGTAGCTCTGACAACAGCTGTGCAAAACCCCAGAAATTGGGGACACAGCACTCTCCTCTCTGGAAGCAGACTTCAATTGTGGCAAAGAGCTCAAAAGCCAAGTAAAAGGATGAGAAAATGAGCAAACAGAGGAAGAGAAATCAGAGTATAGAATCATTCTTTGGTGACAAAGAAGATCAAAACATAAAACTAGAAGAAGGCAAAAGAGTCAAAACTCCTACATCAAAGACCTCCAAGAAAAAAAATATGACTTGGTCACAAGCCATGCAGGAGCTCAAGAAGGATTTTGAAAATCAAGTAAAAGAAGAAGAGGAAAAATTGGGGAGAGAAATGAGAGTGATGCAAGAAAATCATGAAAAACAAGTTGACAACTTGCTAAAGGAGACCCCCCCCCACAAAAAAAAATACTGAAGAAAATAACGTCTTAAAAAATAGACTAACTCAAATGGCAAATGAGGTACAAAAAGCCAGTGAGGAGAAGAATATCTTAAAAAGCAGTATTGGGGTGACTAGGTAGCACAGTTAATAGAGCACTGGCCCTGGGGGGAGGAGAACCTGAGTTCAAATCCAGCCTCAGACATTTAACACTAACCATTTGACCTTGGGCATGTCACTTAACCCAATTGACCTTCCGTCACCCATCCAAGAACAACAACAAAAAATTAAAAAGCAGAATCTGACAAATGGAAAAGGAAGTTCAAAAGCTCACTGAAGAAAATAATTCTGTCAGAATTAGAATGGAGCAAATGGAAGCTAATGACAATGAAAAATCAAGATATTATAAGACAGATCTAAAAGAATGAAAAAATAGAAGGCAAAGTAAAATATCTCATTGGAAAAACAACTGATCCAGAAAATAGATCCAGGAGAGATAATTTTTAAAAAATTTGAACTACCCGAAAGCCATGATCAAAAAAATGAGCCTAGACATCATCTTTCAAGAAATGATCAAGGAAAACTCAACTGATATTCTAGAACCAGAGAGTAAAATAGAAAATGAAAGAATTCACTGATTATCTCTTGAAAAAGATTCCAAAAAGAAAATTCTTAGGTATATTATAGCCAAATCCCAGAGTTCCAGGTTAACTTGAAAATATTACAAGCAGTCAAGAAGAAACAATTTGGGTATTGTGAAACACAATCAGGATAACACAAGATCCAGCAGCTTCTACATTAAGGGATCAAAGGACTTGGAATATGTTATTCTGGACATCAAAGGAGCTAGGATTAAAACCAAGAATCACCTACTTAGCAAAAGTGAGTGTAATACTTGAGGGGAAAATATGGACATTCACTGAAATAGAGATCTTGCAAGCATTCTTGATGAAAAGACCAGAGCTAAACAGAACATTTGACTTTCAAATAATAGAAGCAAGAGAAGCATGAAAATGTATACAGGAAAAGAAAGCATAAGAAACTTATTAAAGTCAATTTGTTTGCATTCCTACAGGGAAAGATGATGTTTATAACTCATGAGACTTTTTTTTTCAGTATTAGGATAGTTTAAGGGAATAAACACACAAATGTATATGTCTTTATGCATATATGTATGCACATGTATGCATGCATATATACTTGTATGTGTGTGTATGTACACAGAGGACACAGTGTGAGTTGAATATGAATGGATGATATCTAAAAAATTAAATTAAGAGGAGAGAGAGGAATATATTGGGAGAAGGAGAAATGGAGAGATAGAATAGGGTAATTTATCTCACATAAAAAAAGGCAAGAGAAAACTGTTTCAATGAAGGAGAAGAGCAGGGAGGTGAAAGGGAATGAGTCAACATTACTTTAATTGGATTTGGCTTAAGGAGGGAATAACATATACACTCAATTGGGTATCTTACCCTACAGGAAAAAAGGGGGGAAGATTATAAAAAGGGGAGTAGATAGAAGGGAAGGCAGATTGGAGGAGGCTGTAATCAGAAGTAAACACTTTTGAAAAGGGGCGGGGTCAAAAGAAAATAGAATAAATGGGGGCAGGATAGGATGGAGGTAAATATAGTTAGTTTTTCACAGTATGACTAGTATGAAAATGTTTTGCATAACTACACGTGTTTAAACTTTATTGAATAGCCTGTCTTATCAATGGGGACCAAGAAATATGAAAGAATGAAAAAAAAAAGAAGAGAATGTGAAGCATCTCATAATAAAAAGAAAACTGATTTGGAGAACAGATCAAGAAGAGAAAATGTAAGAACAATCAGACTACTTGAAATCTATGACCAAAAGGAGAATCTTGATCCAATAATATAAGAAATAATTAAAGACAATTGTCCTGAAGCATTAGAAGAAGAGGAGAAAGTCAAAATAGAGGCAACCCTATTCAAATCTCATTTGGGTAAAAGAGAGAACTGTGTGTGTGTGTGTGTGTGTGTGTGTGTGTGTGTGTGTGTGTGTGTGTAGATGAATGGTTATGGGATAAAGAGAATGTGTCATATATATTTAGAAGGCTATAAAATTCTTCTAAATCCAGACAGAAACAAGAGAATATGGAGAAAGGATGTGTGGATGGGGAAGATGAGGGAGGGATCTTTGGCACGGGTTGTGTGTGCTAGATTAACTAATTTGATTGCAAGGTAGCTGGTAGAAATAAAGGACAGGAGTCAGGAAGCATCCACACAAACATAAAATAAAGATCAGTGGTAGAATTTATTAGGGGAAGATGCAGGGGTATTCATCATGATCTCAGACAAAGTTTAAACTAAAATAGATTCACTCAAAAGAGAAAATTAGGAAACTACACTATATCTTAGCCATATTAATTAATATTGGTTATTAACTGTTTAAAATAATTAGATGGTATAAGGTTGAAGTATTGCTGTGTGGTAGGAAATCATGAGTTGGTGGAGTTAGAGAAATATGGAAAGACTTGGACTCATGAAGGAAGAAAAGTATCAAATTACTAGTATCAAGAGTAAGAAGAATGAATATATTAGAAGTGAAAATGAAATCAAAGTCATTATTAGGAGTTATTTTGATAATCATATAGCAATAAATTTATTATTTAAGTGCAATAGAAGAATAATTTTTTAAAAAGATATAAGCTGCTTAGATTATTATAAAAGAGAATGGAATACCTAAATAAGCATATTTTTTTAAAAAAGAAATTGAGAAATAAGTGAGATGCCTAACAAAAAAGCATCAAGACTAGATGCATTTACAATTGAATCCTAGCACACATTTAAAAATAAACTAATTCTAATATTAAATAAATTGTTTGCAATAATAGGCAAAGAAGAAGTTCTACCAAACTCTTTTGATGGACCAAATATGGTGCTGATACCTAAATCAGAAAGAGGAAAAACAGAAAAAGGAAATCATAGACCAATTTCCTTAATGGATTTGGATTCAAAAATTCTAAAGAAAGTACTAGCCAGGAGACTACCACAATATAACACAAAGATTATACATGGTGATCAATGACATTTATAGCAGGAATGCAGGGGTGGCTTAACATAAGAAAAACCATTAATATAAATAATTTTATCCTTTAAAAAAACAAAAATCATATGATTGTATCAATAGATACAGAAAAAGCTTTTGAAAAAATACAACACTCATTCATATTAAAAACATTTGAAAGCATAGATATTAATGGATTTTTCCTTAATGTGATAAGAAATATTTGCCTAAAAATATGAGCAAGCATTATTTGTAGTAGGGATAAGCAAGAAACCTTCCCAAAAAGATCAAGAAAGAAATAAGGAAGTCCATTATCAACAATATTATTCAATATTTTGTGTGAAATGCTAACAATAGCAATAAGAGAAGAAAAAGAAATGAAAGGAATCAGAATGGGCAATGAGGTAATAAAATTAGCTCTCTTTGCAGATGATACAATACTATACTTGGAAAATCCTAGAGATTAAAAAAAAATGTTAGTTGAAACAATGAATAACTTAAGCAAAGTAGCAGGATATAAAATAAATCTACATGAATCATCATGATTTTTATGTAAGACCAACAAAACCCTGTAAGAAGAGATGGTAAGAAATATTTATTTTAGAATAATTGTAGGTTGTATAAAGCATATGTGAGTATACAGGTCAAGACAAACCCAGGGACTACATGAACATGATTTTAAAAGAATTTTTATTCGGATAAAATCAGATTTAAATAATCTTCAAAATATCAATTATTTATTGGTAGGCAGAACCAATATAATAAAAGTGACAATTTTACCTAAGCTAACACTTATTCAGTGCCATCCCAAGTAAATTACAAAAAAATTGACTTAGAAAAAGTAATAATAAAATTCATCACAAAACACACACACACACACACACACACACACACACACACACACTACCAAGAATTCCAAAGGAATTAGTGAAAAAAAAGTAAAGGAAGGAAGTTCAGTAGTACCAGATCTTAAACTATATTATAAGGCTGTAAGTAACAAAACTATCTTGTGCTGGCCAAGAAATAGAAAAATGGATCAGTAGAACAGAATAGACATACAATACATGGGAGTAAATGCTTATACCAGTCTTGTGTTTGACAAATATAAAGACATGCTTTGGGAATACGAATACACTATTTGGTAAAATTTATTGTGAAAACTGGAAAGGAGTCTGGCAGAAATTGGATATAGATCAATATTTTATGCCATTTTCCAAGATAAAGTCAAAATGGATACATAAATAATGACAAAAGGAAATATAAGAAAACTAAAAATACAAAACACATTACCTGCGAATCTGATAGATAGAGGAAGAATTTATGAATAAATAAGAGATATGGATCATTGTCAGACGTGAAATGGGTGATTTTGATTACACTAAATTAAAAAAATTGTACAAATGAAATTAGTGCAGCTAAGATGAGAAGGGAAGTAAAAATAGGGGGAAAACATAGTTTCTTGGATAAATCTATCATGACTCAAATATATAGAGAACTTAGTCAAATTTATTAGAATACGTCACTCCCTGAAAGAGAAGTGGTCAAAGGATATGAATAGGCAGTTTTTCAATGAAGAAATCAAAACTAGGTATAGTCACAAGAAAAATGCTCTAAATAATTATTGATTAGAGAAATTCAATATCATTATCAGTAATGTCTCTGAATAAAGGAACTGAATTTAAAGTCAGGATTTTGGAAGAGGGAATACTGGTTATTAATAATCATTTTTCACAACACAAAAGGAAAACAGACTACACCATAAATCATCATCTAGTTTCTGCTCAAGGATTTTTAAGGAGGGTGAATATTTCTCTCAAAGGCAGCTCATTCTACTTTTGAACAGATATAATTGTTGGAAAAATTTTTCTAACATCAAGTCTTAATTTGTCTCCTGGCAATTTCTACCTCTTTGCTTATTGTTCTGACCTCTGGGGTCAAATAAAAGAAATCTTATACCAGCTTTGTATGACTAGCTTCAAATAATAGAATAGAGAAAGCTATCTTAGCCATCATTTCCAGCTTTGTGTCTATGAATTTGATGGGCGTACCAACTGAGCATTTATCCACATCACAGACAAAAATATTGAGCAGAAGGTCAGGTTCAGATGCCTAACATTTCATTAGAGATCTCCTACCACACTAACACTGAACTATTAAAAACCAAACAACTAAGTGCTCCTTGAATACAATCATCATTTTGTACCACTGTCTAAACCATATCTCCCAATCTTCACAAGAATAATATGAAATGTTATGAAGAGCTATGCTTTTGAGCTAGGTTAAAAATATACATAGCATACCCGAAATAACGTAGTTCACTTTTGAATGGATATAATTGTTAGAAAACTTGTCCTAACATCAAGACTAAATTTGCTTCTTTGTAGCTTGTCTCCCTTGCTCATGGTTCTGACTCCTCATGCCAAATGAAAGAAACAATGCCAGCTTTGTGTTACAGCTTCAAATAATTAAAGTTCAAGTCCATTAGTCTAGTAATTGGATTAATTTCACAATCCACTAATTTAGTAATGATGGGGAATGGATGCATGGGTTGTATTATCTTGAAAGAAATGTCTCAGGTCACCTCCAAGTGAAATCAAGGCATTTATTGGGGTGATGCACCCAGTGGACTGTGTTCCTTATGGGAGACCAGAGCACCAGCAGACCCTGCACTTAATCAAATTATATGTCTAATCTATATACAGTTTGCTGACAGGAAAGTGAGGGGAGAGTAACTATATTTTAAGAAAATGGGAGTGGAAACAGAGGAAAGGGAGGAGGGAAAAGTGTTGCTCTGGAATGTATGGAATGTCAGGTAGTCTGAAGTATCTTTCTGAATGCATACAGATAATCAAGGGGAAAAGGAAAAGGGAAGGTCAGAGACTTTCTGGAAAATCAGGTAGCCTAGTGTGCACTGGGAATGTATACAGCTAAGGCCAAGCGGGGTGTAAGGATAGGAAAAAGGAGCAATAAGAGCCATAAGCCCCAAGAATTGTGCCTTAATCAAGAGAAAAGCTGACTGTGAATTTCCTCAACCTTTGAGCCTTTTCAAGGATGTTCAACGTGTGAATCTAAACCTGCTTTGAATTATTGATAAAAACAAAGCATGATGTAGTAACAAAAGTGCAGACTCCCCATTTATAACTGTGAATAAGAGGGTCTTGAAATGCATATTTATTCCTCTTAGCTTTTTATAACTTTCTTCAGTGATTTTCAAATCAAGAAACTAATACTCTACTTTCACAACCTATGGAGCTAATTTCAACCCAGAGGATTCTCTTCATTAATCTGCATAAATTTGTACTGCCTATTCCTATTCCAAATACAGGAAAAAGTTTGTGGAAAAATATCAGACCACTCCCAACCTTGGGTTATCTAGATAAAGAATTTTTCTCCACCATAATTTAAGTAACATACAAGGGGCTTCCCTACTTTAGATTAAATTACTTGCCAGTTTGGGTGGGGGCTGACCAGGATTAGGAGTTAAGTCAAATAGCTTAAATCTTATACTTGCATTTTACCATAGGAACTCAGAGATATTCCAGTATCAATATATTTTTTAAAAATTTAGTATTGTACCTGCAAAGTTTCTTAATTATAGAAATTGGCTATAAAAGAAGAATGGGGCATATTTATATAGTAAGGGAATAATGCTTCCCAAACTTCATGTCAGTTCCAAGTAAAAGTTATATAGATGGTCAATTTCATTAGGCCAGGCTTAAAGTCAGCCAGCTGTAATATTCATACTGGAGACATTGAGTCAGGAGAACCTTTCCTTAGCTTATACAAATAGTCCCAGTCTTTCCCATGAGAACACCATCTGCAGCTGATAACTCTAGAGGGTTGCTGATTCCATGTATCATTGGCTCCATAGCTTCCATTGTTGACTGCACTTGGAATCATCCTCAAGAATGATATCATTTAACAGTCCCATAAGATCTTGAATAACAACTTCCAATAATCAGGGCTTCATGTGGCTTCAGCTCTCAAGGATCATATATCCTAAAGAAGTATTGACTATGATCTCACATTGGTAACAATGAGATTCATCACACCTTGATAGAACTAGCAATCAAGCTAAGTATTTTTTTCTCATCCTAAATTCAACATCACACCAATTATTTTGCTTTAAGAACCTTAATAACAAATAATAAAACACTTGTGATGTATAAACATAATAATCCTAAATTATATAGAGAAAAAAATATTTCATGAAACATTGGCTATATTTAGAACTTGCTCAGTTATTAACCATGTTCAAATGAATATAAACATAGACCACTGTTCTCAAAATCCCTTTAAACAATGGGAATATCTTTAAGGTGAGCCTTGAATAGTTTGTATACATTCCTACTCATGTTCTAATTCCAGATTAAACAGCAAACATAAGCAAAATCAGATTTCTGTCTAAGATAACACAAGCTTGCTCATAAGTTACTACTCTTCACTAACAACTCTACTGAACTCCTATTCCTTAAAACAAACAAAAAAAAGAGGTTCCTGACTTTAACCTCACAACTTTTCACAAGCTTGCTTAACCTTTTCCAATTACACTCATCACTCTGAAAGAATGAGATACTTTAGGAACTGAATCTCATACATATGATAGGTTCAAGCAGTAATTTAAACTCTTCCTTAGGCCATGGAATGAGTATAAATTCAGATAGAACAACAAGATCTTTCCCATTTACAACTCATTATACTAATGTAGACACTTTACTATTAATTACTAGCCTTATCTCTCTGGTGTTGCTTCCATTGAGCTACTTATTCTTGATTCTATTTCTCTGAAAGCACCTATTTAAGGCCTGCCCAAGGACACAACAAACCTATGAATGAAACTCAAGAAATTCACAGTAGGCTTGGAAGAACATACCCAATTAAATTAGCCTTATCACAATAACAAAGTTTGACAGTTCTTTAAAAATTTATTCAGTATCTTTTCTTCCCTTTGTCTTTAAATAACCACTAGAAATTAAGAAAATAGTTGCATTTTGGAATCTCACATAGATAGTGAATATGGTAGTTCACAAACCTCAAAATTAGCATATTATATATACATATATATACACACAATGTATGTATATATGTACATATATACATACATGTGTGTGGATATCCTTAGATGAAGTAGACTTAAAAGTCATAACTCTATTTTGTACAAGGATTCTCATTTACTCAGTAGAAATTCTACAATACAGAAAACTCTTGCATAGGATTGATAAGAATTTCACTAGATGATTCCAAAATTTTTTGCAGGTTTACCAAGAAGATTTTTGTGTATCTAAAACTTGAAACAAAACCAACTAATTATCAATCAGGCAACCTTAATTTAGTTAGATGGACTTCCAAATTACCTTACACAGAAAATCATTCATCTCACCACCATTGGCACTGTATACTGATCAAATCTAAAACCCTATAAGTTTACCAAGTATGAAGGAATTATATCTAATTAAAATACAATAAAAAAACAGTTACCATTTAGGTAGTGTTTACCCTATGTCAAGCACTGTGGCATGCACTTTACAATCATGTGTTCTTCACTACAACCTGGGGAGGTAGATTCTATCATCATCCCCTAACAGAACAGTAAACTGAGATAAATAGGACTTTTGGGGGCTCTATAGCAAATAAATTTCCTAATGCCAAATAACAATTACCTTTTGATGTTACCATAATATTCCTGATAAGGAAAGCATTCTTAGATCTCATTATTATTTCCTTTAGGACAGATTTTGGCTTAGATTGAATTAAATCCAGATTCATAATCACAAATGGTAATATTTGAATTTCTAAGGCCCAATACTCTTAGCACTTTAATGGGAAAGAATATGCATCAATATTCCCATTTCCCTTTTTAACAGACACAAGGTGAAAATTCCCTCCTCAGAATGACCTTTTCCTCTGCTTCCTTAAAAGAGCTGCCTCCTATCTCTTTTACCTTTGAAAATGACCAGATACAGAGCTGCCCTAAGCATTTCAGCTTTCTATTCACATCCTCCCAGGAATTTTTAGTTGAATATGCTAGGAAATGAATTTAAAGTTTTACAAACAGTTTGAAATCACACCTGTTACCATCAGCTTAGCTTAAAATGTGCTGGGCTAAAATAACCTAACACTCTAAATTGTACTTCTGCTTTTGGCCTAGGCAAAGAGACCTAAGGAATTTGACTTACTGCTGAAAGAATAGAGTCAGTTTCCCCAGGCAGCAACCTCCAGAGTTTTCAGAGTTACTTAAATAATAATTCAGTAATTGAACAGTACAAGGTCTAAAAATCTTTTCCCTTATAATTTCTAGTTCTGAATTGAAGTCAAAGCCCTTCACTTTATCTACCATGGGGCTTGACTCTAAAATCTTCAAATACCGTACCTCCCAACTCAGTTTCTAATCTGCTATTGGTTATTATTTTCTTCATGTCAGTCTTTTAACAATTAAATCCATATTCCCAAAAGAATTAAAGATTTCACATTTTTTAATTCTTTTGTCAAATCCAGAATTTCTTCTTATAAAGTTTCTTTTTTTAAAAATTTGATTATAGTTTGCTTCATTCATTTCCACAAGATTTTGAGTTACATATTTTCTCCCCGTCTTTCCCCCACCCACCGCCCCAAAACAGCCATCCCAGTGTGTCCCCCCTCCCCCAGTCTATTCTATCCTATGTCACTTTTTGATAGGGCAGGATGGATCTCCCAACTGCAGTGCCTATGTATCTCAAGTTCCAGTTGGATGAAGCCAATAATAATAATAATAATTGCATATATGTATATATATATATATATATATATATAAATATATATATATACACACACACACACACACATTCATAACATTTGATTATGGAACTCCAAATTCCAGATTCTTTCTCTTCCTCCCTCACCACCCATCCTCACTGGAAGGACAAGCAATCAAATACAGGCTGA
>CM053583.1:217634416-217670596 GCA_028627135.1 Pseudochirops cupreus
ATTATTATTATTATTATTATTATTATTATTGACTACATCCAACTGGAACTTGAGATACACAGGCACTGTGGTTGGGAGATCCATCCTGCCCCACCAAAAAGTGACATAGGAGAGAATAGACTGGGGGAGCGGGGAAACACTGGGATGGCTGTTTTGGGGCAGTGGGTGGAGGAAAGACGGGGAGAAAATATGTAACTCAAAAAACATTTAATAATAAAAAAAATATTACAAAAAAATTAATAAAAATATATGGTTTCAACTCCAGAAGAGAATGACCAATGCAGAATATATTTTTACAACATTTTTTTTTAATGAGCCTTCTTTGTGTTGTAAATTTCTGTTGGCCTGATGGCTTCATCAAGCTAAACTCTAAATTGCATGGTTCTTTGCAGTTAATCTTTTGTTCTGCCATCTTTCTTACTAATCCCCATTCCCCATTCTACATTCTCATTGTTGCTCACTAAACTGACAATATAAGTCCCTTCTCTCCTTCCAGTCCTTCCTACTCATTTCAGTCTTCCATCTATTCCTCTCCAGTTGCATTACTCATCATTGGGAACCTATTACATGGAGTAATTTGACTGAATAAAGGTTTCCAAGTGTTACCCTTTAAATCAGGGATACTTAGCCTGGAACCTCAGAACTTGCTTCTTAAAATATATTGTTATCAGTTGATATGAACATTTCAACGTAACTGGTTTTCTTTGCAATTCTATATATTTTACATATATATTTAAACACATAATGTTTAAAACTTTATGCTTAGTATTTAGAAACATATTCTGACAAAGCGTGCATAGGTTCCAACAGGCTGTCAAAGGAATCCATGAAACAAACAAACAAAAAGTTAGGAACTTCTACTTTGAAATATATGTATGTATATATCTATATATATCTATATAGATATAGATATAGATATATAATTTTTGCCTTGGAAAAGATACTTAATATCTTAAGGATTGATGAATTTTAGAACTTTTAAGTTACGGTGCAAATCATTAGGTTGATATTTAGAAACCAACTAACCTTTCAGTGACTCTCTCTTCATAGCAAAATATCTGTTTACTTTGTCTCTCCTTAGGGTGGGCCATGACCACTAGACTTCATTTTATAAGCATTTTCTAGTTGACAATACCCTCAGTATCTCCCACAATATAGATGAACCCTATTTTTTCTATCTGTATATGAAAATTCAGCCTGAATTCCTTTTCTATGCCTTTTCTTTGTTGTGGTGGTGGTTGTTTTTAAAAACATAGGAAAAAAACATCAGTCTGTGTGGAGTTTCCCATGAAGATTATTTGCACATATGTCTCATTCCCCTACCAGACTGTATACATTTTGGAGGCAAGAAGAGTATTATTATTTTTTATCATTGTACTCATTGTATTCAGTACAGTGTACTTCCCATAGCAGAATCTTAGAAAGCGTTTATTGAACAAAGGTCAACCATAGATGACAGATGCCGTGGGTCTTATAAGTCTAGATATTCAAGCTAGGCACAACTTTATCACTTGTCCATAGTTCTAGCTCTAGCTCCACCTTCAACTTTTGTCTGCCTGAGTACAACTACAATCCTAGCAATCCTTGCCTGGGGGACCAATGAAAATAGAAGGACCTCGACCTTCTGATTAATATCTTTCTGCAGACAGTAGGTTGAAGATAAGCAGTAGCTCATTGCCCAGTTTTTTCTCAGTGATTTTGCCCAGAATTTAAGCTTATAGCAACAAGTATCTGCAAAGACTTAATCAAGTATTATATTGTATTTTATACTCCCTGTACTTTGATGTGATCCCAGAGCTCAGTGGTTTCATGTTATTCTACTTTAATACTACATCATTTTCTCTAATTCTTGGTCTCAGTACAATAGCCCCACGATGCTCATGGCTTGTCTTTCATATACTTTTATGTTTGCTTATTCCAAACAAACTGAAACATGGTAAAGACACTTAACTTCAATGAAATGTGAGCCAGTCTAGGATACTGAGAGTGATGCTAATATGTTACTGTTTACTCAGAGGGAATGTAATCATTTTACATTCTTTGAAATAAGACTTTGCTAATTTGCATCTGGAGAAAGAGGCCTCTGAAGTATTTAACTCATTCTATAAAACATTAAAAAAAAACATGAAGAGAACTCTCAACGTTGGGACTATTTGCATTCACTTGAATCAATTTACTGCTACACACTTTAGTTTTAAAACTATCAGCCATGGGGGAAATAGAAATCACAAAATGTTCTACTACATTTTGACTTTGTGTAACTATTAAACCAGCTATGAAACAAATGTAATTTGCTATACAAAAGCTTCTGTAAGTATTCCTTATCATTCATCAAAAGCCTTATTTTTCACAACCAAGTGCCTAATCATTACTAATATTGTGCTTATTATCCAGTTCAAATCTGTTGAATTATGTAGCAAAGTAAATGCTAAGCTTATTGTTTCTGCATTGGCTATGGTGGCTAAGTTAAATCATTTAATTAGATATAATTTCTTTAAATTTTGTGTTTCAATTTCATGTTTTAAACCTTAGGAAAGCATAGGGCTGTTCCTAAGCAAAGTAGTGTTTTCTAGTGTTCACATTCAGTCGTCAGCACCATCATTTTTTTTGTAGATGCAAAGTAGTTAGCAATAACAACTGCTTCCACCCTAAAACAGAATTCAAAACCTTTTTTGAAAGACTGGGGAATGGCTCAATTAAAAAAACTATGCATGACTATTAGATTTGAGATTGGAGAAAAAAATTTCTTGGATATGTTTTATTAAAAATATGATTAAAATGTCTCATTTAAAATGTAAGATTGAATATTTTCTGATGTTGTGTATCTTAATCATGTTGTCTTTACTCACTAGAGTCTTTCACTATAAGTATGTGTTTGTGTACAGAATTTTTCGGAGGACCTAAAATATCCCTTCTTTCATATTCCTATCTTAATCAGCTTTTTCATTAAGAGACAAATGCACATATGTATAAACATGTCAACTATTAATATTTATAGCAATGAAGGAACTGAATAATTATGAGAAGGAATCAAGAGAGTTAGATCCTTAGTAGTAGTAGTAACAGCAACAGCATTTATGTAGTAATTTAAAGTCTGCAGAGTACTCTGTAAATATTATCTTATTTTATCCTCACAACAATCTGGGGAAGAAGATGCTATTATTATCCTCATTCTAAAGATGAGGAAACTGGAGCATGCAGACATTAAGTGACTTGCTAAGGGTCACACAGCTAGTAACTGTGTGAGGCTGTATTTAATCTCAGACCTTCTTAACCATGTCCAGCACTCTATTCAGTATATCAGTTAGCTGCATCCAAATTATTAGTAATTGAGATCTCACATTTAAATGTCCAAAAGCATAATAAAGGAGTATATTCTGGGGCAGAGCCAAGATGGCAGCACAGAAGAAGGAAAACTATGTGAACTCCCACCATAACCACCTTAAATACCTATGAAATATAAGTCTAAAAAAATTTAGAGCTACAGAACCCACAAAGTGACAGAGAGTAACAAATCTCTCACTGAAGGCAGCCTGGCAGGCTTACAGGAGGTGTCCATCACAGCATGCTGGGAGCACAGCCCAGCCCCACATGAGCCCATGGTTTTAGTGACAGGGCAGACTCAACCAGCAGTGGCTGGAACAGACCGCGGGAGAGTGGATAACAAGCAGCTGTATCAGTTTCCAGAATTATCAACCAATAAGAGCTAAAGACAAAGTAAAAGGTCAGTGTGGACTTTGAGGGAACAGGGGGACTAGAGAGTGTGGTCTGGCCTCTGCAGCCGGGGCAAGAAGGCAAGAAGCTGTGGAGGCAGAGCCCACCTCCACGTGGTTGCTTCAGAGCTCCTGGCCTACAGATCATAGGGGGACCAAGCAACCATTGAGAAGGGTATTTGCTCTTACTTTAACCTGCTTGGATATGGATTGTAGTTTTGGATGGAGGTCCTGAGGTATGTGACCAGGTGCCAGAGCATGTGGAGGCTGCAAAAGGGTCTACTCAACTAATACTTCCAGCAGCGGTAAAAACCTCAGTGATTTGGAAGACAGTTCTCCTCTCTGGAAGCAGAACTCTACTGTGGCAAAAAGCTCAAAAGTCAAGCAATTGAGTAGCAATATGAGCAAGCAAAGGAAGCAAAGCAAGCACAACATTCAACCCTTAGATTCTGTTTTATGGAAACAAAAAAGGACAAAGCATGGAACTGGAGGGAGACAACAAAGTCAGAACTCCTGCACCAAAAGCTTTGAAGAAAAATATGAATTGGTTACAAGCCACAGACAAGTTCAAGAAGGATTTTGAAAACCAAGTAAGGGATGTGGAGGAAAAATTGGGAAGAGAAATGAGAATGATGCAAGAACAAAATCATGAAAAGAGAGTCAACAACCTGACTGAAGAAAATAACACCTTAAAAAACAGACTAACTCAAATGGCAAAAGAGATCCAAAAAGCCAGTGAGGAGAAGAATGCCTTAAAAAATCAAATGTGCCAAATGGAGAAAGAATTTCAAAAGCTCACTGAAGAGAATATCTGCATCAGAATTAGATTGGAGCAAATGGAAGCTACTTACTTTATTAGAAATCAAGATACTATTAAACAGATCCAAACAAATAAAAAAAAATAGAAGGCAATGTGAAATATCTCATTGAAAAAACCACTGACCTGTAAAATAGATCCAGGAGAGACAATTTAAAAAAATATTTTACTATCTGAAAGCCATGATCAAGAAAAGAACCTAGAAATCATCCTTCAAGAAATTGTCAAGGAAAATTATCCTGATATTTTAGAACCAGAGGGCAAAATAGAAATTGAAAGAATTCACCAATCACCTCTTGAAAAAGATCCCAAACACAAAACTCCTAGGAATATTATAGCCAGGATCCAGACTTCCCAGATCAAGGAGAAAATATTACAAGCAGACAAGAAAAAACAATTTGAATATTGTGGAAATACAATCAGGATTATACAGGATCTTGCAGTTTCTACATTAAGGGATCAAAGGGCTTGGAATATGATATTCCAGAGGTCAAAGGAGCTATGATTAAAACCAAGAATCACCTATCCAGCAAAACTGAGTATAATGTTTCAAGGGAAATTATGGTCATTCAATGACATAGAGGACTTTCAAGCATTCTTGATAAAAAAAACCAGAGTTGAATAGAAAATTTGACATTCAAATACAAAAAGCAAGAGAAGCATGAGAAGGTAAACAGGGAAAAGAAATCATAAGGGACTTATCAGAATTGAACTATTTACATGCCTACATGGAAAAATGATAATTGTAATTTCTGAAAATTTTCTAAGTTTGAGGATAGTTGAAGGGAATATAAATGTGTGTATACATACATACATATATATGTCTGTATGGGAGGTTATATGTGCATATGAATACATATGTGAGTGTGTGTATATATGTGTGTAGGTATACATAGACAGAGGGCACAGGATAATTTGAATAGGAAGGGATGATACTTTGAAAATACAATTAAGAGGTGAGAGAGGAATATAATGAGAGGAAATAGGGACAGACAGAATAGGGTAAATTATCACATATAAAAGAGGCAAGACAAAACTGTTAGAATGGAGGGGAAGAACACAAAGGTAAAAGGGAATGAGTCAAGCTTGCTCTCATTGAATTTGGCTTAAGGAGGTAATAATATACACCTTAAATTGGGTATCTTACCCTATAAGAAAGTAAGGGGGAAGGGCACAAGAGGAGGTTACCTCACAAGGGAGGGCAGATTGAGGAGAGGGTAGTTAGAAGTACGCACTTTTGAAAAGGGACAAGGCCAAAACGGGACAAGTGCAGGGGAGGAGGGGGGATAGGATGCAGGGAAATATAGTCAGTCTTTCACAATACATCCACTATGGAAATGTTTTGTATAACTACACATCTACAACCTATATTGAAATACTTATTTTCCCAGTAAGTGTGGGTGATGAGGGAGGAAGGGGAAAAATCTGGAATTCAAAGTTTTAAAATCAATTGTTTTTTAAAATTATTATTATTATTATTATTTATTATTTTACATGCACTGGGAAATAAGATATACAGGCACTGGCATATGGAGATCCATCTTGCCCTACTGGAAAGTTGGAGGGGGAATGGGGAAGGATATAGGAGAGAGCAGATTGGGGGAGGGGGTATTCAGTGGGATTGCTGTTCTGAGGTGATGGGTAGGGGAAAGATGGGGAGAACATTTGTAAGTCAAAACCTTGTGGAAATGAATGTTGTAAACTAAAATAAACACAAAATTTAAAAAAAATTAAAGAATCATATTCCATATCTCTTTACCATAATTCATGAATATTTTTCTACTATAATCTAGTCCACTACTGCAAATTGACCTCCAAACTTCCAAAGAAAACCTGGGGAAAGACAGACTAATTCATAAATAATACCTTTTGCCTGAGGGAAGAAAAATGAGAGGGCTATCAAATCAAGCTAGAATCCTACTGGCATCTGCCTAAATCATGTGTTTTTAAGCTAGTAGTCTTCATGGCATAATGGATAAAAATCCAGCATTAAAGTAAGGAAGACCTGATTATTAATCATCACTAATCCTCTCAATGTTGCAAAGTCACAAATTAGTTGCCTGTTTGAAATGGTGGAGGAAATTTCCACATAGATGTTCCCCTACAAATCGCAAAACTCAACCAAAAATGCTGTGTGCTCCTAATGAAAAAGAATGAGACCGTGAATAGGAATTTTCTTTGGGCTTCTTACATCATCATAGTATCCCCTGTATCCTTCCCTAGCCCTCCCAGAGAGCCACTCCATATGACAAATAGTATTTTTAGAGAAAAAAAAGTCTTCACAACTGAAAGTCTAAAAACTTGTGCAATACCTGTTTGTCTCCCACATCCATGAAGAGGTAGGTTGTGGGTGGCTTCACATATTTCTTCATTCAAGTCCTGTTTGATATTCATAATTTCATTTCATTTACTTTTGAATTTTTGGTGTGTTATTCATTCCATTTAGATAAGTACAGTCACTGTAAATATTATCTTCTTGACTTTTCTTATTTCACTTTGCTTCAATTCATATAGATCTTTCCGTGTTTCTTTATGTTTATCACATGCATTGGTTTTTATAGCATAGCAATATTCCATTATATATTCATGTACCACAAAGACTAAAGATGTAGCATGTTTAGCTATTCTTCATTTGTTGGGCATGTACTTTATTTCCAATTCTTAGCTGTCACAAAGTACAACAATAAAAATTTTGCACAATAAATACTTTTTTTTCTCTTAGTAATAGATTTGTTGGGGGTATTAGCCCAGTATTGGAGTTTCTAGTTGAAAGTGTATGAATCTATTAGTCACTTTTATTGCATCATTCCATATCTCTTTGCAAAATGTTTGTACTATTCCATATCTTCACCAACAATGTATTATTGTACCTATCTTTCCACAACCCCTGCAACATTGACTGTTGCCATTTTTTTTCTGGTAATTTTGGGGCAGTTTGCAGGGTGTATGGTGAAGCACCAGGGTTGTTTTGATTCTTATTTCTTTTCTTATTAGTGATTTGGAGAATGTTTTTCATGTGGTTGTAAATTCTTTGCAGTTTTCTTCTAAGATATTATGTCCAAAACTCAGCTTTAGGAAAATCACTTTGCCAGCTGAGTGGAGAATAAACTGAAATGGGAAGAGTCTTGAGGTAGGAAGATAAATTGTTAAGCTATTATAATTGTCTCAATGAGAGGTGATGAAAGACTGTACTACTATGGTAGATGTGGGAGAAGGAAATATTTTTTTAAAATATGTCATGAACACAGAAATAAGACATTTTGATAAAAGATTAAATGTGGAATGAGTGTGGGTGAGGAAGATGCGGAGATTGCAAGTCTGAGTATCCTCAGTAATAATAGGAGTGTTGGAATTAGTGGAGAGTTTTGGAAGAAAGATAATAAGTTCCCTTAGGGCATGTTGATTTTTGAGATGCCCTAAGGGATATACAATTCAAGAATTCCAAAAGGTGATAGATGAAACAGGACTGAAACTCAGCAGGGAGATTAGGGCTATTAAAGAAGTCTGAATAAAGATAATAATTAAACATCAAATGAAATCACCAATCAGGATAATATTTGGAAAAAGAGAAGAGTGCTGAGGATAGAACCTTACAGGATTAGTTGGAGAACTCTAAATGAAGATCTAGCAAAGGAAAGTAAGTAGTCAGACAGGTAGCACAAGTGTCACTCAATCCTAGAGAGAAGCAAGTTTTTAGGAAAAGATGGTCATTAATGAGGTCAAAGTCTTCAAAGAGGTCAAGAATACTGGAGATGAGAAAAGATATTTGGTTTGGTAACTGAAGTCATTGGCAAATTTGGAGAGTACCATTTCAACTGAGTGATGAGGTCGACAACCACATTATAGAGAATGCAGAAGTTAGAGGGAAAAGTGGGAGAGGAGAAGGCTTGGGAGGAGAGATTATGAGTTCAGTTTTGGACATGTTGAGTTCAATATTGTATAAGAGAGCCAGCTCAAGATGTCTAATAAGTAACTGGAGATGTGAAAGTGGAAGTCATCAGAGAGGTTAGATTGGAGAAGTAGATTTGAAAATCATCAACATAGAAATGATTTTTGAATATAGGAGTGTTGATGAGGTCACCAAACAAAAGAATATGGAGGAAGAAGAGAAGAGGGCCAAGAGGCCCCATAGGGCATCTGGGGTTACTAGATGTGACTTAAATGATGAGCTAGCAAAAAAGAACAAGGTATGTTCAGATATATAGGAGAACTGAGAAAGAGTAGTGTCAGAAAAATCCAGAGAGAAGAGAATATTAAGGAAGAAAGTAATCAACAGTGTTAAAGTCTACAGAGAGGTTGTGAAGCCTGAGGTTTGAGAAAAGATTCTTAAATTTGTCAGTTAGGAGATTGCTAGTAACTTTGAAGAGATCTGTTTGGTGGAATGTAAAGGTTAGAAGTCATAGAGAATAAAGAAAAAAGTTAGAGGAAAAGAAGGGAAGGTAACTATTGTAGATGGCCTTCTAAAGGAGTCTAGTCACCCTTTGACTAAGCAATATCACTACTAAATCAGTAACCCAAAGAGATCAAAGAAAAAGGAAAATGTCCTATACATACAAAATATTTATAATAGCTTTATCGTGGTGGTGAAAATTGGAAATTAAGGGGATGCCCATCAATTAGGTAATGGCTGGAAAAGTGGTGGTTTGTGATTGTGGCAGAATACTAAATGAGGAGCAGGATGCTCTCAGAAAAACCTGGGAAGATTTACCATAACTGATGAAAAGTAAAATGAGCAGAAACAGAACAGTTTACATAGAAACAATGACATCATATTATGATCAACTGTGAATGTCTTAGCTATATTCTGCAATAGAATGATCTCAGACAATTTTAAAGGACATATGATGAAAAATATTATGTACCTCAAAGAAAGAACTGATGGAGTCTGGCAGCAGATTGAAGCATCCTCTTCTTTTTTTACTTTATTATTACTATATATACATATATATGCATATATATATATATACACACACATACACATATATATGTATATATACACACATATATGTATATACACACATATATGTATATATACGCACACATATATAAATATGTATAAATGGTCTGTATTTTCTTTTGCAACATGACTGATATGGAAATGTTTTTTTTTTCATGACTGTACCTGTATAATTTATATCAAATTGCTTGTCTTCTCAAGAAGAAAGTGGCAGGGTTGAGGGAAAAAAATTCAAACTCCAATTTTTTAAAAAGAATGTTTAAAAATTTCATTTATATGTAATTGTGAAAAATAAAAAATTAATGTAAAAATGGTAAAATTAAAGGGTAAAAAATTTTTAGCTACAAATGGGAGGACAGATTTGAGATAATAGTCAGCAGGAATGGATGGATTAAGTGAGATTTTGTGGAGGATAGGGGACAAACAACAGGAAATTGCACAGTAGATAAGGAAAGATAGGAGATAAGGAAGAGAGTGGAGATGGTAGAATAGACAAGTCAAGATAGAATTGGATCACTTATGCATGTAGAGGAGCTTGCCCTTGAAAAGAGAAAGAACACCTCATTGTGAGATAGGTGCACTTGAGGAGATGGGGCAGAAAGAATCTGAGTGACATGAGTCAAAGAGGGAAAAAGGGAGATCTCAGTGAATGATCTCATTTTTTTCCAGTAAAATATGAAGCAAAGTTTTCAACTGAGAATGTGGGGGCAATGGGAACCATGGAAGATTTGAGGAGGAATGAAAAATGTTTAAAAGAGAGGTTAATGGAATAATGAGTCAACTCTAGTGGTATAATAAGATTGCCTTGCAGCACTGAGGGTCTGTTCAAAGTCGTGTAACATAAATGTGTACTGGATACAGTCAGCATGGTTTCATTATTTTGTTCATCTTTATTCAGTAATACATGCGTAGAAGCAAAAGCAGCTGATAATGGGAGTTTTATAGGTTAAGTTTTATTGGTTCATTGAGGGTTCAAAATGGAGAAGAAATGAGAGTGTAGCCAGTACAGAGATGATGATCAGGTAAAGAACTGAGGGACTGATGAATTGGAGCTCATGGTTTGAATGAACAATAGAGTTTGAGTTATCAAGGTAAAAGTGGAAATTAAATGATAAATAGATGTGATCTGATAAGGGAATTTAAGTTGATAAATGTGGAAATGATGTATTTGTGGGTTATGACAAGATCAAGTATCTGATCATCTTTGTGTGTGGCTGAGGTGAAATGAAGGAGTAAGTCACAGGAAATAAGTAAACTGAAGAATTTAGAGGGTAAAGTGTTTGAGTAGGTGTCATATGTAAATTGAAATCCCTTAGGACGAGGACAGAAATTGAGGGGGAGAGAAATATCATGAGCCAAAAATTGAAATTCATTGAGGAAAGAAGGAGAGTCTTGGAGGTTGGTAGACAACAGCTAACAGAATTTTGGTTAGGTGATATATATGAATTGAATGAACCTCAAAGGAGAAGTGATTACTAAGTGATTTTGGTAGAGGAACCTGGAACTGGCAATGAGGAGCAAGGAGTATTCCAACTCCTCTCTTTCACCTGTGAGTTTGGGAAAATATAAAGATTATGCCAATATTTGGTATTTTATAGATTCAGGAAAACATCCATTATTAAAAAAAAAAAACCTTTTCTGGTCATTGGCTCTCTTATGAATTTGCTATCAAATATACACACAAATATATTTCTGGTCTTTTTATTTTACTTAGCTCCTTGGCATATTTCGTTTGTATATTTCCCAAGATGAATTATATATTCTTGTTTCTATCTGCATTTACAATCTCTTTAGGCCCATTTGTTTCTCTGTTTTGGTCTCTGAAATACCTACCAATTCATTATCATTTTCACATTCCAATCGCATTTTGTTTTCTTCCTTTTCCAGACCATTAATCAAATGCTAAAGAAGATTACAACTTCAATCAGCCCCCACACAGGTTCTATCTTAGACAATTTCCCCAGTTCATATGCTAGAACATATCATTAACTTTTGTTTATGGATTTTGAGCCTGTTTTCAATCCACAAAATTGTTTGCCTCCAAACCAATTTGAGACAATTTTTACAATATTATTTTGTGATATCAAAGCAAATGTCCTTTACATCTAAATCACTTCACACATAGAAAATAGATTGATTTTTATACACACTTGATAATATTGTCATATACATACACCCAGTATTTGATTCAGTTCAAGGAAATGACATATGTGTGTATAATTGTCTCATGTATGTTATGTATGTATGTATATATGTATAATAAGCTGATATACTAGATGTTCTTTGTAAACCCACAATTTTCTATCCACCTGTTTCTGTTCCACTCTCCCAATCAGATTACAGATACAGACTGGGAGGCACTAAGTTGCTCAACTCTGTACTACCTGGGACCATGCATCTTCATCTCACCCTGGCCATTTTCTACATGAGTAATACAGAAGTTCAGAAGTTTTCCCATCCTAATTTCTTCTAGTTATGACTTGCTTTGAGAACTGTAACCAAATCAACTCTACCATTGATTTGGGGAAATAGAATATAAATAGACTATCTTATTATACCACTCAAAATCATGGTTATTTACCAGTCAAACACTTTCTTTTAACTGTCACTTCCACCCTATTTGAGTGTTAACACCTAGCACATAGCAAAATTAAAATGCTTTTTCATCTATTCAGTCCAAAAAGTCATTCATTCCCAATTATGGGGTTTTTTTAAATCTAAAGATAGAAACATTGATCAAGAGGAGTCCCTAATCAATTTGGTTATTCCATAAACAAGTTTGATAAGGTTATCTAATGTGTACCTTTGTTGGAAAAATATTTCCCATGCAGAAAGAAAAATGTCCTAACCTCTTGCTGAGAAGACACAGGAAACCCCTCTGACTGGCTCCTGGGGACTATAGCTGCCACCAAGATGCTTGGTCAAAAGCAATTTAGAAGTACTTGCTCAGCAATCCCCACAAATATCTTTTCTTCATAGAGGTGGGAAGAGAGGGAAAGATTCTTATCTACTATATGAGTGTTTTGTTTCTGCACTTCTATAAGTCCTTTCTATACTCCATGATGAGTTAAATTAAGGCTGTCTCATGCTCTGATACCTATATTGTGCTCTGATTATCTGTGTGATAGTTGGGAAGACATTTACTCACATTTGGGGAAATCTAGATATGTCCAGAGATGACTGAAGTGATTCAACAACAACAAGAAGAAGAGTAGCATGCCACTCCTACACCTTATTCCAGAGACTTCAGAAGTTAATGATATGAAAAGAGGAGTTTATTTTATAAATTTCAACACTCTTCTATACCCCTGCTATATCCAAGTGAAAAACTAGAACAAATGTCTACCTCCATAAAGGTGCACTTGCAGCATAGGTCCATAGCCTGTAATTTTCTCTGGTAGATTGAGGGAAGCAGAAAATTGATCCACACCCCTACCCCCATGTACCTATTTTCAAGCTTTGAGCTTACTTTAATTACCTCATTTTTGATCAATGAAACCACAAATTCACAGTGACAATAGCAAAATATTGTTAGACATAGCACAGTATTTTTCTAACTTCTTTAAATGTCTTTGCTTAGTTAAATATATTCAAATTAAACATTACTTTATTTGATTTTTGTTAATACATTTTTCAAAAGATCTCAATAACATTATAATATGTTTTTTTTCTCTTGACAATAATCTTTATAATCAGTAGCATTTTCATGTTTTATGATATCTTAAATAAAGTTACATGGATAATTGAATACATAATTTAGGCCAAAGCTCTGGCACTTGAGAGTTTTATACTTAGAAAAAGAATTTATCTAAAATTGTTCTTCATAATGACAAATTATATCAAGCAATTTCTACTTTGAAATTCTATGTAGACTTGTAACGGTAGTGGTAATTTGAAGATCTTTCCTGCCCCTTGAATTTGGCAAGCCAACAGGTACTCAGCACTTAGTTTCAAGTTCATAAATGCGTCAAGTATTAAATCCCAGAACTTGTGAATACCCCAGTGGGATGGACTTGTTGATGTAACAGGAGGGGGCAGAACAGGAAGGAGCTAATATGTAAGGAAAAGCCCAAGCTGAGAGAGGCCAGAACTTCTGGTAGTGAGCATTGTGGAGGCAGAGTAGCTACTGCTGGAGAGAGAGAAGAGAAGTGAGGACTGAAATGAGAACTGAGAAGAACTCAGAAAGGAGAAGAGAGGAGAAATGGGAGGAGTCATGGCTGTGGTGTCAGTACTTTGTTTTGATGTGACTTTGTCGGATTCATCTGCTAACAGAGGATGATGCTATTGTTACAAAAGCCTTAGGACCTTGCTGCTGATTCAGAAGCCCTGAAAGAGGATTTTCTTGTATGTTTACCGAAATCCTGGATGAAAGTCCTACTGACGATTTCAGAGACCCAGGGATAATACTGATTATTTGTGTTTATTCTTCAGACCTTGTTATTGGGTCTATGTTGATTTCACAGGCAGAAAGTAAATTGATAACAGTGCCAATAACGTGCATGAATGTTATTGTGGCTTTGTTGAGCTTTGTCTTCCCAGGAACTGAAACTGTGAAGGATTTGCAGTGGATAAGAGCTGCAACATGGAACAAGAACTGCGCAAGAAGCCAGACAAAGGACTTAGAGCTGTCTGCCTTTGAACCTAGGTGGCAGTTGGATAGATTCAAGCAGGAGCTGGGACCATGGAAGAGGAACCATGAAAGCTGAGAGCCTGCCTCAACTCAAGATGAAATGATGTTTCCTTGGGCTTTTAATAAAATTGAGAAAATCATGACTCACTGTGGCCTACAAGTGGAGGACTCTGACCTTTAAATTTAGATGATTGAGTTAAGGACTTCTCCAGGTAAGAAGAAAGAGGATTTTTTTGATTGAAGAGATTAAGACAATGTGACAGGGGTGAAGGACTTTGATCTTTGTATTTTGTGTCAATTAAAGAGAGTTGTGTCCTTAAGGATGATTGAATTAAGGACTTACTAAATGATTGTGTTACTAAATGAATGTTATCTTTTGCTTAAAACTATGTGACCACCTTGGTGAAAACTATGTGGCCATTTTAGTGATAAGTTGTTAAGTTGTAACATTGTGAATGCTGTACTTTGATTTCTGCCTTAATTAGTTACTGAATAAATAGAGAGTTCACTACACTGTGTAATCAGAATCTTGAAAGCTGTTCACAGCAGCAGTCCTCTGGAAAGCTGCTTGTGCTTGGCTTTATAAGACTCTCTTTACAATTAATACTATTTTTTACAAATACCAAAAGACATTTCATTCATTTTCCCCCTCTTTGCCATGTTGTACATCACTGATTGATCTGCAACTTATTATCATAAATTTGCTTGGGGCATCGAGAGACAAAGTGATGTCTACAGTCACTTAGCCAGTTAGAGGCTGAACTTGAATCCAGGACTAAATTGATAAAATTATATCAGAAGTATTATCAGGTTTGTTTTAGTAGCACAGTCCAGACATTTTCACAGAACATCCATTTACTTGTTTTTTTCAAATACTAGGTATCTCTGTCTCAGACCCCAAGCATAAAAGTTGCTCACAGTCCTGATCCCCATACTGGTGAGCACAGAAGTCTTACATTGCTCTGTTTTCCATCCTGGGCAGGTATATCCCACCTAGTAACCTCTTACTCCAGGAGGTTCACCATATCTGTGCTATATTTTGTTCATATACTCTATTGGCTTTAGCTCCACCACAGCTCAAAATTCCTAAAATCAAACTGTCGACCTGTCTCAACCTTCCTTAGTAGAGAGATCATTGGTATGTAACACCATGGCAACTCTTTATTTCCTTAAAAAGCACTTTGAAATCCTGGGTTCAAATGAAATATTTTTAAAGTTATTGTTTAAGCATTACTCTCCTTCTTACTAGAAAGAACCATGCCTTCATGTATGCCTGTATGAGGAGTAGAGTTGACATAGGAGAAAGATTCTCTTTTTTCATTTCTATTTTGGGAGAGACTGTGGTTTCAGACTATCTTCAGGGAGTACCTAATGGAGAGACAGAAAGAGAAAAAAAAAACCTTGGGATTTAGACCTGGCACTTTAAAAGATTTCTGATTTCTTGTTTGACTCCCTAGAGACTTTGGGGAATTTTTCTTTGGATGAAATTAGTGACTTTTTCTTGTTTGAGATGAGAGATCTTGTTCCCAGTGGGAGAGCTCAATTACTTTGAGTAATGTCTGGCATATTCCAATTTGAATAATTTCTCTGATTTCTGTTTACTATCTGTTTTGACAAATAGGTTATTTAGTATTGAGTATTTCCAATAGTATTTTGTATAACTAGCATCTGGTAAAAAAAAAAAGTCCAAGCTTTCAGATAAACCTCTTCCTCTTTCAGGGACAAAAACCAGGAGCCTGAACATATGTGTGTCTGTATATATAATTTATACACATAAACATAAATATCCAAGCACATGTGCATATAAACATAAATACATATATACACATGTGCATTTTATATAGGTTTGTATGTATATGCACATATATAGAGATAATTTCTCCTACACCAGAAATATTTAGAGGGACAGATAGATATATAATTGTAGCCTACCTCATGGCCCCTTCTCTTGAATCTCTTAAGGGAGGAATTAAAGTTTACCTTCAAAAGAGGTGGGCAAATATATCTATCAATGGCTCCAGTGAGCAACATTTAGACGAATCATAAAGATATACATAAACTTACATGAGCAACAAAACTTAGATATATATGTGTATACATATATATGGATGTATACAGACATATGTATACATACACAGATGAAAATATATGGATATGTACAAATATATGTGTATATACATTCATATCTGTGGGTATCCATAGATATGCATGCATATATGTATGTGTGTGTGTGTGTGTGTGTGTGTGTGTGTGTAATGCTTTAGTAGATTGATCCCAAGACATTTTATTCATTTCGTAGTCATTTCAAATTGATCTTCCCTTTATAATACCTTTTCTTACATATAATTAATGCTAGATCATTTTTTTCATTTTACTGAAGCCATTGAAGCTATTATCTTAATTAGTTTATTTGTTTATCGTCTAGGATTTTCTATGTAAAACCCTCATATCAATAGCAAATGGAGATAATTATCAACAAGTATTTATTATGTAGTTTCTATGTTCCAGGCACTGTCTTAAGTGCTTGATATTTTTAAAGAGTCAAAAATACAATCACTGGTTTAAAGAAATTCACTCCAGTGGGAGCAACCACATCCAAACAAGTGTTTGCATATGCCATATATACTGTATAAATGGAAGATAATCTAAGAGGCAATAGGTAAGAAAGAAGAGTAATGGGAGGCATGAGAGGTTTGAAAAGGGGAGACATTTTAGGAGCTACTTTCAGAAAGAACAAAATAGCTACATAGGATGGAACAAAAAAGATTTCTTTGCTATGGTAAAGTCCAGTAGAAGTTTGGTAACATTATTATAGTGTACCCATTTTGCATAACTGTGTGACTCTCCCAGTCAAATAAGGAGCCCAAGAGTAATAGTAATGGAGGAAGAAGCAATTGAGAAGAGCAATATAGGGACAAAATTTAATCAAAAGACGTGTGAGCAGTAAGGTGATATGAAACAGAGGGTGGGGTAAGGGAGCCAAGAAAAAAACTGTTGACTTCAAATAATAATCTATAAGGCAGAGGAAAAATTGAAATCAAAGTGAGTCTAGTTTTTTTGAGAAAGTGTTGAAGGATGCATAGGTAAGAAAAAAGAATAGTTTGGGGAGAGGTGAGGTATAGGGAGAAATGAACTGATAGTAGGTTAGTAAGATAGAGTAATGACAACATATCTAATTGAGAAAGTGAAACACTTCTGAATGATGAGACTTAATATGTGATGGTCCCGATATCTATGGATGAGGTGCTGTGAATAAGTGGGTTGA
Source organism: Pseudochirops cupreus (assembly GCA_028627135.1). Taxonomy (NCBI): domain Eukaryota; kingdom Metazoa; phylum Chordata; class Mammalia; order Diprotodontia; family Pseudocheiridae; genus Pseudochirops; species Pseudochirops cupreus. The sequence goes on from CM053583.1 coordinate 217,651,799, forward strand.
GGCGATTTAATGGAAGGGGTAGGAAGCACTAAAATGTAACTTGTGGGGTGAGGTTGAAGAGGATGGTGATGAAAGAATGGGAAGTTAAGCTTGATGACAGTTTGTTCCAATATGGGTTGTAACTAATTAATACAAAGCTAGAGAGAAAAACAAAGAGGTGAGTGATTGTTAGTCCTAGGACTGTTAGTGAGTAGTAAGTAAGTAATGAAGTTCACAATCTATAAGGGGTGTTGCAGATCACAATGAGCTGGGCAGGGCTCTGGGAAACTGAAGTTTCTCTTTCCTTTATCCTTGAAGGTTTTTCTTCTAAATACTTGCAAATTGAACTTTTTGCCATTAAAATGATTAAAATTAACCATTGCATTTCTTAGAATTTAAAGAACAAGACTTTTTATTAAACTGGAGGCAATCTAAATTATCTCACTTAGTGCTTTGTTTTCTACATTTAGAAGTTTTGGAGATTTTTAACTTTTCTTGAGTTAGAGAACTCAATTTTGCTTTGTTGTTGTTGTGTTTTTTATTTTATATTCATGCTTGTTTGTTTTGCGGCCTATGAACCAGTCTTTGTATATCCAGTTTTTAAGAAAAATCTCTGTCTTATTAAAATATATATGTGTATATATATATATATATATGATCCTATTCATCCTTCAAATTTGCTGCTTTGTTTATATTTTCTGACAGCTTTCCTCTACTTCAATATTTTTCCCTCTAAGTTTATTAATTTCTCTTTAACATCCTTAGACAGACTTTCCATTGTACATTCAACATTATTCTGTTGTGTTAATTGAATTTGTAAATTATACCCTAGGAACACTAACATGAGTCAAATTTAGTATTTTACTTTCTGTGAATTTCATTTCTTCTATGGATTTGATTTCCCTTTTGAATAATTTTGAGTTTCTTTTTTGTTCTATGCTTTCTTGAATTTCTTAAAATACTTCATTTCAACTGTTAGGTGTCTTCTTGTCACTTTATTATATCTGTTAGAATATATTGTGTTATCTTTGAAAATTTAATATTCATCCTTCCTTCTATATTTAGGATCAGCCCTGGTGATTTTTCTGCTTGTGAACTGGTCTTATCGAATTTTTTTTTTCTAGTTGACATCATTAATACTGTGCCTCTTTATCATATTTTCCCACACTCATTCCTGATTCCCTTACCTCCGTGTCTTGTTAACTGGTACATTCCCTTTGGCAGGGCTATAAAACTATGTCAACCTCCTCATAGGTTTTGTGTGTGTGTGTGTGTGTGTGTGTGTGTGTGTGTGTGTGTGTGTGTACAAGCACAGGTGTGTGTAAGAATATAGTCCTGGATTCAGGACTGTGCTGAAAAATGTTTAATAGCTCTCTGGAGGGGGAGGGGTCGAATGCCTGCATGGCACAAGTTAAAGCTTAATCTGCATTATTAACATTTTCTATGTAGGATTGATTCTTAAGTCTAAATAATTAACAAAACAATAAATCCAAACCTGCTTTGTAGTGTTTTCCAATTTCTGAGATGTAAATGCTCATAATAAAAATTTAGCAGTTGTCTCTCGCAAGCTGGTACAAGCTGGTTCTAGAACACCCTTGCCTGGATCCCTACCTTGAGCATGATAGGGTGAGGGAAGTGTGAAATAACCCCAGTTGGGTTTAAGTCTCTTTACTTCAACCTGTGTGAAGGTATCACCACCTGTCATTGGTCCCAGTTCCCACTTTGATTTTATTCCTACCTTTGTCTAGTTGAAACAAATAAGCATGGGATGATTTTTTTGTTGTTTGTTTGTTTGTTTTGTTTTTCATGAAAGAAGAGGAGAGCTAAGGTTTTTCAGCTGGAGTTTGTTGTAGCTTTTGGAATCTTTAAACTACGGCTAGATACTTTTCACATGGGTTGGCAGCGTGGCTCTCTATTGCTTGTTACAAACTGGAAGGATGGAAAGAGGGCTGGGGTGGGGATGAGAATGGGAGGAGTCCCACAATGGACCAGAAAGCATTTTCATTTCATTTGCCTTGGTATATCCCAAGCAGGTTGAGAAAGATTCCAATTAAACTCTAAGGATGGAGTTCCCAATTGATAATATTTAAGAATTTTGCCTTGTCAGGGTTTCCTTTTGTTTGTCTTGTGTATTCAGCCATAATTGCTCTCTAGGTGGCATGTAATACCTCTTTTTGAAGGTTTTGAAAGTTAAAAGGATGGGCAAAAAGTGACTAATTAGCCATCTTTTTAACCCAGTGTCTGGGATAAATCTAAGCATACTTTTCAAATAATTTTGCCAATAAATGACTAACTATTTTTTTTCCTTTTCATTTACTTCTTTTACTCTTAAAGTCATTGAAATATTAGTTATTATTATTAATTTTCATTTTCAAAAAATAATTCAGCTTTACTTCTTTTTCTTCACTGTTCTTCTTACCAAAGGGAGACATTTTCCAATTGGTAGAGAAAATCTCTAGGTATGTTCATCTATTTTCATCCTCACTGTGGAATACAGAATCCACATACTTTGATATGAAGAAGTGGCATGGGAGAACAAGGACACAGAAAAAAAATCATCCAGCTGCAATCATTTACAAAGAAAGTGCCTATAAACATCCCCTAAGGCTCTCTATTCTCTTCTTTCTCTATTTCTTTGTATCTAGTTTTATATCTGGTTTGGCTATTAAGTTGGTAGAAACTTTCTGGTAATATAGACATCCCAATGTTTCTGATGTAAACAATGACACCAAAAGCAAAACTGTCTCTGAGATACATACAGCCGGAACACTGGGAGAGATAGTAACACAGTAAACAATTCTGCCACACAAGGGGATACACTTAGCAAGGTGCTTCATAAATCAAAAACCATAGTACTCTCCTATGTTGAAAAATAGCATTTTCACAGTTAAGAATCTACTAGCAAAGAAAGTGAATTTGGCTATTGTTGCATAATGTCATTTACAACTGGACTAAACACGCATTTATTAAAAGACGAATTACACAATCAGTGCACTTTGTTACTTCTTGCCGTCATTTTCTTCAATATTAAACTTTTTGCTCATTCCACATACCACCCCAAAGAAGTGGCATTATACCATTACAATGGCATTGAAACTGGTGTTAATAGAACTTCATTTGGCTCCTGGTCTCAGTCTTTTTTGAACTCATAAACATGGGCAAACTTAATTTTCTGAATTTGTTTAATCATCTATAAAATGGGAATGACACATAATCTCACAGGATAGCCACGATCAAAGTATTTTGAAAATTGGCTAGCATTAATATGAATATGAACTATTACTTTGTCTTTGTTCAATAGCCTTATGATCATATCTGAGAAAGTAGGGGAAAGGAAAAAACAACCTCCAATCATTCAGTTGCTCTCCTTGGTAATGGTTCTGAAAATAGGTTGTGCTACCAAGAAGCTATCTTTAAAAGTTCTACCTATCTCAATAATCTTCATGATATCATTGTAAGCAGTGGTGACTTTGAAGGCTGACAATTGGGAAAGAGAAAGGGAAAGAAGGGAATAAACACTTAAGTATTAACTGCTTTATGCCAGGCACTGTACTAAGCTTTATAAATATTGTATCATTCTGTCCCCATAACAACTGAGAGGTAGGTCCTATTATTCCCATTTTACAGCTGCGGTAATGGAGGAAAGCAGAGGTTAAGTGATTTGCCTAGGGTCACACAGCTAGTGTGTATGTAAGACTGGATTTGAATTTGGTTCTTCCTGACTCCAGTCCAGAGTTCTAGTCACTAGGCCAACTAGCTACCTCTAGGAAAAAGGGCAGGGGGAGAGGAATGTGGAGTACAGTTGATAAATGTTTTAAAACAGAATAAATGAGGAAAAGACAGATTTTAGTGAAATACACAATATAATTTAAAAATTTTTTCTTACATACATGTGCATAACCAGCAGGAAAAGATATCATGCTACAAAAATAAAATAATAAAAATATCTAGTCTAATGTATCTCTTCCACTCCAAGTGACCTCAAAGTATTAGGAAATTCAAATGCAGAATTGGACTAAAAGTATTTCTAGGTTTCAGACTTCTGATTGTTAAAGTAATGTATTGTGCTTCAGCATATATAGGAAAGTCTCAGTCATAGAAAAATACTAATTGAATTTTTCAATTACACTAGACAATATTTTAAAGATATTTCTTCTGTACATTAATGGTCTAATCTATTTTTGTTATTCTATTTTTACTTCTGCTATAAATGTGGCAAATATCTTTGTTAATTAAGCATGTCTCCTTTTCTGTTAGCTCAATTCTTCTTTTCTTCAGATTTTATTTGGGGAGTATTGATTTAACAAAGTAACATTAACTTGTCAAATTAAAACTGGTCCAACTTGATCACAGTGAATATGATGAAGTGTTTGTAAACTCGATACTATTTATATTTCTATAATATAAAGATTCAAGTACATTCTTGTTACCTAGGAGTTTAACTTCATGGAATAAATGCATGTAGAAGATACAGTAGAAATGAGCTAATTCGTAAAAGATTTTATGTCAGTCGTTCAATAATTATTCATTAAACCTCTGCTATGTACCTCACATTGTGCTAAATGACAGGGGTACAAATGATAGTTCATACTCTCCAGGAGCTTGTAATCCAATGGGGGAGACAACATGCAAATAAATAAATCTAAAGTAAGCTACATACACTATAAATAGAAAATATTTAAAAGCAGGAAGTCACTGGAATCAAGACAGTTTAGAGATGGCTTCCTGCAGGATTTGAATTGGGACTTACAGGAAGCAGGGAAGGCAATAGTAAGAGCTGAGGAGGAAGAAGATGCCCAGTCATAATGGAAAGTCAGAGAAAATGCCTGAAGCCAAGAGATGAAGTGTATTCTTCATGGGACAGCCAAGGAGCTAGTGTTACTGGATTGAAGAGTTTATTTGGGGGAGTAAGGTGTAAGAAGACTGAAAAGGTAGAAGACAAAGTTACGAATGTTTTTGACCAATAAACAGTGTATTTTGTATTTGTTTCCAAAGGCAATAGGAAGTCACTGGAGCTTATTGAGTTGGGTTTGGAGGGCAACATGATCAGAACTGTGGCTTAGGAAAATCACTTGAAGGTAGAATGGAGGCTGGATTTGAGTGGGGAGACACTTGAGGCAGACAGACTCACCAGCAGGCTATTGCTGTCATCAAGACATAAGAAGATGAGAGCCTATACTAGAGTGGTGGCAGTGTAAGAGGAAAAATGAGGGTATATTCAAAAGATATTAAATGGTGAAATTTGCAGACCTTACTTACAGCTTGAATGAAGGTGTAGGGAAGTAAGAAACAGAGAGGGATCTAGGATGACTTCTTGGTTGCAAGCCTGGGAGCCTGGGAGGATGAAGGTAGGAGAGTATACCAAGAGCAGTAATGATGGCAGTGAAAATACTGATGGGTAGTTTAACTGGAAGTCATGGTGACATAGTGACATTCAGTCACTACTGGTGTTTCAAAGTGTTTGTTCAAAGCAAGTAATTATTGAGGGTTTTGATGCTAATGCTATTTGCATAATTAGCCACTTAAAATATTAACTTCATTGTTAAATTTAACATTTTTGTGGATTACTAATATTGTTTGGGGCTGTTATATTACCCTACTGATGACTTAAATGACAGCTTATCTTACCTTGAACATTTAGGCATATTTAATTTACCGGAGAAATATAAATGTCTCATTTTACTCTGTGGTACAAATAGATGAATAAGTAATTTTCTATGGGAAGTAAAAATGAATACATAATTCCCCTCTGAATTAATTATACATCAAGGTGGTAAGTAAGAGATTGAATGGGGATTGGCCCTGTGATTTATCTGGCAAAGTGAAAAAAATTCCCTCTGCCAATGCAGATAAACAGTTGTTGTATTGAGAGAATAAATTATTTCCCCAGGATCAAATACTCATATGTGTAAGAATGTCTTCATCTCCCTGAAACCATTGCTATGGGAAAAAATAGATTGCTAAAGCTAATATTGAACCAAATTTTACTTATCAGGTTATAGTGATAATATTGTAAACATCTGGTAAGCTAGGAAAAATTCCTCAATTGAAAGAATTGAAAAAAAAAAAGCATGTTCATCATGAAATGTGACTTTGAAGCAGCAAATATCTGCAGAATTCTAGGTAGATTGCTTCTTACAATGCTCAGCAAATGCCTTATTCAATCAGCTATTTAAGAAACGTTTTGTGATGTTGATGATGTCAGCTCCAGTAGGTGATGATGTCAGTCAATCAGTATTTGTTAAGTGTCTAATATGCCAGCCACTATTTTTCTAAATTCTGTGGCAACTTCTAAGTCAGTTCTCTTAATGTCCATATTACTTTTCAGTCTTGAAATTGACCTCATAACCAGTACACAGGAACATAAAGAGTTTTGCAAGCAGCTTTATGGAACAGTTCCACAAAGTCAAATTTTGACTTTGAATCTTGAAGAAAATTCCCATAACAACATCATAGGTTTGTTGTCCCTTAATGTATCCAAATTCTGTTAATTAGGCTTTTGCCTTATGGTTTACAATCAATGTTCATCTTTATATACCCTGTTCTTGGTAACTGAATCCTCTACTCAATAATGTTAGAAACTGTATGAGAGGGAATTCCAGCAAAAGGACTAAATAAGCCATGCACAGTAGGTCCTTGTAATGGTAATTGCCCCTTCTTGTATAGGCAAGTTAGCAGGTACTTAGCACCTTGTTTCAAGTTAAGCAAAGGTAGCAGGTACTTAGCAGTTAATAATTGATCAAGCCATTGTTGGGGAAACAGAAGGTATGAACTCTTGTCTCTTGTTACTGACATAACAGGAAGGAGTTGGCTGAAACAGAAAGCTAATTCTGTGTGTATATAACAAAAACTCCAGAGAGGCACAGTCAGAATTTCTTGAGAACAGAATCTGATGGAGGCTAAATTTGCTACTGCCTGGAAGGCTGAAGAAGAAAGCCCTCCTCCCTCCAGCCCACCCACCACCCCCCCACTCTGGGCTGGAAAAAATGATTTTGATTTTGAAAACCTGAGAGAAGTGATTTTGATTCTGAGAGTCAGCTGAGATTTCTTCTGGGTCCTAGAGCCAGCCGAACTGCCAGAGGACTACGGAGGCATGGCTGTGTTGCCTGCATTCTGTCTGTCTGTTGTGATGTTGTTTTGCCAGACTCATCTACTGGTGAAGGACAGTGATGTTGTTGCAGAGGTCCTGGAACTTTGCTGTTGGTTCAGAAGCCCTGAAGAAGGATTTTCTTGTATGTTTACAGAAATCCTGGAAGAGTGTCTTGCTGATGTTTTCAGGGGTCCTGAGACTATTCTGCAGGCAGAGAGTAAATTGATGAGGACACTGGCAATATATGCTGTGGCTTTGTTAAGCATTGTCTCTCCAGGAACAGAGATTGCTGAGAACTTCCCTCAGGTCAAGATGAAGAAAAGACCTCTCCTTGGATATTGAATGCTGTGATGAAATTGTGGTTTATTAGTGACCTAGTGTTGGAGGGTTTGTATATTTTCTAATGATTGTACTTAGTAATTAATGATACTTAGTAATTGATTGCTAAATAGTAACTGACTGAGTGAGCCCCATGAGTGGAAGACTGACTATTGTACTCTGAGATGACTGAATGACTGAATAAGGAGACAAAAACCTCCTTAGGGATACCAGATGATTGTTCTTTGTTGAAAAGTATTGCTATCACTTTGGTGAAAACTATGTGGCCATTTTAATGATAAGCTGTTGAGAATATTATATTGTGAATATTGTGAATGCTGTACCTTGATTTTCTGTGAATGTTTTCCTTTGATTTGTTATGGAATAAATGGATTGTTTACTATACTGTGTAATCAGAACCTTAAAAGCTGTTCACAACAGCCTTTCTTGAAAGGTGCTTGTGCATGGCATTACAGTCCTCCTTTCAAAAAGGCAAAAAGGCACAACAAAAAATGAAGGGAGAAAAAAAAACATTGATAAGGAAAAGTGTGCAGAAAAAATATGAGAGGCAGAAAAATGAATAAACAATACAAAAATGATCAAAATGAAATAAATAAATTATTTTAGAGTAAAAGAAAGTGATACAAAAATATCAGAAGAAAAATTAGTGTGAGAAACATATCAAGATCTTAAAATTATAAAATTATTCACTGTGATTTGTAAGATTAATAAAGTAAGTACATGAAGAAATAATGCTAGAAATTGTGAGAGAAATTAGAGGTCTCAAAGAAGATTTTTCTTAAAGGCAATTAAGCAACTACATACAGCCATATGTTATAAAGAATAGACAGTCAGGAACAGATGGGTTCAAATCTTGCTTTTGACACATACTGGCTGTCCTCCCCTGAGCAAGATACTTAATTTCTCACAACCCCAGATAACTCATTAAGACTATAAGTTGCACGTGAATAATATGGAAATATGTTTTACATGACTTCATATGTATAGTCTATAGCAATTACTCACTTTTTCAAGAAGGGCATATGAGATAGAGGAAGAAAGAGAATTCAGAAATTGAAATTTTTTAAAAAAATGAATGTTAAAATTGATTTTACATGTAATTGAGAAAAAAATTTAATAGCTATATTAGCTCAGAAACAGAACAGAGCACCAACAAATATTACCTTCAGGGATCTGCTACAGGAATTTTAAACTATGATGAATGAAAAACATGGGAGACAGAGGTGCTGGGTTATTAATGAGCAATTTGTTAATTACTCCAGCAAATAATAAGTTGATTATTACTGGTTTTTCTTGTAACCAAAGATCAAAGGGCATGAAAGAGACAGAAAACTTTAACATACTTTTGGTAAAGGGGGTGCCCACTGAAGGGTGAAAATCAACACTTATTGGTAAACAATTAATAATAAGTCTTCAGGTCCTCCTGCTGAGAGTGGGGCTTGATCATGAGACTCTGTTTCCTCCAGCAATCTGAACAGAGGAATCTCAACCCAGACCACTCTGGTTGGTTTTCTCTTTTATGATCTGGGTTACCCTAAATTATAATGGAGGGGGACAAGGACATGAGTTTATTAGCTTATTCCCTCAGGGCAAGATTTCACCTAGATTAGATTCTATTTATACTTCAAGTAGAAGTCAGGTCTCCTATTCCAGTGGGGTACTTCCAAAAACTGAAAAGCATGTACTCCAAAGATAGGGGTGATCTCCTCTATCAATCATGCTCTTCAGAGACTGGCTGACTGACCTACTGGGGCTGGTCTCTGAATGAGAAAATAAAGCAAATTAAAACTTTATCTTAATTTGAAAATTGTTTTTAAAAAGAATACCGAAATAATTTCTTTCAAAATAAAACTGAAAATTTTAAGGAAGAAAGACTGTAAGTTGCAGAAAAGATGTGAATCTACATTGGAAAAGGGAATTTCTTCACCTGGTATTTCTCTTTATGCTAACTTCTAAGAAAATAGGTAATAGAAGAAACAATGTAGAATCTCTAAAATGACCATGTTACTCCAGTCTTCAATAAACATCAGTGACACTATACACAGAAAAAATCTTGAATAACAAAAAAGGTTACCAAGAGTACATGATTAATCAATAAATGGCAACCATTCATCAGGTACTCACTGTGTGCCAAACACTGTGCTAAATGCTGACAGTACAAAGAAAGTCAAATATATTATCCATGACCTCAGAGAACTCACATTCTACTTGGGGAAACAGCATTTGAATAACCACGCAAGAGGGGATATTATGGTATCTTGTTTTGCTCCCACAAAAGTTATTGGAAGATAATCAACAACTATGAGGAAGCTAGTTTATTTTACTAAGACCTTACTTAAGATCTTACTAAGTGGCCTTTCTGGACCTATGAAAATGGCCAGAGGGAACTAGAAAGGTGGGAGTGTGGCAAACAGCTGGAACCTTAGAAGAGATCATGCCCTATCACAAGTATCCTCACTACCACATCCATGTAGTCTGCCTATAATCTTTATATAGAGAGGGATATGTAAGGAAATTAAGTGAGGAATTGGAGAAATTTGACTAACCCTAAGTCTACCAGGAAAGACAGAACTGTAGAACCTCAATCCTGCTTCTAAATTAGTGTGGGTGTGTCCCTAGTGAGCACCACATCCTTTTCCTTGTCAGAAGCATAATAAACACCTTCCTCTGAACACTGCTTCTGAGTTCTTTCAGTGAGAAAGGGTTTGCAGTTTTAAGGGGTATATCATGTGAACCTTTCTAAGGGCTCCCAAGGAAGCAGTTCATCCCAGGCTAACTCCCTGACCTTACTGGGAAGTCCTGTGATCTCCATAAGTGTGTTTCTCACAACCAAGTACTTAAACAATATACAGAGACTAGATGGAAGGTCATCTCAGAGGGAAGGCACTGGTATGAGGTAGTATAGTAGGAGAGAAGGGACATCTAAGAAAGGTCTCCTAGAGAAGTTTGAACTTGAGCTGAAAATTGAAAGAAGTAAGAAAAGTTAAGAGGCTGAGATAATGAGGGTAGACATAGCAGGTATGTGTGACAGCCAGTGCAAAGTATAGATTCAGAGGACAGAGTAGTATGTGGGCAAGGCACAAGTAGGCCAGTGTAATTGGCCTACTCCACATAGAGTAGATGGTGGGTGGTAAAGTATAAGAAGACTAGAAAGTCTTTTAGAAAGAAAGACTGGAAAGTTAGCAAGGGAAAAGTTATAAAGGGTTTTTGACACCAAGCAAAGGATTTTATATTTACTCCTATAAGTAATATGTAGCCATTGATGTTTCTTGTGTAGTGTAGCAACATGGTCAGTCAGGACTACTATTTAGGACACTCAATTTCATGGCTGTAGTGGACATAAAAATCCAGCAAAGCTATTGAGAAAGATTTATGTTGGAGAAGACACAAGAGAGTAGTATCAAAAAATAAAATCTAGAGAAGAGAAAACTTACAAAAGAAAACTGTGATCAACTGTATTAAATACTAGAGAAAGGTCAAAAAGGATGAAGACTAATAAAAGGGTATTAGATGTGAAACTAAGCTAAATGTGTACTTTACCACATATAAAAATTTTATGAGAATCTTCTAAATATATATGATCGAGTAAGAACATTGGTAGAGAAGAAGAGAACTGTTTATAAGGGATCTTTACTGTCACACAGTCTACTGGAAAGTATAGATAGTCCAAAGTCTTCCTCTACTTATCACTTGATGATTATTTCAAAAAGTATTTCATTCAGCAGAGCAAAATAAAAGTCAGACAATAAGCATGTATTTTATACCTCCTATGTCCTAGGCCCTGTATAAAGCATTGGGGAAACAAAAGGAGGTAAAACAAATTCCCTGTCCTCAAGGAGCTCACAATCTAATGGAGAAGACAATGAAAAAACAATATGTAGAAGCAAGCTGTATGCAAGATGAGTAAGAAATAATTGTAAAAGGGAATTTAATAGAATTAAGGGGAATCAGGAAAGGTCTAACTGTTGAAAATAGTTGGAACTTGAAGGAAGCCAAGGAACCCAGGAGGCAGAATAGGTTCTCTTTCAATGAATCATCTTTCTATACACTAAAAATTACTCAAAATACATTGAAAAATACTGAATATTGTAATGTGTTATGACTTTCTGATGATTAATATTAGTTGATGCATAAAACAGGATGTGCTTGACTCTCTGTGCTTGACTAAAATGCTCATTGTTTTCTTGTCAGAAATGTGTTACAGAGTCTAATCTGAACAGGAATCTCATATAGATATAGAAGAATCTGCTAGAACATTGTGGAAGAAAAATTGCTGCCCAAATTATGACATGTAGTTAGATAAGCAACTTACATCTGACTATAGCTGTAGGACTTAATGTGTGCGTGTGTGTGTGTGTGTGTGTGTGTGTGTGTGTGTGTGTGTATGTATGTATAATTATGTTGATGGTGGTGGAATGGATGAAGGGCAGGTGATAGGGATAGTTACAAGAACTGGACTATAATTTCATTGATATAGGGGATTCCGGCATTTGTAGAAAAAGAGAGCAGTAATTAATTGAATATGATTTCTTAAAATAAAAAGTAGAACTCCAACAAATAACCATCTAAAAATCACAAGAGAAATGCAATAAAAATTAGAAGAGAGATGGATAAATTAGAAAGAAAAAAGACAAAAAATTATGGGAATAATAAATAAAACCAAAACCTGGTTCTTTGAAAATAACGACAAATTTGATAAAAAAAAAATACATAAATAAACAAGAACTCAGTCTATCAGTTAGTTAATAAACATATATTAAGCACCTATTGTTTGCTAAGCTGTCCAAATTCAAAAAGATGCAGGAGAGTCCTTGGTCTTAAGGGGCTCACAGTCTAATTGGGAAGACAAGGAACAGATAGGTACAAACAATTTTTATAAAGGATAGACTGGAAATCATTAAAAGAGAGGAGTCGCTAGAATGAAAAGGAGTCAAAAAAGGTTTCCTGAGAGAAGACGGAGTTTTAGTTCAGACTTAAAGAAAGTCGGGAATGCTGGGAGCTGGAGATGATAAGGGACAGCATTCCAAGCATGCAGGACAGTCAGAGGAAATGGCCAGAGCCAAGAGATGGAATGTCTTGTTTGTGGAACAGCAGAAGCGTAGAGGGGAAAGAGAGACAGAGGCAGTAACAGAAATACAGACACAGAGACACAGAGACAGAGATAGAGAGAGAATCCGAGAGCCCAAGACAGACAGACAGAAACAAACAGAAACAGAAATAAGGAGAAATAGAAACAGAGAGACAAAGAAAATATGAGAGAGAATGAAATAGAGACAGAATTGTAGACACCTGTGGATAGTACTAGACCAGACATTGTGCCAAGTGAAAAAGTCTCTGATCCACAAGGAATGACAGACAACAGCAAAACACCATATTTATCATTAGACAATGGGGATGTGTGGGACAGAGGAATAGATTTGGGAAACTAATAGAAAATTGATAGTGCTAATTACTCTCCCTTTTCTATAGTTTCCAGGCTGAGCCAAGTGGCTATAGAAATGAGTTAAGAAGAATATTAGGAAGAATACCACAAATTTCATTCCTCTCCAAAAAAAAAATACATATTGGCACTTCCTCTGTAATTGATAAGGTTAGAATTTTCTAGAATATTAAGAGGTTTACTGATGCAAGCCACACAAGGTCACACAGAAGGCATGTGTCCAAGGCAAGATTTGAACATGTCTTTCTGACTTTAAGACCAGCTCTCTCTATTACTAAGACATACTATCTCTTGTGTATATATGCATAGATAGATGATCTTTCTGCATCCCTTTATCTCTGTCTCTACCTCTGTTTCTTTCTGCCCCTGTCTCTCTCTTTGTCTCTATCTTTGTCTATCTTCAGTTTCCTTTTCTAGTATTCCTGAAATTATTCTGACAACACAAAAAGAACCACAAATTCTATTTATCATTTTAACCAGCTCTTGATTCTAACTTCTGAACTTATATTTTACAAATGTGTTACATCATGATTACTATGTATATCCTTTCTCTTCTCAGACAACTCCCATTTTTCTTCTTCAGTGGAATTGTTTCCACTGTGTCTTCAGAATTTCATTATTGAGTCCTTCATCTAACCTGGTCTGATTTCCTCATTAGAGGACATCTTCATAATACATCCTCCTATGAACCATTCCATGACACAAAATCTACATATGCTCAGATTTCTTTCACATTCTTGCACAGACTTACTGCTCTTACATACATGTGAATTCCTCTCAAGTGACCTTTGCCACTCTTATTACTGGTCCACTATCTAATTTTGACTATACCTGATCCAATCTGTTCTAGAAAAAAAAATTAGTTCTGATGTTGACAGATTTTAACTTTATGCCACTATGAATTCATGCTGTCTGTGATAAAAAGCAATAAAATGTCCTATGGGCATATTTGGGGTTCATGTGGGTAATCTGAATCCTGTGAGGGATGCTAGGAGCACTTTTTTTTAAAGGAAAAAGCAATATATATATATATATATTTTTTCCATTAGAGTCGTCTTCTACCACAATCCTCATTTCTTCCTATCTCTTCCACTTTCCTGTAATGCTCAAGAACATAGCAGGATCTTGCCAACTGAACTCATGACCAGGGCTCCCCTGCCTTTTTTTAAGAGAAGAGGAATTCATAGCCCTCATATTAGTATTATTCTTAACCCATTTCTATAGCCATTTGACTCAGCCTAGAAACTATTAAAAAGGGAGAGTAATTAGGACAGTCAATTTTCTATTTGTTTCCCAAATCTCTTCCTCCGTACCAGACATCCCCTTTGTCTAATGATAAAGATAATGATTTGCTATTTTCTGTCATTCCTTGTGGATCAGACTTTTTCACTTGACACAATGTCTGGTCTAGTACTGCCTACAGGTGTCTAACAACTCTCTCTCTCTCTCTCTCTCTCTCTCTCTCTCTCTCTCTTTCTCTCTGTTTCTGTGTGTGTGTGTGTGTGTGTGTGTGTGTGTGTGTGTGTGTGTGTGTTTCATTCTCTCCCAGACTCTTTTCTGTCATGGGCTGCTCAGTGGCTAACACTTAAGCATGATTTTAGATGTGTATAAGAAATGACCACATCACATGGGTAGTTCAAGGAAGAACCATGAACTCCATTTTAATGATTCTTTGAACCAGGTTTTTATAGCACAAGCAGACAAAGATTCAAGTACTCTTATCAGTAGCTTAGTTTGTTATATCCTGGAAAAGTCTTATCATTATAATAGTCTGTCACATCCTGGAAGTAGCTCAGATAAGATCAGGCTTTGTAAATCTAGGCTCCAAAAAGTCTTGGAAAAGTCAGGTTAACTCATTCACATAATAAAGGATGCTTCATAACAAAAAGCAGGCTTCAAGGCCAGGGGGCCAAAGCCATGATCATCAAACACATCTACATAAGAAATGACCCCCAAGAATCAAATATTTTGGCTTACAACATTTTCCCCCTTTTTTAAAGAGAGAAGTTAAAAGGCATATAAATCAATGCCTAAATTTTTAATGTTGTGTATCATAATTCACATAATGCAAGGTTCAAATATACAACAGACTATTAAAATGACCAGTATAGGAAGAAGATGCATAAAGATTTTTTCAATGTGTCAATAATTGTTCTTGTAACTCCTTTTGGGTCAATCCCAGGGATCTCATTATGTTCAATATCTTAATAATTTGATTGAAAGTTTTTTTTTTTTAATTTCCCAGGTGATACTGAAATTATTCCACACTCTCAATAAGTGGCCTCTGATCCTGTCCCATGTGGTATTGGGAAGAGAGGAATTATATAAACTATGTGTATTTAATAATCACATCTAAGTAACAATTGAGTTTTTTAATGCTTTTAAATCATACCTAAGTATAATACCAATTGTGGTAATAAATTGATCTTATACAAAAGATCTTTATTTATATCATGTGTCTCAAAAGCTACAGAAACATTTTTGATAATTCATTAGCCTATTGTGCAGTTTGGATTGCAAACACAGCAGTTGAAACCATTAACAATATTAAGACAGTGAATTTAGTAACAAGAAATCTGACAAATCTTTTTCCCCCCTTTTTAAGGACATCAGAAATTTGATGTAATGCATATACCCTTGATGTTTAATATCAAGCATAAGTGAAAGTAGTAGGAAAAAAGCAAAAATAAAGATTGTTCAACAAGATATGCATTGAGCAAAAGTAAAATCAATGCAATTAACAAGCCATACATGGGTAGATGTATCCATAATTACATTGGAAAAGGAGTCTGGTCTTAAGTGTTTCTAACTGTACCAACAGATTGATTTTATGACAAATTGATAGTATGTCTTATCTATAGAGTCTTGGGTTTTCAAACCAAAAGTAACACTCCTTGCCAATTCATTCACAAATTAAGCAGTTTGTTTCCCACTTAGCAGAGAAATAGAAGACATAGTTGCTAACATTAAGAGGGAGGCAATTAGTCCTGTGATTTAAAAAGTCCAAAAATCAGTTCTTAGAAAATCAGATACTTCTTGAAGTGAAGGCTCTTCTGAAGTCTGTACTGTATTAATTATCCTGTGAAGAGGTGGGACTCCAAGTCTTTTCATCTGGGGTTGTCCTTGTCAGGGATCCTCTGATCCTCTTCTCTGTTTCTGCATCTGGTGGAAGAGGCCTGGATATTCTGTGTTGGCATCTTCAGTGGTTGTTCATCAGTGTCTAAAAAAAATATAAGCACAACCTTACCTCTACATAATTAAGGGGCAGGTCTTTTCCATTACTTTATTTGGGAATATGTACTTTTTCAAACTGTTATTTTGCTGGTATATATGCATTTTTAGTGAAGCTTTAAAATTTTAGGGTATATAAAGCAACTCCAAATCCAAATTTCTTTTTTTTTATTTTTGTTAATAGGTTTCACAGAAAGATTGAAATGATTTGCCAATGTAGACAGGGGCATTATCAGTTTTTATTTCTTTAGGGGTACCTAAGAAATAAAGAACAATGGAAATGGAGTAAAAAAACAATTCTTCTACTGAATTACAGGTGTAATCATATAAAACTGAAGGACAATGATTTTGCTCTGTCCATATAATGTAGCCTTATTAAGTTAAATGAATGAGAATTTTCAGTTACAAAGAAACAGAAAATGATTAATTTTTTTTAAGTTTGAAATTTTTTTTTAACAGAAATATGGTCATTGACTGTTGCCTTTTCATTTCTTAGGGATTTTACAGGGAGGGGACTCTTCATTATTTAAATACATGATTATAAAGTATCTTATATCAGGGAAAAATAACAGTCTAAAAAGGTCAAATTCTTGAAGGAATGGCAACAACAACAAAAAATTAAATTAAATTGGAAGCTTCTAGTAATACACTGAAGGTTTTCTTTCCCATTTTTCATTCACCTCAAATTGGTATGTAAGTCACAGTTATGATAAATTGTTAACCTTCAAACTAAAAAGAACTACAATGCTGACATATGACTCAAAAAATTAAAGTTTTAGACTCAAGAAAACTAATATTTCTTGGTCAATTTGCTTAGTTCACAAATTTTTAAACTGTGCTTCATATTACTTATCTCACTCCAATTATCACTATATCAAATGAATGTAAATATCTAGTGGTTGGTTTTCTCAATTCTTATTTTGTGTTAGACAGCAAAGATTATCCAGCCTTCAAGTTACCAAAACAAAGTGTATGAGGAAAAAGTGTTCACTTGTCACGTGGATATATTATTAGTTTCTAGAGGCAGAATAACAAATTCAAAGACTATTAGGTTTTAAAGGACATATGTGAGGAAAGCATTTTGTGCATGATTTAGCTATTTGCCTGGCCTGTACTCCAGAATGTACTTACAGAAATGTAAAATTAATTAATTAACATCCTTGCATTTTGAATGCAGAGATATAGGAAGAAGTATTGGGTAGGCTTGATACTGTTAATTTATTAGCCAGAACACCTCCCTGCGCAATGGGCCCAGGCAGATATGCATGAGTGCAAACACAAGAAATCCAAAAAGGACCTTCTCTACTTCTAACCACTTCTTGAACCTGAAATATTTCATTCTTTTGGGTGGAAATAATTCTTTTAGATCTCTGTTTATTTGAGACCTTAGTAGAAGGATGTTATTTGTAATAAATTACCAGGAAGTATCTTCATAGATTAGCATTTCAATTTGGGCTTTAACATAAGGTTGCTGAATATGAAGAAGGCAGAGTCTGAGCTGTGTTTTGTTAAGGTTTAGGGGAAATAGGGATTGGTTTTCCCCTTATAGTACTGATATTTGAAAGTCTTTTAAAGCCTCCAAGTTATCTCCTGGAATTACTATTTTTTGAGGCTCAATAATTTTATCTCTCATTTTATGTCCTAAGTAATTGTATGGAGATTACAACTAAATTTTGTCAGTGGCTATGACCTACATTGAGACAAACTAACCTGAGTGGCTTGAAGTATTTATTGTAAAGATTCTATTGAAGGATGTGCATACCAAGGTGTCATTCATATATAATGGATAAGATATGCACATGAATATTGATCTCTCATACTTTTAATGCCTGTGCAACAAATTTCTGGCACATTGTTGAACTGTTTTTCATCCCTTGCAATGGAAAGAAAAAACAAAATACTGACAAATTGTCTTTATGTAACAGGATATTTTTTAAAACAATATTTTAAATCAATTGTCCACAAAGGCCATTCTTTTGAAATCATAGAGGGAACAGAGAGCCTGATTGAAGGGCTTCCTGTAGCCTATCCTTCCATCTGAAAAGAGTTTGGTTTAAATGAGACAAACATAAAATTACAACAGAATGAATCGCCCTTCTGCAAGGTCCTTCAGCATGCTCTCCTCTGGTGACTAGAGTAGCTAGACAAAAAGTCCTAGTGGCACCAAATCTCTGTCCTGTACTAGAGTTAAAAGCTTTTTTACCCCTGAAGTTTTTCAGATCTTTATATATTCTAAATTTGCCTCAGTGCCAAATGAAATTAACCTTCAGTTGCATCCTGATACACAAGACTTCTTTTTTCTTTTAGATGAGGCAGGAGAATGGTTAAATGTTTATTAGTCTGCCTCTCTTATCTGAGGGAAAAAATACCTTTTTACTTTTTATTATTTTTATTATTATTATTTCTATTGCAAATTTCTGTGATCAGAGCAAGTAGTCCGCAAAAAATATGAGCCCCTTTGTGTTAGCTGACTGGGAAATCTAATATTTTTCATCTAGAATTTGAACATGGGCAGAAAGTTATGCAAACTGCTTAAGACTAAACTTTGTGGTATCTAGGAACTGTGTAAGTATCTAGGAATTTAATAATTTGCATATTAATTCAAAACATTTTCTGGAGCAAACTTGAGTGATGATTTATATTGTTTACTCTGTAACTAGAATTAGTGACAGATCTAGTTCATTGATTTATTATCAAAAATGTGTCTAAATCTAAAGCA
>CM053583.1:217671096-217689732 GCA_028627135.1 Pseudochirops cupreus
TTTTTTTTTCCAATTTCTTGCACTCATTTATTATTTAAAAAACAAACAGAAAGCACTTTACTGATATGTGTGTCTGTGAGAGAGAGATTTTAAAACACTTTTATTCCACTAAAATGTATTTAGCTGCCAGTGAAATGTAAAACTTTAATGTGATGGTACTGTATTGCTATTCAATTTTTCTCCTCTCTCCATGAAAGACATTGCTATAAAATATAACCAATATTGATAAATGGCTACCAGACAATTCTCATTGATTTTCTATGTCAAGAATGAATGAAGAAGTGGGAGAAGAAAGCAAAAACATTTATTAAGAACTTATGAATACAAAAAGTAAGACAGTTATCACTTCTGTCCAGGAATTTTTAATTCAATCGGAAGAAAACATCTGTAAAGGAGCAGTGGCCATGGAAGGAAGTTATGGCCTGGGAGCAGTTTATTGGCATGATCTTTCCAATGATTTGTTGAAAATAATAATTCTCAGAACTTTGGGTAGAAAAGTACAAGGGAAGATGATATGCTGGCTCTTTCTTGGGATTTTATTATAGTTTTCAGAACTTTGGATAGAGAGTGGCAAAGGAAGATTTTGGAAATGGTTAGAGTGAAGATGAAAACAAATAGTCCCAGAGAGTACAGTGTCAAGTGACTTAGTCCTCCTAAGCATGATTTTTTCTTTAATTATATCATTAGCCTCAAATTTTAACTGAATTTTGCATTAACTTTTCATGTTTCTTATATTTGATATCTATATACATTTGAAAAAAGTATAGATCACTCTTTTAGAGTTGGAAAGGACTTCAGCAGCCACCCAGTCCAATATATAACTGAAAAGATACCCCATTAAACATACTCAACAAGTAGTTATTCAACTTCTCCAATAAAGCAGACCCCATTACACCCCGATGCAGCCATTCTGTTTTTGGATGGTTGTAATTGTTAGAAAGATTCTCCTAAACAGAAGTCTAAATTTACACCAATTGATCTTGATTCTTCACTCAGTGGCCAAATAGAACAAATCTAATCTTTTTTCTTTTACATTGAAAAAAAATTTAAATACAATGTTTTATTCTGCCCAATTACATGTTAAAACACTTTTTCAAACAATATTTTTAAAAGTCTTGAGTTTCAAATTCTACCCTTCCTTCTCTTCCCTCTCCCTGAGATAGTGAGCAATCTAATACAGTTTATATGTGTGCAATCATGTAAAACCTTTCCATATTAGTCATTTTGTCCAAGGAGATTTGAGAAAGAAAGAAAAAGAAAAATAGCATGTTTCAGTCTGTATTCAGATAGCATTAGTTCTTTCTCTGGAGGTGTATAGTGTGCTTCATCATTAGCCCTTTGACGTTGTCTTGTCTTGGATCATTGTATTGCTGAGAATAGCTAAGTAATTCACAGTTCTTCATCAAAGAATATTGATTTTACTATGCACAATGTTACTCCTGGTTCTGGTCACTTCACTTTTCATCAGTTCATATAAATCTTTCCAGAATGTTTTTGAAATCCTCTTGCTTGTCATTTTTTATAGCACAATAATATTTTGTCACAATGATATACCACAGTTTGTTTAGCCATTCCCCAATTTATGGGAATCCTCTCAGTTTCAAATTCTTAGACACCTTAAAAAGAGCTGATATAAATATTTTTGTACAAATAGTCCACCCGCCCCACCTTTTGATGTCTTTAGGATATAGACCTAGCACTGGTATTGTTGTATCAAAAGGTATGCTCAGTTTTATAACCCTTTGAGCATAATTCCAAATTGTTCTCCAGAATTATTCAATCAGTTCACAACTCCACAAATAGTGCTTTAGTGTCCCAGCTTTCCCACATCCCCTTCAATATTTATCATCTACTATCTTTTCACATTATAATCCTTCAAACATTTGATTATAACTTCTCTTCCCTAGGTTAGCCATCTTGTATTCTTCATTATGCTCTCCATATTATAAATATACCTGCTAAACTATGGTACTCAAAAACAAAACCAATATTTCATATTAAAACAGGGTTACAAATGAACTACCAATTTACTCCTATAATTCAATTCTCAACAAAGTCCAAACTGCATTAACTTTTATTAATTGTAAAGTTGTATCCTAGGTATAATTGGAGTCTATATGAGATGTATCATTACAAAATCAATCCAGAAATTTACTATGTACCTGAAATTATGCTATGTATTCTGGATACAAATACAAAGAATTAAATCACTATTTGCAAGGAACTTATATTCTAGTAGAGGTGGGGGGAGACTATAGGTGCATATTATTATATGTGCATAAATATATATATATATATATATATACATATACACACATGTATGTATACATGTATTATGTATGTACAGTTTAAAGTATTAAAAAAAAGTAATTAAGGAGGGATGGCACTTGAAGTTGGAGAATCAGGAAGGGTTTCATGGAGGAAATGATTCCTGAGCTGCATTTATGAGTACATTTCAGGTATGTGGGATGGCCAGTGAAAAGACCTGGAGTCAGGAGATAAAGTGTCATTCATGAGGATAAGAGGGAAGGCTCATTTGGTTGGACTGCAGAGTCTTGGAAGAGGAGCAATGCTCACTGAGTCTGTAAAACTAGGTTAGGGCCAAATTGTTTAGAGTTTTAAAAGCTAAACAGAGAAATTTATATCTTATCCTAGAAATAATAGTAAATTACTGGAGTGAGTAGGGAAATCAAATCCATCAGTAAACTGGAATTTATTAATCAATTACCCTTACCAGGCACTATGCTAAGTTCTGGGAATACAAAAAAAAAAAAAGACAAAAAGTCCTGTCTCTTCAGGAGCTCACAATTTAACCCCCCCCCCCTCTCTCTCCCTCTCTCCATCCCTCCCTCCTATCTATGGATGATAAACTGAGGATAGTAGCATGGTACAGAATGGACTGGAGTAGGGAAAGAATCAAAGCAGGAGAACAGTTAGGAGCCTATTACAATTATCTAGCAAAAGCTGATTAGTTTCTGAATTAAGCTGGGGATTAGAGTGTGAGTAGAGAGAAGAGGTCAAATGCAAGAATGATATTGGGAGAAATCTCAAGATTTGGCAACTGATTGATATGTGGATTCAGTAAAGACTCCAGGCTAATACTGAGGTTACAAGCTTGAGAGCTGGAAAGATGTAAATGCCTTTGAAAGAACTATGGAAGTTTTGAGAAGAGGAAGATTTGGGGAGAAAGATAGTTCTACTTTAGAGATACTCAGTTTAAGATGTTTAGAAGACATTCAGTCTAAAAGGTCCAATAGGCCATTGGAGGTACAGGGATGAAGTTCAGAGGAGGGGAAAAAAGAGTAAATGAAAGGTAAATTGATAAGGACTAGGGGGATCAAAGAAGGCTTCATAGAAGAGGTAGAATTTGAGTTGAGGCTTGAAGGAAAAACTCAGAGAGACTTATGCAAAGTGGGAACTTATCCCTAAGGTTGGATTTAAACCTGGCTCATTTATACAAAGTGTACCCCATTGGTGGAGACAATGTTAACTCAGAACTGCATTGAAGTGCCCAGTTTATGTGAGAACAAGAGAGAAGACAGACATTTTTCTTTCTTGCTTCAAGAGAGGATATATGTGGTTCCAGACTGTCTGTGGGAATAAATTAAGAGAGAAAGAGTATTACAGACGTTAGAAGACAAATATTTAGGGGAAAGCCAGTCACCCAACATAGAGACCTTGGGGAAATTTCTCCTGCCCTGATGAATGAGATGGGACCCTGTCTCTCTGTCTCCCTCTGTCTCTCCCTCTGTCTCTCTGTCTGTCTCTCTCTCCTTTTGAACTGCAAGATCATTAGTACAATTGAGGTGAATAGCAATTTAGGTTGACGCCCCTGCCCTGAGAAGAGTGAAGCAGTTAGATTCTTGACAATTCCAGACAGTCAAGGCAGCCACTGTGGAGGGATAGGCAAGATTTCTGAGATAGTTATCAAAGCCTTCCCATGACCTGTATTTAGACAAGAGAATGGGGACATAGATAGCCTATATAATCACCTTGTACTCTGCATTATTATCATTACACTTAATAGTCATAATCATCATAATAGCTAGGGCAAGATCCTTAATCCTTTTTTAAATAAGAGACAGTTTTGGCAGTCTAGTAAAGTTTATGGATCTCTTCTCTGCAGAAAAAAAGAATTTATAAATACATAAAATATATAGGATTATATGTCATGAATCTAATTATATTGAAATTAAGTTATTTTAAAAATTCATAAACCCTAAGTTAAGAACACTTGATATAATGCTTTAAAACTTGCAAAACAGTGTTTACATGTTATATAATTTTATCCTCAAAATAACCCTATGAAGTTGGTGCTATTTTTATCCTTATTTTACAGTTAAGGTAACTGCAAGAGAGAGAAGATAAGTACCTTGGCCAGAGACAAACATTTTGTTAGTATCTGCTACAGGAGTTGAACTCAAACCTTCCTGGTTCCAGGTCCAAAATTCTATCCACTATGGCACCTAGCTACCCACAATAGTCCATGCCCTAGCCACCATCTTTATTAACAAATAAATGGACTAGGAGATAAAATATTTCATTTGAAAATAGTCCAGTTTGATGAAACAATGAGTGAATGAAAGTGTATAATGTCAAGTTGGAAAGTTTGAAAGGGTAGGAAAGGTAGATTATAGAGAAACTGTGAAGATCCTTTTAAACAAAATTTGGAGATTGTTTCCATGATCTACATTGAGTACCTCACACTTCAAATTCATATCCTGCCCTGGGAATAAATCAGAATCTGTTAAAAGGTAAGTTCAATATTTCATATAAGTAGCTTAGCCTCTAGACATCTCTAACATCATGAATTGAAAATCTCAAGGGAGACATTCAGTGGACTCTGAATTACTTAGGGCAGAGACTGCCTTTCATTTTTCTTTATATTCTCAGCACTCAACATAGTGTCTTGTATGAGGAAGGTACTTCCTAAATGGAACTGAATTAAAATCATCCTCTCATTCCAAATTTTCACTCTACAACAATTCAAATGGAATTAGCCCCTGTCCATGTCAAAACTTGGGAACACATCTGGAGAGTGCTTAAACAAATTGTCGGCAATTCTAGTAGAATCATTTTGACAGCAATACCACCTGCCTACTTGATTTCTAGGAAGACACAGATGAAACTTCAAATGTAATTATCTTAAGTAGCAAGGGCTGCTGCTGGCAGTTCACAATACTTGATGATTATACAAAGTTAGTATAAATTATGGAGACAATCGTTTTGTCTTTTCAATTTTGAGAGGTGAAATAGGACATTTTGCTACTGAAAAATAGTCTGGGCAAATGTTTGATAACTAAGTCAAGCTCAGAGTTTGATAAATTGTACTGCAAAGTCAAACAGCTGGGTTTTTGAAAAATTTATAGTCATTAAAAATGTCTTCATAGAGACTTGATATTTAAAAAGGGGTTTTTTTTGCTATTTGCTACAATTGAGTGAATTAAACTGCTTTGTCATGTACTAATTACCAAAATGGAAACAAACTTCAAAATGTCATATTTGTGTCTCAGAAGACGTGGACAAATATTGTAAAGCAAAAATAATGATAAAATACGGAAAGGTTGATAATTTGTAGCACAATGTACCCAGTTTTACTTTTTGCCCATGAGAATATAAATTCACTAGTCACAGAGTATAGAAGAGTCTCTTTTCTATTTTCCATCTCCATAGATTCACTCTCACCCACAGATTTATGCTTAGGTGAATCAACTTGCATTAATGCAATTTTTTACTCCTTTCATCCATCAGGAGAGATCTATTCAATAGAGAAACATATGAGTCAATAGCACAGAATGGAGAAAACATCCTGGATCCATGGTCTCCATGGCCTCTTTGGGAACACAGGTGTGTCAAGATTGAAAATAAGATAGACTAGACACAAATCTCTGAACATAATTGTAAAAGACTACATATTATCAATAATAAGGGGTCTTTAGCTCCTTAGCAAGCCCAAAGACCCTTAATGAGAGCATACAGATAATTTTTACTGACCTAAGGGGGTGGTGGTTGTACATGTAAAAGCTAGAAGGCAGGACTATAGATGGGAAAAACATGATTGATTGATTGATTACAGAGTCTGAAGCATCATAAGTGTGGGGGACAATATGACTGGCTGGAAATTAGACATGCAGGCTAGCAAAAATCCATTTATCCTCTTGCTGATTGATTGGATCCACCTGCAAAGTTAATTAGCGGCACATGGATAACAAGCCAAATTTCTTTGAAGGAAAACTAGTGGGACTGAGATAAGAGGATTCTTTGAATTAAAGTGATTTATAGGGAAACTCAACTTTTAGACTAAATTTAGACAGGAAAAGTGAACTTCTGAACTCATGACTTTCTTAACAATTCTGAGTTAAAGAAACAACTTAGGCAGCTATACAAAATGTTGACAGTTATACAGAATAGAATAATTTGCCAAATAGAATCAATTTTATTTTCTCAGGTGCTAGAACTGGATGTATTTACACAGTTTCTGAGGGGACAGAGAAGGGAAGAAGATAGAGAAAGGGAACAGAGAACATAGAATGTTAGAGATCCGATAGATCTTATTGATCAATCTACCAATTCTTCACACTGCTGCACTAGTTAAGCTTCCTGATTCACCACTATATGTCACTCCTTCCTCAAAAAATTTCATTATTTTCCATTGCATACAGGGGTGGGAAAGCTGTGGGCTCAGAGCCACATATGGCCTCCTAGGTCCTTGGGTGAGGCCTTTTGACTAAGTCCAAGTTTTACAGAACAAATCCTTTTTATGAATAGAATTTGTTCTGTGAAGTTTCCATTCATTCAAAGGGCTGCACTTGAGTACCTTGAGGCCACAGGTTCCCCACCCCAAAAATTTAAATTTCTGATGTTGTTTTTTTCAGCCTTCCATGACTTGTTTTCAGCTACAGTCCAGCCTTATCTATTCCTCCAGCTGATTGCATTCCTCTTTACATCCTCTTATGTTACAGTCAAACTGTCTTACAGAAGTAAGCCCATGTTAACTGCAGGGATCCCTTATCCCAACTCTCACTCTCAAAAAGAAGTCAGTTCCCAGAGCTTGGACACACCTTTCTCTTATAGCTCTTGGGATAACCCTGATAAGTCAAGGATGGAAGTGGTGATTCTCTAGTATCAATGACTCAAGTCCATAGCAATGGGCTTCCTCCAAGATTATAACTTGAGAATAATTTTATTAGTCACCCTTAAGTAGCTAGTAGAAAGAGTGATTTAATAATATAGTTTAGTAAGAATAGTTGGTACAAAATATCAACCCCACCAAAAGTCTGTGACACACTCTCCTACAGAAACATACATATATATGTACTTTCCCAGGGGAAAGTGGGTTCAAGCTGAGAGAAGAAGCAAAGATGTCACTGAGAGTTTCTGGTTGCTGGAAGTTATTTTATAGCATTTGTAGGATTTTCAAGAAGTTCTACTAAAGCATGGTCACTGGGGATCCAATCTATCTTTGGTTCCAGTGTAGACATTGTCACTAGAAAATTCTCTCACAGGAAATGGTTCTAGAAAGGTCATGAGAAGACAATTCAAGATCTTCCTCTAGTCAAGGCAAGTGGGTGGGTAAAGGGGGAAGAGTTGAGACTGAAACAGAGATCTTTTTTTCCCTCCTCTCTGCCCTAAGAGGTTCCTTCTTAGGTGGCTTAGAAAGAATTCATGCTTGCTCAAATTACTGATTGCCTTGTTAACTCACTTGATAATTTTTATAGGACTCTTGGGTCATTGACAAGGTTTTTCAGCTTATACAAACAATTTTTAGGTAGATTTTTATTAATTTTTAAAAAATAAATCTATTATTTTTTTGGAAAAAAAATTATGTTTTCAGTTCCAAATTCTCTCTCTCCTTCCTATACCTCCTGAACCTATTGAGAAGGCTGGAAATGTGGTAATCAGTTCTATTGTTCAGTCATTTCAGTTGTTCAGTTGACTCTTTGTGACACAATTTGTTTTTCTGTTTTGTTTGGTTTGGTTTGGTCTTTTTTTGGCAAAAATCTATGGAGTTATTTAACATGTCCTTCCACAGCTCACTTAACTGGTGAGGAACTGAGACAAAGAGGGTAAAGTAGTTTGCCTGGGGCCACTGAGCTAATAAGTGTTTAAAGTTGTATTTGGACTCTGGAAAATGTGTATTCCTGTCTTCAGGCACAGCACTCTATCTACTGCGCCACCTAGCTGCCCCGATGATATCAACTTTACATGGGAAATCATACAAAACATATTTGCATATTAGCCACAATGCAAAGAAAAAAAAAGCAAGAAAAATAAAGTTAAAAAATGTCCTTCAGTTTACATTCAGACTTCATCTCTGCTCTCTTGGACCAGACAGCATTTTGCATCATAAGTCCTTCAGAACACTCTTGTATCATTGTATTGATGATAATAGCTAAATCATTCACAGCTGATCATTGAACAATATTGCTGTTACTGTGGAAAATATTCTCCTACTTACGTTCATTTTACTTTGCATCAGCACACGTCAATCTTTCCAGATTTTTCTAAAACTATTCTGCTCATCATTACTTACAGTACAATAAATAGCATTCCATCACAATCATATATTGCAACTTGTTCAGTCACTCTCCAATTGATGAGCATTCCTTTAATTTCCTATTTTTTGCCACCATGAAAAGAGCTGCTATAAGTATTTTTATACCAATAAGTACTTTCAGGAGGACCTGAGTTCAAATCTGACCTCAGACACTTGACACACTTACTAGCCTTGTGACCTTGGGCAAGTCAAGTCACGTAACCCAATTGCCCTCCAAAAAGAAAAAATAAAATAAAAAAAGAGATAAAGCAGCACCTATAGAGTGGTAAAAATAAATAAGAGTAGGGGCAGAACACTGGTTCTGCTGGGACAAACAGAGACAATCTGAAGAAATATCCCAGGATGAGGTTTAGTTGCTGTGAAAAGTAAATTCCTCAAGGTTAGGGACCACTTAAACAACAAATACTGAACCCTGGGGTTAGTTGGGTTGGGAGCATGCCTTGGCTCCAGCCCCTGAAACTTTTACTCCTGGAACAGTGAAGGGAGTTGGGTACCTACCAGAAGATTGAGGGAACCTCTGATGACAAGGAATGTCAGACCCAGCTGTGAGGCAGAGATGCAGCTTTGGGTTGGAACAGTGGTTCTCAACCTTCCTAACGCTGTGATCCTTCAATACTCACGTGTTGGCGTATCTGCATGTAGGTGGACCCACCTGGAGATGGATAGAGGAGTGGTGTCTTCATTCCTAAGACCATCAGAAATATGTGTTTTCCAATGATCTTAGGTGACCCATGTGAAAGGGTCATTCAACCTCCAAATGGGTCATGACCCACAGGTTGAGAACCACTGGGTTAGAAGGAACCAGTTGAGTGTAGAAGCACTGGGGCAGGGATATTGCTGGCTGTAGGCTTTTATTGAGAGCCTGGAGTTGTTGATTTGAGTTCCAGGCCAGAGGGGAGAACTGAAGGGATATGAGGCCAGAGGCACCATTCCCCCATAACCCAAGTGATAGCGAAATTCAGCTACCATTAAAAAAAAATGCAGAGGCAAAGGACAAAGAATTCAGCCATTGGCTGGGAATAGAAAAGACTGAGATTCATCTTCAGAGGAGGATACTGAAGCAAAGAACCTTCTTCTGTCCCAAAGAGTAAGGACAAATGGTCATCTGCCCAAAAAGAATTCATAGAAAAACTTAAAAAAAAACTTTAAAAATCAAATTAGAGTGAGGAAAAATGTAAGAAATGAGAACAATTTAAGAAAAACAAGAAGATTATGAGAAGAAAGTTAACCAATTAGGAAAGGAGATCCAGAATCTTAAGGAAGAAAATGACTCCTTGGAAATCAGAATTAGGCAAGGGGAAGCCAGCAAAGTTATGGATTAAGAAATAATTAAACAAAATATGAACAATGAAATAATAGAAGACAATGTGAAACATCTCATAAGAAAAACAACTAAAATAATTAAAGAAAAAAGAAAAAAAAAAGAAAACTTATCCAGGGACTAGATCAAGAAGAGAAAACATAAGAATAATCAGACTAGCTGAAAGCTATGATCAAAAAAAGAATCTTGATACAATAATACAAGAAATCATTTTTTTTAAAAAATTGACCCACAGCTTCATAACAGGCCTGCAAAACATGTGACCCATGAGCTGCTTATGGTCCACAACACACCAAAGGATTTCAGGTCCTGTGATGCCAGTTTTCAGATGAAGTAATCAAAGCTATCACTAGTTCTATAAAAAAAAAGAGAGAGAGAGAGAGAGAGAGATCTCTAAATCACTATTGATTAAAGAAATGCAAATTAAAACAACTTTGAGGTACTACCACACCCTTATCAGATTGGCTAATATGACAAAATAAGAAGAATGCAGATGTTGGAAGGAACGTAGGAAAATTGAGCCACTAACACATTGACAATGGAGTTGTGAACTTATTCAACTATTCTGGAGAACAATTTGGAACTTTGCCCAAAGTGCTATAAAATCATGGAGACACTTTGACTCAGCAATACCACTACTAGATCTGTATCCCAAAGTAATTTTTTTAAAGGAAAAAGACATATATGTACACAGATATTTATAGTAGCTCTTTTAGTGTTGGCAAAGAATTGGAAATTGAAAGAATGCCAATCGATTGAGGAATGGCTGAAAAGGCTGTGGTATATGATTGTGATGGAATGCTATTTTACTATAAGAAAAGACAAGCAGGATGCTCTTAGAAAAAAACAAACAAACAGGAAAAACTTCCTGTCTTACTCCAGAGAAAGACCTGATAGATTCTGAATGCAGATTGAAGTATCCTTTTTTAAAACTCTCTCTCTCTCTGTCTCTCTCTCCCTCCTCCCCCCCTCTCTCTCTCTCTCTCTTTCTCTCGGTCTGTTTTCTTTTACAACATGACTAATATGCAAATATGTTTTGCATGACTGTGTATAACCTCTATTAAATTGCTTCCATTCTCAATGGGGGGAAAGAGGGGGAAATGAGAGCATTTGAAATTACTCAATATTTGTAAAAAAATATTTAAAATTGTTTTATTTGCAATTGCCAAAAAATAAAACATTAAGTAAATATATTTAGAAAATAATTTTTAAGAAATACTCTGACACCTTTCCTTTGATTATAAACACAATTTAAATTCCTTCCTAGCCACATTTGTTAAGGAAAGGCTAGGATATTGCCTCTCTGGAGACATATAATGACTGTGCCCTCTAGATTTAACCTTTATTCTTGCTTAGATTCATTTAAAGAGCAATCTAAGCAAATTGAGTCTCCTCAATTAAAAAAAAAGGTGAGATCCCCATAGCTCTGTGGGATTTCTGTAAAATGGGTCCCCTAAAATGAATTTGGGGTCATAATAGGAAGTTACACATACTTTCTGACCATAAGCTACAGTTAAATCTGAAAAAATGATTTGGCTTTTAGCAACTGGAAAATAAGATTTAAAAATAGAATTAGGCCTAAGGATACTAGTTACCTGGGAGGCTGGGATTATTCTGTGCTTCAAGGAACTTGACTCCTGGGACAAGGAGTCTCTTCTGGAAAGAAACTTTAAATTCTAACCATAGCCCCTAGAAAAGGAAAGATTTTTTCTTATGAATTTTTAAAGTAAAGTGCTGTATTTAGTAAAGACTTCTCCCTGGGAAGGTTTTATTTTTGGTCTTATATTTTATTTATTTTTCCCCTAGCCCAATGACTGAGTATATTAGGAATTCTGCCTTCCTCTAAAATAACTATAAGAGAATAAGTCTTTGAGCCTTATGCACCCATTCTACTATCAGACAGAAGAAATTACCACCTAGATTCTAGGTAACACTGATATTAGAAGCACAGAGCAAGAATATGAGCATGTGTATAGTGGAAATTCATCTGATAGCTATTAGCAGTAAACATTGCTATGGGATTGATGGAAAAATTCTGAACAGAAGCAACATAAACATTGAACCACAGGATACCAGAAGGAAATGATGCCCAGGGGAGAGTACATGGTGTTATAAAATACTTATCATGTGGAAATAGTATGATATCAACAGAAAATATTGGTGACCCTGAATCATTGAAGGTATCAGTTGTACTTCCACAAATGTTCCCTAAACTTTTCCTACATCCCAACTTATGCATATCTACAATGATGATGTATACTTGGGTATAAAGTGTGTCCCAGGTTTATAGGTTGAATATACCATTGCCAACTTTTTTACTATGTTATTTCATTGAATTCCCCTTCTTTTACCTGTTTTCTCAGGTTGGAAGGTAAACATATTTATAGGCATTCTGTGAATTACCTTTCTGAATGGATACAGATCCCAAAGAGTACCTTGTATCTGAAGGCCTATCATGTGAGTTACTTTCAGGTACTATATAAATATATATATATATATATATATATATATATATATATATATATATATATATACATATATATATATGCATATACACACACACATACATACATATATACATACATACATATATACATATATATACACATACGAATTTAAGGATTTAGAATAAATTATCACCATTTCAAAGTTATCTAAAGGAACATTTTCCTATCATTCTTTTTGAAGTATAATAAAGGTTTTGAAGTTTGATATACTTTGACATCTGACAAAATTCTTTTTCTGAATTTCCACATCTGTTTTATTTTTTAGTGCTTTCAGCTTTGTCTTTCACTTTCTAACATGTATCATGAATATATAATCTATGGTTCCATATGCCAAACTCTGTGTTTACACAGAGGAATTTATTACAAACCATTCTTTTTGACTTCTGCTCCCACCCAGAGCTCTTCCTGGAGTATATTGAAATATATCTCATGAATAGTTCTTTATTCATACAAGAGAACCTCAAATCCTATCCAAACAATCAAAGTAACAATATATTGGTTACAGGACAGATCTTTTATTGCACCACAAACAAAGAAAAACAGAAAGGATTCAAAGACCCAAACAAGTCAAGATAGACTTTCCCTTCCTCAGTTGAATTCCACCTCTCTCCACCCCCATCAAAAGTTCTAAAATGTTTCATGGGCTCACTGTATATACTGTTTGAGATTTCTTCTAGATAAGAAGAAAAAAAAACATTTGAAACAGAATGATTGGATAGAATGATTGGTTATATTTATTCTTCTATATTTTATCTTTTCCTCCCCTAAGACTTATACTTTCCTCCAGACGCTTCACAGTACTACCTAAAGGGTTGACCCTCCGTCAAGGAAGTTCAATGAATGTGCTTACTAGAGTGCTAAGTGAATATCTCTAATGTCTGGTGAATGTTTCTGATTCTCTTGGGGAACTACATAGTCCTACAGGCTATACATCAGACTGTACTGCCTGAAGATTTTGAAGCTACTTGGGAATGTGTAAAACCAAGCATGAGCAGCTTTCCCAAGGATTGCTGCTGTCAACAGCTTTTAAGTTTCAATTACACAGTATAGTGAAATCTCTATTTATTCAATAACAAATCAGAGCAAAAAATTCACCGAAAATCAAGGTATAGCATTCATAATGCAACTTATCACAGAAAATCAAAATACAGTATTCACCATGTCACAAATAAAATGGACACATAATTTTCACCAAAGTGGTCACATAGTTTTAAACAAAGTGCATTCATTTAGTCAATCACTAAATCCTTAACTCAATCACAAAGTACAAAAGTCAAAGTTCTCCACCCCTAGGTCACAGTATATCATAATCTTCTCAGTCAGTACACAGTATCCAAGTAAAGTCTTCTTTCAGCTGGACTTGAAGCTGGCTCTAAGCTTCCATGGTTCCTCCTCCATGGTCCCAGATCCAACTATCACCTAGGTTCAAAGTCAGGCAGCTCTCAGTTGCTTGTCCATCTCCTTATCCAGTTCTTTGTCCAGTTTTCATTCCATATTGAAGCTCATTCTCCAGTCCACCTCAAGGCCTTCACAGTTCCTGTTTCTGGGAAGACAAAGATTAACAGAGCCACAATAATATTAATACACATTGCCAGCACCATCATCAATTCACTATCTGCCTGTGAAATCAACTCAGACCCATCAACAAGGGCTGAGAACTCAACACAAATCATCAACATAGAAATTGACAGAGACCCACAAACAAGGTCCAAGAGGTCAGTACAAATCATCAGTAAAGTCCCGGTACCTCCAAAAGCCTCCTCCAGGACTTCTGTAAACATACAACCAGAAAATCCTCTTTCAGGGCTTCCAGTAAGTTACCAGGGATTCTGTACAAAGTATCACAAAAAACCATCAACACAGACAAAGTAGACAGAGTGCCAGGACAGCACAAGTTTTCTCCTTCTTGACTCTGCCACCACAAGAGTCTTCTTCTCAGTTCTGCTCTTCTAGCCTGGGCCTCTCCTTATATATAGGCATTAGTTCCTCCCCTTCCTGTTGCAGGAGTTCATTTGTTCTAGGGTTCACAAGTTCTGGAGTTCACATGTTCTGCTTCTTAATAGACTTGATAGAAGCCTCAAAAGAAACTTGAACTGAAACAAGGTGTTGATTCAATAGCTGATACAAGGTGTGAACTACTTCTGTGCTTGTAATTACAGAATGTTAAAGAGGCAGATTTCTTTCCCATTTAACCAACACTATCTAATTATGGAGGCAGAGTCCAAATTTTTTTCCTTTGTGTCATCAGTAAGTCCATTGCTACTCTTCTATTTCCATGGCTTATTCTTCTCCCTAGAAAGCTAGGTCTCACATTTGGTTCTCTTCCATGTCTTCATTAATGAGTAAGTTTCACCTCTCAGGGACAGATTAATCAGTGGAATGTGTGACTTAAAAATTCACACACACACACACACACACACACACACACACACACACACACACGCACACGCACACGCACACACACACACACACACACACACACGCACACACACGCACTTATATATGCTATAGAAATGTACCCCTGAATAATTGGGAATGCTTCAGAGTTAGACAGCTGACTCAATTAGCATGTAGCTTCTTTCCTGAATGTCTTACTCAGTAACGTTTCTTCCCCCCAAAAGTCAACAGCTACGTATAAAGTTTTGTTTTGTTTTATTTTTATTTTGTGATGCTTCCATCAGATTTTTATGTCTGTCTCAAATTATTAATTCTTTTTGTGGTTCCAAACCTTCTGCAAAGGGTTGGCCCTCTGGTGCTTAAACTCACATTTAATGATTTCCAATTCAATGTTTATTTTTTAAATTGTCTTTCCCTCTTTTTACAGATTTTTAAATTGCATATCACATTCAGTGATCTGTTCATTTTATGTATTTTTTTAAAAACCAAGACAACTGTATTAGTGAGGGAATGAGGTAGGAATAAAAGAGAATCAGCTGGAACTATGTTCCATAGTAGCTTATTCTTATTCTGGAGGATAGATACTAAAAATTACTGGATTAGCAAGCTGGTAACATTGATTTGTCACAGATGTAACCCCTGGAAATTAGAATACCTGATCTGAGGTCCATAACAATGCAGTTATTTATTACAATTAATTATTAGAACAATTACACTTCTTGCCCTGAGATGAGAAGGTGCCATTTTACTTATTGTGGACAGGATGAGAGCCACTCGACTCAAGTGGTTATCTTTGACTCACATAAGAGGCCCCAAAGGGCAGGAATTTTTGTCCTTAGCAATACTTTGTCCTGAGTTATAGTCATCATAAAGTCCTATGTGCAGTAAAATGTGGCATTACCACCCCAATGTCCATTGACCTACTCCCAAACATCTGCTGCTATTGTAATTGCTCTTATCTGATTATTTAGTATATTATATGTCTGATATTGTGCTTACCTACCCCCCAAACAACTGTATGCAGTGGGAGGGATCAGCAGGATCAGCCTGACCCCAAAAGGGAGAGCCTCTGATTGTCTAAGACTTTGATTTCCAAGCCCCAGGCAAATTGCCCAGAGTTCTGGCTCCTGCCCTGGAATCAATGAAGATGAAGATCTCTTCTGTCCTATCTCTCAAGCCTCTCTCACATGCTAGCCATGCAACTCCCTGAAAGGACTTGCTATCCATTTCCCTAGGGTATCCTTTGTATAAACCTGAGCAGTGCTAACCTGATAAGGGTTTAACTCACTTATAAAGCTCTTAAACACTCTAAAACCCACTTCATGGAAATAACTCACAAAGAAATAGCCACATTCCTATGGCCACCACTTGCTTCTGGTCACTTTGACCTCAAGATGACTTTACTAATTTATCCTTTGGCTAATAGACTTCTCATTATTAATTGTAGTCCTGTCAAATTCAATATGCTAGTTTGATAGGATCAACAAAGAAATAATAGTAGTATCAAGTATACCAGTCTATTATGACATTTACCCAAAGATTACTATTATTTTAACTAATGGCAGAATTCAGACTCATCATTTGGTTAAGGCTATTTACTGGAAGCAATAGTTAGTTTACAGAAACATGTGCGCTTCAATTCAAGTCATCCCCAGTCCCCAGATAGTCAAGTACACTGAATTATAAGTTGACATGGCATCTGCTTTGTTTGGGAGCTAGTAGTCTTCAGGGACAGAACACTTACTGGGTGACTGACAGACAAGGCGGTGTCACAGCTCACTGAGGTGTTATGGTTTAGACAGTATTTCAACCGTGATAATAATATGTTGTTGATGGGATGGGAGTGTTTTTCTCATTCCTTTGTCTAATTAAGGAACCTGCTTAAATAAAGGTGAATGGTATGATACTGGAATATGCTACTTTTTGCATGGTTTCTAGTAGTAGAAGTTAATAAATGTCACAATCCCAAATTGGCCTTTGAAATCCTAAATCTAAAAAGGGGTAAAAATCATATAATTCTCTTGTAATGGGGTCTCTCACATCAGAACATGTTCTCAGATTTATATTATACATGAGCCAATCAGGCCATAAAACTCAATTGGGTTAGGACGGTTATTTTATCAAACACCATGAACTATGGAATACACAAAGAAAGAAATCATTTCAGGAAGTGGAAGGCTGAGCACCAATTCATGGGCAGAGGGGATGTGCTGAGTCAGGTATTAGAAATAATACGCTTAATATTTTGACACAGGCTTGCAATGACCAGATTTCCCAGATTTTTATACCCAGTATGAAACTGTTACTACCTAAGCCATTACAACTACCCTGACTTATTTGGAGTAGCAAATACCTGAAATTGTTGTTTAAATGTAACAAAAAATATTAATAACTGACTTTTCTGTGGCTCCTCTGAATTTATTGGAATCAGTTTTAAGTGGTTTGTACTTCATAAAATATGCTGATAAAGTGTATACATTAGCTCAAATGAACTGCACAATTGCCTAATATAGGTAATAAAACCAATATTATTGCCATTTTACGGAGAAGGAAACCAAGTCTCACAGAACTGAAGTGACTTGTCTATAGTCATGCAATCAGGAAACACTGGGTGTAAGAGTCAAATCATACCTGTCCTCATTCCAAATTCAGTACTCGAGGAGTAGTATCAGTGCTTGTTTACTTAAGTCTTGTCAGAACATAACTGAAAATCTCAATGAGATATCTGAGGATAGATTATTCTTACTTTTTATCATAATAACTTTCCCCCACTTCATGTAAAAATGGTTTAAATATTCATTTTTAAAAGTTCTGTGCTCCAAGTTCTACCTCTCCTTCCCTCCCCTTTCTATTCCCCAAGACAGTAAGGATTCTAATATAAGTTATACGCATGCAATCATGTAAAACATTTCTATATTAGTGATCTTGTGGAATAAAACTTGAAAAAGAAAAAAAGAAAGAGAGAGAGAGAGAGAGAAAGAGAGAAAGGAAGGAGGGAAGGAAGGAAGGAAAGAAGGAAGGAAGGAAAGAAAGAAAGAAGTATGCTTTGGTTGGCATTCAGATGCCAATAGTTCTTTCTTGGGAGGTGGATAGCATTTTTCATCACAAATCCTTTGGGATTGTCTTGTATCATTGTATTTCTGAGAATAGCTCAATCATTCACATTATTGCTGTTACTGTGTAATATCTTCTCCTGGTTCAACTCACTTTACTCTCTATCAGTCATGTGAATCTTCTGAGGCTTTTCTGCTCATCATTTCTTGTCACACAATGAATATTCTTTTAAATCATATACCACAGTTTGTTCAGCCATACCCCAATTGTTGGATATCTCCTCATTTTCCAATTATTTACCAACACAAAAAGGATAGATTATTATTACCAAATTATTCTTAATAAGTTAACGCCTTATTATGATCATAATCTGGCTGTTTTTTGATGGTGGGTGGGATCAATTTTCAAAATAATGTTCTGAAAGGATTATCTACATTGTAAAAGTCCCCAGGCTGTGGGCTTTTTCAGCTTTATAATGCATCTGCTATTTATATCTGACCTTAGGCAGAGGAGATACG
Organism: Pseudochirops cupreus; assembly: GCA_028627135.1. Lineage (NCBI taxonomy): Eukaryota > Metazoa > Chordata > Mammalia > Diprotodontia > Pseudocheiridae > Pseudochirops > Pseudochirops cupreus. Next base: position 217,689,451 of record CM053583.1, read on the forward strand.
CAGTCTCAAATTAATAGCCTCTGAAATTGCGTAGTGCTTACTTGTGACATGGACATGTAACATTAAATGTTAAACTATTGTCATGCTTTAGATTTAGACACATTTTTGATAATAAATCAATGAACTAGATCTGTCACTAATTCTAGTTACAGAGTAAACAATATAAATCATCACTCAAGTTTGCTCCAGAAAATGTTTTGAATTAATATGCAAATTATTAAATTCCTAGATACTTACACAGTTCCTAGATACCACAAAGTTTAGTCTTAAGCAGTTTGCATA
>CM053583.1:217690232-217711194 GCA_028627135.1 Pseudochirops cupreus
CAGGGAGACTAGCTTGGTTCTGGCGTTCTCTTGCTCCACCCCTTCCTGCTACATCAGCAAGCTCAAGGGGCGTGGAAGATCTTCAAATCCCAATATCGTTACATGCCCCCAATGTTTCTTGTACCTCAGTGCTTACAGTTAGCCCTGCTTCAGTTGACTATAGAACAGCTGATCATAATTCTAGTCTATTCTGATGCTAGCTTTGTACACAGACAATATGGATCTGAACCAAGGCCATAACTTTCTTTTAAAACAAATCTTTCTTGTAATCTCTTTTACTTCTGGTGACATCTTCCACCCTCAGACCTTTACTTTGTAATGAAGGAAAGGAAAATGTTACAGTTTTGCCTAATCTGACCACATATGCTATATTTTCAATGCACCTCTCCACTAAAGGAAGTATACTTCTGAGTGTAAAGTCAATTACATGCAGCTCTCCTGAGGACCACTGCTGTGAATAACTTTAAAGGTCTAACCACATAGTATAATGAACTCTCTATTTATTCAACAATACACTAAAGTATAACTTTCACAACAACATAACAACTTATTACTAAGGAGGTCACCTAGTCTTAAAAAAACACATATCATTCAGTATATCTAATAGTTATCTTTAAGGGGGAGCAGAAAGTTACAATCCCCTCAGTCAATACAGAATATCCATGTAAAGTTCTCTTTCATCTTGACTGCCAATTGGCTGACTGCCAATAATCTTTAAACCAATCATCCTTAAGGGGTAGCAGAAAGTACAAACACTATTTAACCCTAAGTCACAGTAACTTACAAATCTCATCAGTCAATGTAGAGTATTCAAAGTAATTCATCTTGATTGAGGCTGGCTTCCAAACCCCAGGGCTCCCTTCCACAGGCTGGCCACTCCCAATTCTTGCCTGGATTCACACATAGGTAGTTCTCCACACCTGTTCCATATCTCAGCTCACAAAAGGACTGCTCCACTCCAAGCTCTTCACAGTTTCTGTTTTTATGAAAACAAAGCTTAACAGGGCTACAACAATATTCACACACATCATCAATGCTATCATCTCAATTGACTTTCTGTTTGAGAAACCAATACAGAAAAACAGATAGGACTTTTGTCTGAGAAATCAATACAGAACAACAAACAGGACATCTGGCTGAGAAAGTAACACAGATCAACAGACAGAGTACCTACATCACAAACATTCTCTCTTTCAGTTCTTCCTGCTCCTTGCTCTGCTCATGATCTTATCTGCTCCTCCCTGTTCCACCCTTTTAGCAAGCTCCTCCTACCATAGGTTCCTATGTGATTACATTCAGCCTATTAAGGGGCAATGGAAATCTTCAAATTCCCTTAGGCCTATTAAGGACAATACAATGTATACTGTTTCCAGTCAAAGACTCTTGATACAATCAAATGTGAGACTCAAAGGCACTTGATTAGCTAAAATTCAATCCAGAAAAGGGCAAAAAAAATAATCTTTTCCCTCCCATTACACTAGGAAACTACTCAAAGGCTTGCTAGATCGCTGCATTCACCAAGTTCTATTCTCCTTAAATATTGTTTTCTTTTTCTTTTTGTAAAAATATACTGCTTGCTTCACTTTTCTGGAGTTCACCAAAAAGCTTCCCAAATTTTTCTGAATCCTTAATATTCATTAATTATTATAATGCAGTAATATTCAATTATATCCATATAACAGAACTTGTTCAACTAGATCACACTTTCCATATGATTCTGGGCTAGCTAAGCAACATGAGGGCAAAACTCATTATTACATTCCAGTTGACTTTGGCCAGCCAAGGTGCTGGTCTCTAGTCTACTCCTTTAGGCAATGAACCAATGCCAGGGTCCTTGGGTTCTTGACCTTTTTTTTTTTCCTTCTGTTATGGACCCCTTTGGCAAATCTGGTGAAAACTGTGGCTCCAATCTCAGAATAATGTTTTTAAGTGTATGAAATAAACATATAAAATAATATGATATTGAAATATATTTATCAGAACAGTTTTAAAAGCAAATTCATGGACTAAAGATAAAAAAACTTTCATCTATTTTTTTCCTCTGAATAAAGACAGCCTCTTTCCTTTTTTGACCGACAAATGCTGATCTGTGCCAGTATTAGCCTAGCAGAGGCCAAAGAGATGACTGTTAAAGAGTTATTCTTTTGGAAACCAAACAAACTCCAGAAAATTTTAGTTTCTCTCCTTTCTTAATTGTCCATTTAAAAAAAAATTCTTAAATAGTAATTTATTTTCCCCAATTACATGTCAAGAAAAATTTTAGCATTCATTTTTATAGGATTCTGAGTTCCAAATTTTTCTCCCTCCTTTACTTCCCTCCACTCCCCTCATCTGAAAATAGTAGACAGTTTGATATAGTTTATACATGCACTGTCATGAAAATCATATTTCCTTATTGGTCACATTTGTGAAAGAAGAAACAGATCAAAAGGAAAGAAAAACATGAGGAAATAATGTTAAGTTAAAATAAAACGCTTCCACCTGTAGTCAGAATACTTCAATTCTTTATCTGGATGTGGGCAGCCTTTTTTCTTTGTGAGTCCTATCTACTTTTCTTGTATCATTGTGTTGCTGAGAAGAGCTGAGTCATTCCTAGTTGATCATCACAAAATTTTGCTGATGGTGTGTATAATTATGTTTTTGTCTTTTTGCTCATTTCCCTTTGCATCAGTTTGTACAAGTTTTTCCAGGTTTTTCTGAAGTCTGCCTGTTCATCATTTCTTATTGCACAACAGGATTCTGTTAGATACATATACCAGAGCTGGTTCAGTCATTCCCAATTGATGGTCATCCCCTCAGTTTCCCATATTTTGCCACCATGAATAAAGCTGCTATAAATATTTTTGTACATGTATGTCCTTTTCCATTTTTTTATTATCTCTTTGGGATACAGACCTAGTAGTGGTATTGCTGTATCAAAGAGTATATGCACAATTTGGTTGCCCTTTGGGCATAGTTGTGGATTGCTCTCAGGAATAATTGGATGAGTTCATGACTCTACCAACAGTGCATTAGTGTTCCAATTTTCCCACATCTTTTCCAACATTTGTCATTTTCCTTTTCTAGCATATTAGCCAATCTGATTGACAAGAAGTTGTATCTCAGAGTTGTAATTTGCATTTCTATAATAAAAATTATTTAAAGCTCTTCTTCATATTCTATAGGTGTCTTTGATTTCTTCATCTGAAAACTTCCTGTTCATATCCTTTTACCATTTATCACTTGGGAAATGGCTTGTATTCTCATAAATTTGACTCAATTCTCTTTATATTTGAGAAATGAGTCCTTTATTAGAAATATTTTTTGTAAAGATTGTTTCCCATGTTTCTCCTTTCCTTCTAATCTTGATTATGTTAGTTTTCTTTGTATAAAAGCTTTTCAATTTAATGTGATTAAAAAGTATTCTATATTTTGTAATGCTCTTTATCTCTTGTTTCATCATGAATTTTTCCCAAAGAGCTCAAAGGTCCACTCTTCCTTGCTCTTCCAATTTGATTGCATTATTGTCTGTGATATCTTTAAACAAGATATACTTTTCTTCCTTATCTCTTTTAATTAGGTATACTATTCATGTCTACTTTTGCAACCTCGTTGCATAAGATAATTTTCCATAACTTTTCCTTCCTTCCCTTTCTAAATTGTCTTCCCCTTCCCCTTTCTTTCCCTTATCATCATCATAGCACAACCACTAACAGTCTTTGTCTAACTGAATTTCCTCTATGAACCCTGATGATGAAAGAGGACATATGCATCATTTCCCCAAATTTGCAAGTATATTTGTTTAGTACTTTTTTTTGTAACCACATGATTTTATTTTACCCTAATAGGTCTCAACAAGTGAACTGTTACAATGGATGGGAAGAGCAGGAAGGTGAAAGCAAATGGGTCAACCTTACTCTCATTGAACTTGGCTTAAGGAGGGAATAACATACACATTCAATTGGGTATCTTACCCTACAAGAAAGTAGGGGGAAGGGGATAAGAGGGAATATGAAAGACAGCAGGGCAGATTGGGGAAGAGGGTGGTTAGAAGCAAACACTTTTAAAAAGTAACAGAGTAAAAGGAGAAAATAGAATAAGTGGAGGGCAGGATAGGATGGAGGGAAATATAGTCTTTCACATTATAACCACTATGGAAATATTTTACATAACTTCACATGTATAACCTATATTGAATTGCTTATCTTCCCAGTGGGGGGTGGGTAAAGATGGAAGAAGGAAAAAAAAATCTGGAACTCAAAGTTTAAAAAAAATTGTTAAAAATTGTTTTTTACATACAACTGGGAAATAAGGTATACAAGGCCTAGTGTATAGAAACCCATCTTGCCCTACTAAAAAGTTGGGAGTGGGGGTGGGGAAGGATATAAGAGAGAACAGATTGGGGAAAGGAGTATTCAGTGGGCTTGATATTTGTAACACAAAATCTTGTGGGAATGAATGTTGAAAACTAAAAATAAATTTAAAAATTGGGGGAAAAAAAGTTGTAGTATGCACAGTGGCCACAGCCCAGTAAAACCACCTCAGCAGATCCAATTTGAGGATAACTAACAATCTTCAAACCCACCAGTAAATCTACCCCCAGCACGTGAAGACTTAACCTGGTAGAATCAGTGGACGAGAACAATTTGTTCCAAGGCCATGAAGTCAGCTGAAGCAAGCTCTATGGAACACAAAGAACCTGGTAGCCACTGAAAACAACAAGGTCATCCACTGCATTCAGGGCTATCACCAGTAATCATGACTTTTGTCTTGCCTTGATGACTCTGGAGAGAGTAAGACTGAAAAGTTATTGCAACTTTGCCTCACTTAAATCCAATTCACACACAAGTCTGGACATCAACCATGATTTCACTGTCTTTCTTAGAATTAAATGAAGAACAACAATATCCTTCCTACTATATTTCATTCCCTTCCCTATACACTATTCAAACCAGAGAGTTTTTGCTGGCTATCTTCATCTCTGTTTCTTGGCTTTCCTGGCTCCTTTCAGAAAAACTCTCAACTAAAGTCCCACCATCTGCCAGAAGCATTTGCAAGTCTTCCTTAATATTAGTGCTTTCCCTTTGAGACCACCTCCAATTTATCCTTTGAATAGAATTTTTGCATACAACTGTTAGCATATTGTGTTCCACAGTAGATTCTGCCATTCTTGAGATCAGAGACTAACCCTCCCCCATTTTTTCATTTGCCTAATACTTAGCACAGTTCTTGGCATGTAGATGCTTAATAAGTGCTAACTGACTAACTGATTAGAAGAGAAAGTAGAAAACTTTAACCAAGTAATGGACAACATGAAAATAGAATAGAGGCAAAAAGACCCTTGAATTTATTAGACGACTCAAAAATCAGAAGATCAAGTGAGTTATCTTTTATTTTAAAAAAAATGATCCTGGAAATGACTTGAGGAAGAATAATTTTAAAATCAATGAATGCCAAGATTCTGTCAAAATGAGGCCTCCCCACCATGGGGAAAAATTATGCTAAATTATATTCTAGAAAGTAAGCAAAACTCCCTGGCTACCTATGCTCCCCCATCAGCTTATATTCTACCAACACCTTTGCTACTACATATTGGGAAAAAGTGGAAAAGAATATTTGACTCGGATGTGTTGGAGACTTGAGTAATAATACGTCCAAAGAAGGATTCAAAGCCCAATATTTGCTGTGTGCCATCAAAAATCATGGTGATGGAATGAATCTGAGGTTTTTGAAAGAAGAGCTATTTTTTTTCATCAGCAGGATATATAACACATTTTGTTAATCATTAGAATAATCAGAGTATCGTGGTTGATCAGATATGCACAAGAAGCCACAAGCCCATTGAGTCCTTCCTATAGGAATGTATTATATGTAGGTATTGTTACAACAATGCAGAAATTGTCACAGTAGGAGGAAATGATAGAATAAATCTCTTCAGAGCTGATAACAAGAAATCTATAAAGACTACAGACAAGGCCAACTGAAGCACAATTCATGCAGTGAATTTCTGAGATTTTCACAGTAAATTCAATCTGACAGTTAAAAATATGAAATTTCAGAAAGCAAGGAAACAATCCCTGTCAGCTATTGCCACTGAATGGAAATAAAGCTTCTATTCTTTTTGAAAGACATCCCAACTAGAAATACATTGTAGCTACTGGGGATCAGGCTGGGATGCTTAGAATTTGGTATGTTGGAGAAGGTAGAATGATAATATTTCTTCTGAAGGCTCATGAATCTGCGAGGTCTAAAATCCACTTAATCCATCTAATCCAGATCGTCTGTTTCCTTGTTTAGAAGATGTATTCCTTTCATAGTAGGAATTCTCCACAGGCCTTCTAGAAAAATCAGCTTTTTTTTGTTTTTTTACTGAGTAGTAAGTAGCATGTTATTATCTCATCCCGAAAATAACTAGTTTAATGTCAACCAGTCCTTAATAGGTTCCTGGCTTAACACTAATTCTTCAACAAACCATATTGAGATCATTAGCTTACTTACAAAATAGGATGCTGACTATGAATAGTTTGGACATTTTTAGATCTTTGTTTCTTAGTGGAGTTGATAAAGAAGCAATTTAAGTTATAAATAACTTTTCTCATGAAACTATCCTGAATATAAAGTTTTACTTCAAAATTTAATTCACCTCTTTTTAAAATAGCATTTGTTGGCTGGGTATACCTATGGCTTAGTTGTATGACGGAGTCTCTGATATCAGAAAAAAATGTAAACATGTAAAAAATATTAGATCGACAGATATAGATGTACACATATATGGCTCATGACAGGTAAAAGTAGGATACAAGATATTAAAATGTTATTGTTCAAAAGAACAATAAAAATGTGACTAGGAAAAAATTGGGCTGGTCACGATAGTGAGATAACTGATGGGTAGGGACTGTTACTCATAATCAAGAGGTCAGGAGGGAGACATATAGCTATTGGAAAGCATATGTGCTACAATGATTTTACAGGAGGTCAACTCCTGTAGATAAGAGGATTTGGAGACATGGATGAAGTGATTTGAACCATTGGAGAGAGCATCCATGTCAATTAGGTCATGGATAAATTGAAATATTGAAGTTTCTCCAGGTGGAAATTAGAGCATTATTCCCTAGGAATCACCTATAAATTTTCTATGCAAAAAGAAGCTATATGATGACCTAAAGATCAATGGAAAGTGTGATACGAGCAATATTCTAACTCTAGTCCATATTCAAGCTAATATAATTTTTAAGATTTTGTTTTCCTCGAAGAGCATTAAGACTCTCATCAAGACTTGGTTGGCCCAGAGAACTAAAGGATCAAGTTTTGACATCACTGCTTGATCACCCAAGTACAAAACAGCCCTAGTGAGCTCCAGGATATTTCTCTGATGCTTGGCTAGTGTATTGCAATGGACAGACAACTCAGGCAAGTGAGTGTCACATACCTGAAACAACTCAAAGGGTTCTCAATGCCTCTACTTGTTGAATAAGCTTCTGCTTTGGCAAGGTAAGTCTTGTTTTGTTAACTGTTAAATGACTTATAATTGTCTCATTTTGTTGCAATTTTAAAACTAAACTACTAGAGAACTCTGCAAATCAGGTTCAGCCTAGAAAAGCAAGATACACATTAAAGAAAAGTGAACTGCCATGTATTTTCTTATGCCAAAGACAAGGTATAAAGGAATGTATGGCTGGAAAAGTAGCTAGGCTGGCCATACAGCCATGATAAGAAATAACTTATTGGCAGGGTGTCAACTGACCAAAAAATATAAAAATACAAAAAGCAAGGTAGTGTTTAATACAGTGTGGGTAGACACTTTTTGCAGAATCTATGGGAAAAACATGGACTAGGATAATTGAAGTACATGATATCATGCACCATTTCTATTTTGAAAATTATGATTAACTAAGCAGGGGGAAATATAGATTGTAATGTTAAATTTTCTAGCAAATAAGCTACCCTATTTTTCCAGGCAATTTAGCTCTGACTACTTTCTGCAATTTCTTTGCTTTGTTAGGTTAGTAAAAAAGTCATTTTCATTTAAAAGAATAGGTTGTTTTTTTTTCTTAAAATGTACTATTGATTGCTAAATGATTTTGTCAACTGAACTAATGCTACCCATGTTTACTGATTATGTTCTTCTGTAAGTTCCTCGAAGGGAGTCCACCCAAAGTGATGAAGGCCTCCCTCACTTTCTTTTAATACTGGTGAAATAGTTTGGCTACCCAGAGCTTACCACAGTGGCTGATACATGGTAAATGCTTACTAAATGATAATTGAATGATTGATAGTAAAGAAGGAATGGCATTATCACACAACAAACATGTTTCCTCAAACACTCTTCAATATTTCAGGCAAAAAATATAATAAATGGCAATTTACAACATTAGAAATAATTCTCACATTATTCTAGGATAAGGTTAAGTATAATGGACACTTCCGTTTGTTGTGATCCATCTGAGGTTCATTACAATCAAAAACACATTCAGACTGGTGACAGTAAAAGATTAAAACTGGTACCATGCTAATTTACTACAGCTCACTCCTTTTTACTTAGTGCCAATTTACTAGTGACAGGGAGTGTGGAAAAATATACAAAGATCTTGTTGTGGTTTAAACCCAGGGACACCAAAAATTGTTGAAGTGGGGGCTTTGCCCACCCTAAAACTATTGTGGTTTCATGAGGCATTGTGGTGGAACAGTCTCAAAGAATTCGGAGTCAGACACCTCTAATCCAAGTACAGACATTTATTGAGACTGACACCTCTCATGAAACCGGCTAAATTCCAAGAGGAACCAGCAACTATAGAGAGAGCAAGATGGATTTTTATAGGCTTTTTATGCAATTACATAACAGAAATTTACATAGAACAGAGGAATATAATTAATATTAAAAAGGCAGGAAGAGTCTAAGTGATTAGGTAATAGAGAAGAGGTCCTATCTATGGCTCGGTGGTTAAATATTCTGGTCATTCTGCCCTCCAACTGGCTAGCCATTGTGGTCTTGTCTGGTTAAGACAGAGAGTTAGATATTGTGCTCCTGTCTTGGGCTAGATGGATGATATGATTGTTATTGAATACAAGAACACAGAATACCCGTTTCTGTGGGAATGGGTCTGGGGGCAATGACCAGGTAGAGGCAGGAGCTAGATTCCCATCACATGGACACACCTGCTGTTTCTGTGGAAACTAAGAGTTCAGGGACACACATGTTGTTCCAGTGAGCAGTGAGGCATATATGAAGAGGTTAGGACATTGGCAGGGTGGGGGTGTGGGCTAGGTAGGTACAGAGGGCCTTTTATTGAGTGGTGCAAGGCCTATAATGAAGTTAGAATATTGGGGCTGGCGGCAGCTTTATTAGGATTCCATCATTCCCTCCTCAAAGAGCTGAGACCCAAATTCATTTGGGAGAAGGGACAAAAGTCTCAGCTTCTGTAGCTTCTTCAGGCTGAAAAGGGAAGTAAAGCTGTCCCTGTCTCAGTGGGTCCCCAGGAGAAAGTTGACTGGAACCAAGCATAGATCACATCTAGGGGACGATGCATGAGTATAGACTGGTATCAATTGTTTGCTGCGAACTGTAGGTGAATTGGCCTGTAATCTGAGAGACACAAATCTGACAGGCAAGTTCAATATGCAGGGTCCAAGATATAAAGAGAAAGGCAGATATATCTAGTAACAGGTAGTAGACTAGGCCAAGTACCCTTTTACTAAATTATTTAGGTTATAGAAAAGAATATAATTTTAGCCTTAATAGCTTAGTTCGAACACACATTTCAATATCTCAGATATTTCCCAGCCTTAGTATATAGGACAATGATTAACATTATGTTCATACCTATGTTTCACAAACTCCTTTCCCCTTTGTCTAATTGTTCCCATATCCTTCAGAAAAAAATGTTCTACTCCAGGAATTTAACCTTTCGCTTGACTATGCAGGCAGGCAGATGACCGTCCTGTGAACTAATTTACCCAGTTGTTTGGAATATGGAATGACTACGCATTCAGACTGAAAACAGCAAAATTTTACATACCTGCATTGTATTTGTGTCTTTTGCTGACCAATTGCTCTAATTTGAGAAATTTATCATAAAAGGAAAAAGCAGGGTCATGCCAGATATGACAGGATAAAACATCCTTATCTCTGTTTGAATCCAGGTAAGAGTCACTTTAATTCCATCTTTTAGCCAGACTCAGGAATAGCCAGGTGGAAAGCATTCCTTTTCAAAAGAAGACAGTGGGGAAACTGAGCCAGGAGGGTCCCATTTTAGATTGAGGCTAAAATTGTCCTCTCAGCTTTTCTGAAAAGCAAACCTTCACCTGGAGCAAGATTCTCTCTGAGTAGATTGTGGCATTTCTCTCAGATACTGATTTAACGCAGACAACTATATTTAAATTCAAACTCAAAATAAAATTTGTTGTGGTCCCAACAGCTTTTACCTCAAATGGCAAGTCTCACCAATCACAGGTTAGGGCTAGATACAGTTGCTTTTATTTGTATGGAGTTGCAATAAGCAACAAAAGTTTACCATGACTTATGTACATAAGATATTTCATTTCTCAGTAAGCCAAGTTTGTTGTTTAGGAACTCCATAACCCAACAAATGAGCTTTTATTTTTTCCTGGGGCTAATGACCTTGCCCACCAGATGGTTTCTGGGGACTCGGCAAGTTTACCATAAGGAGAAATTGATAGGGACTCCAAAGAACGGGCTGATCTGCCTGTACACACTATGATATTCTTCATCTGGAGTGATGAAAACCACATACTCTACGTGGTCAAGTCCCATATTTTCAATACTGATTTTTCTTTCCTTGCCAGGATGTCTTTCAGGGTTCCCATATTTTATTTTTAGGATCCCAGTAGCTGGTGGTAGCTGGTGCATGTGGCCTCTGGTCACTCCCTAAAGCCCTACATTGGAGGTGACCATGGCCCTCTTCCTGAGGAAGGAGAGTAGGAAGTGTCTACCCTGTCTACCCTTAGAGCTGCTAAGGGATCAGTTTTAGGTTTTAACATTATAACAATAATCCCAAATAATTTAGTTAACAATTTTACAATTTTCATAAGTGAGACCCAACTTATTTCAGCTTTAAGACAGGATTAGTGGGACTTAATAAAAATAACACGTCTGGTTTTAAACAATTTTTTTTCCCACTGTCTTTTAGTTTTGACTAAATTCAGATTAGAAGTTGCTTGTCTAACACCATTTCTGGTTCACAATGGTCACTCAAACTTTACAATGTAAAAAATGTTTACTACACTGTAGAAATACAATAATAACACAAACAGTAAGATGACATTAATTGCATTTCCAAATCCCATATAAAAATTACTGAGAGAAGATTGGTCTTACCAAATGTAGAGGCTTGCTGGCTTCTGCCCTTGTATTCCCCCTCTCCTTTTCTCATCTTCCCACAGTTGCAGGGCCTGGTTGTAGGGGTGGTAGATTTCAGAAGGAAGGAAGAAGAGGGCACCACTCCTTGTGTGGGAGAGACTAAAGACTGAGTAGTACCAGGAGGTTGTAGAGTCCAGGGGCTGAATTAAAGGTCCAGGAGCACGAAGGAGGGGGTTTTGGTGAATAGGACTACGTCTTCATCATATCTTAATCTAGAACACTTTTTGTTCCCTTTATTTGGATCTGTGTGTTCTTTAGCCTTCAAGTACCAAGAACGTCAGGCTTTTCCCCTTTCCCATACTACTGTCCTTTCCCTAATCTCCCAATATTGTCATATATTCGAGTGCACGGCTGTCCCACTCAATCCTGGAAATGGTCTGAAGCAAATATGAATAATTCTATTCTATTATTCCCAGAAACACTTGCAGGGCTTTAGAGTCAACTATGGAGAAATTATGATGTTTCAGCAAGGTGTTTCAGGGAGACTGGCAGATTCAGGGAGGAAGTTTATTTGTGAAAGGACTAGGGGTAAGGCAACATGGGCTGGAGGAGTCATCATGTCCCTGTCTGGTGGTGAAGATAGATATAAACTAAAAGATAGTTGTGGGGAAGCATTCTTTATCCCTGGAGAAATGTGTGTGAAGGCAAAGGCTGGTAGGAACTAAAAAACCTGGGAGAGATTTCAGAATGAAGTCCGTCTCTGATGCTCAGACAGCCAGAGTGCTTTTCTGGTGCCCTCACAAGAACAGTAGATTCACCTGTAGAGAGATGGATAATGGGCATAAATGGTTAGAATATTGACATTGAAGAGATCAGAAATCCATATGAGTATTCAGATTAAAGAAATCATAAATCTCTGTCTATCTTGGTATCAATAGAGAATAGAAAGGGAAAGAAACGAGCCAAAAATGTACTTTTTGCTTGAAATATCCAGGCATTTGCAAGAAAATATTTTCAAAGTTTGAACTATCTGTGTATTTGTCTCAATAATTCACTTCATTTCACATGTGTAGATGATGCAGGAAAATAGTATTTCAGAATGTTCTAGAGCGCAAATGATTGGACTTTGAGTAATGAATGCTTAAATTCAAATCCTATTAATGATGCTTTTTGACTCACCTTGAGCAAATCACTTAATTTCTCTGAAAGTCAGTTTGCTACAAATTATAAAAGATTGCTCACAAATGAAATGAGATTTTATATTAAAATATTCTTCAATCTTAAAGTCTTATATAAAAGTTAACTATTGTTTCTGAGTTAGCTCTCTGTTATGTAAAATCCTCTTTAACAATGAGAGGAAGTTTTTCATCTAGCAGTTAGAAATAATGTTATGTGGTTCCTGTCAGGTTATCTAATAAACACATCTTACATTTGTATGGGTATATGGGGTGTTCAGGAGGATTAGCGTCTCTGATGTGAGGGCTTTCTCAGCCCTATCATGGACTGTTCATCCACCTTTCATGCCCACCTGATTTACCCAGCTCTTACCTGTGGCTCCAAGAAGCTGTATCATGTGCAGTAGGAGTATCTTCCTCTTTGGCAGATACACTCATCCAGGTTGAAGGTAACCAACAAACCTCAAACCAATTGGTGAGTTAGAGGGATGTCTAACTCAAGCATGTAAAGATTTCCTCTGGTAGAATGGGTGGATGAGAACAATTTGTTCCAATGGCCATGAAGGTGGTTGAAACACGAGTTGTGGAGCATTTAATTTGTTCAGACACCAAGGTTATCCACTATATCCTCAGGCATCACCAACTGCCTTAACTCTCATCTTAGACATCAATGGTTGCAAGACAGACTAAGGCTGATGACTGTGTACATCTCTGCCTCACTTAAATCCAATTCACAACAAGTCAAGATATCATCCAATGATGTCATTGGTCCTCTCCAAAAACAAGGACAAACAACAACAGAAATAAAGCTTGCAATGTGCATAGCTCTAGATTCAAGGCAAAAATAAACTGTCAGATTCTTCTTCAGAAAAGGTTTTCTTAAAGACGAGAGAAAACTTAAGGTCCCTGGTTCCTTGAAGGGGAATGATCACACAGAGGAAGAGAAAGAAACTGACAGGAGCTCATTCCGCCCTGTGGCACTTAACCCGGGCCAAAGGGGACATCAGGCTCAGCTTGGGCTTTCTGATTCCCCACAATACTGGATAGTGCCTTTTGCACTGCTTAGTTCCATACTCTAAGAAAGGGAATATCGATTTTTCAACTCTTAACTAGATCATTTTAAAAAATTTAAATATGGATGGTTACTTTGTGTATTGTTATTTTGACAAGTTTTTTCTTTATACAAAATATCTGAAAGTAAGTTAGGTTATTTAAACAATTTCTACAATGGGCAGTTAATTATTTAACTAAAAAGGGAATGTGCCTAATGATATTACACGTGACCACTTTCTCTTTCAAAAACAATAAAGTGGGGAACAAGATGAAAGGGGGCAATCAGAGGCACAGGGAAAAAGTGGTACATGGGATGATGCTGAAATGTGTTCTTGGTTTGTTGAGTCTATGAGGAAATGCCATCATAGCTTCAGATACCCATCTATAACTAGTAAAATCCACAATGAAAAAGTATCATTCTAATTTAATTCTATAACAGCATAGCAGCCCACCAATCTGAGCACCCTAAATTCTTCCTTCATGTACTCATCTGCCACTTCTCCAAATTATTCTCAGATCAAGTTATAGCAGTTAGGGTTTCTTTTCTCAGAGGGGAAAGGAGTAGTAGAAGTTTTGTGCACCCAAAGGATTATTTGCCAAGTCAATTACAGGATTATTAGTGTATTTTGCCCCATAGCTAACTATCTGCATTAATTCTAATTATTTTAACACCAGTTAATTATATCTTATTAATATAAGTTAATAGAATATAATTGAACAATCAAATGGTAGTTCTTCAACTCCAAAGGGAGAGATTGACAACAGGTGACTTTCCAGCTTCTTGTAACTTTTTAAGTACATCTAAGTCATTTTTTAGTGAAAATAAAGTGATTGATCTATTTATGATGATAACCTCATTCCAGATCAATATGAAAGAGGAATTACTAGTATTCCAGATTCTAAGATTCTGAGATTCTAAGGGCTTTTCTTTTTTCTTGAGTTCCCTGAAAACGAGCCCTATCTGAGGTAACCAGCATTGGGGATATTATTCCTATTGATCATTGAATAGACACGTTCTTATGACTTTAGAAAGCAGGAAGAGTTAAACTAAAAAACATATTGAATTAATATACTAATCAATACATTAACCTCTTCCTAGTTCCTAGGTCATACACAGAAATTACAACAATAGTCATTATTTGGATTTTCTATCCTATCATATCAAAATATATAAATTAATTTGCTCAGTACAAATCAGTGCAGACTAAATCTTTTAGGCACTAATTCGTTGTATGTACATTTGTATTTGTGTGTATGGGCACATATATATGTATTATATCTATATATCTGTCTGTCTATATCTATATTAATATCTGTATCTGTATCTATATCTATCTATCTATCCATCTGTCTATCCATGTATCTATCCATCTCAGACCCACCCACCCATCCACTATTGGCCTTTATACTGATGAAAGAAAAAACAAAAGATTATTCAGGGTACAGAGACAAAAGCTGTCATTCCTGCCTCATGACTGGTAGATGAATGTTTTAAATTAATTAATTCATTTTTAGTTTTCAACATTCATTTCCACAAAATTTTGAGTTACACTTTTTTCTCCCTGTCTTTCCCCTACCTCCCACCCAAAAATAGCAAGCCTACTGAATACTCCTTCCCCAATCTGTTTTCTCTTATATCCTGCCCTATCACCCCCTCCCCTAACTTTCTAGTAGGGCAAAATGGCTTTCTATACCGAACTGCCTGTATATCTTATTTCCCAGGTGCATGTAGAAAATAGTTTTTTTTTAAACATTTATTTTTAAAACTTTGATTTCCAGATTTTTTCCCCTTTTCCCTCCTTACCCACACCCACTGGGAAGATAAGCAATTCAAGATAAGTTGTACATGTGTAATTATCCAAATCATTTTCATAATTGTCATATTGTGAAAGACCCACTGTACTTCCCTCCATCCGATCACACCCCCCCCCCCACTTATTCTATTTTCTCCTTTGACCCTATCCCTTTTCAAAAATGTTTGCTTCTAACTAGCCTCTCCCCCAATCTGACCTCCCTTCTATCATCCACTTCCCCCCTATTTTCCTGTAGGGTAAGATACCCAATTGAGTGTGTATGTTATTCCCTCCTTAAGCAAAATTCAATGACTGTAAGGTTGACACATTCCCTTTCACCTTCCTGCTCCTCCCTTCCATTGTAACAGTTTTCTCTTGCCTCTTTTATATGAGACAATTTACCCTAATCTATGTCTCCTTTTCTCCTTCTCCCAATCAATTCCGCTCTCACATCTTAAATTTTATTTTTTAGATATCATCCCTTCATATTCAACTCATCCTGTGCCCTCTGTCTCTGTGCCCTTCAACTATCCTCATACTGAGAAAAGTTTCATGAGTTACAATTATCATTTTTCCATGTAGGAACATAAATAGGTCAACTTTTATAAGTTCCTTATGATTTCCTTTTTCTGTTAACCTTCTCATGCTTCTCTTGCTTCTTTATTTGAAAGTCAAATTTTCTGTTCAGCTCTGGTTTTTTCATCAAGAAATGCTTGAAAGTCCTCTATGGCATTGAATGACCATATTTTCCCCTGAAGCATTGTACTCAGTTTTGTTGGGGAGGTATTTCTTGGTTGTAGCCCTAGCTCCTTTGACCTCTGGAATATCATATTCCAAGCCCTTCCATCCCTTAATGTAGAAGCTGCTAGGTCTTGTGTTATCCTGACTGTGCTTCCACAATACTCAAATTGTTTCTTTCTGACTGCTTGCAGTATTTTCTACTTGACCTGGGAACTCTGGAATTTGGCAATATTATTCCTAGGAGTTTTGTTTTGGGGATCCTTTTCAAGAGGTGATTGGTGAATTCTTTAAATTCTATTTTGGCCTCTGGTTCTAGAATACCAGGTCAATTTTGCCTGATAATTTCTTGAAAAATGGTGTCTAGGTTCTTTTTTTGATCATGGCTTTCAGATACTCCAATAATTTTTAAATTATATCTCTTGGATTCATTTTCCAGGTCAGTGGTTTTTCCAATGAGATATTTCACATTGCCTCCTATTTTTTCATTTCTTTGGATCTGTTTTATAGTATCTTGATTTCTCATAAAGTCATTAGGTTCCATTTTTTCCAATCTAATTCTGAAGGAGATATTCTCTTCAGTGAATTTTTGAAATTCCTTTTCGATCTGAGCAATTAGACTTTTTAAAGCATTCTTCTCCTCATTGGCTTTTTGGGCCTCTTTTACCATTTGAGTTAGTCTATTTTTTAAGATGTTATTTTCTTGTTCACTCACTTTTATGAATTTCTTGCATCATTCTCATTCATTTTCCCAATTTTTCCTCTACTTCTCTTAGTTGATTTTCAAAATCCTTCCTTAAGCACCTTCATGGCCTTTAACCAGTTTATAGTTTTCTTGGGGCCTTTTGATGCAGGAGTTCTGACTTCACTGCCTTCCTCTTGCTCCATGCCTTGATCCTTTTAGTCCTCAAAATAGGATTCTATGATCTGTTTGTGCTTCCTATGCTTGCTTATATTGACAGTCAATTACTTGACGTTTGAGCTCTTTGCCACAGTAGAACTCTGCTTCCAGAATGGAGAGAGCTTTGACCCAAATCAATGGGGTTTTCACAGCTCCCAGAATTATTAGGAGAGTGCTGTCTCTACAGCCCCCACAAGCTCTTACTCACTTGTCACACACCCCAGGACCACCACCCAAGACCATGATCCAGATCCAAGCAGGTCAAAGCAAGAATGATTACCCTCTGAATGTTTGCTTGGTCCTCCTACAATCTGCAGGCCAGGTGCTCCTGAGACAGCCACATGGCATAGCCACCATGCCTCCACTGCTTCTCTCCCAAGGGGTAGGAGTTGGATCATGCTCTTCTATCCATCTCTGTTTCAACAGTTTCACACTGACCTTTTACTTTGGCGTTTATGGATTGAGAAGTCTGGAAGCTGCCACAGCTGCTGGTTATTCACTCTCCTGAAGTCTGCTCCAGTGGCTGCCTGTCGGGTCCTCCCTGGGCCTGGAACCATGTGGCTCCTGTGGGACTGCGCTCAGCTCCCAGTGTGCTTCAATAGACCTTTCTTGTTGGCCATCAGAGCTGTCTTCAGGGGGAGATTTGTTTTTCTCTGACGGTGGATTCTATAGCTTTAGAATTTGTTTAGAGTCATTTTTTTATAGGTATCGGAATTGTATGGAGCCAGAACCCATGCCAAGTTTGTGCTTCTACTCTGCCATCTTGGCTGTACCCCCCTGGTAGATGACACTTAAAACTGAGCAAGAGGATATCAGGTCCTTTGGAAAACTCTCACCCAAGTCCTATACAAATGCAAGTCACTACAGGACTATGGACTTTTAAAATTTGTTTTAACATGTCCACAGCTGAATTATTATCAGTTGTTACTAGGCATTTTTCCTCAAGTCATTACAAATCTTTCTAACATACAATGAACTAAATATAAAATTCCCATGCTATTATGTATGATCACATTATGTTTAAATGAAAAATTGAATTAAACAATGAAAGTTTGTGGTTGATAACAGCCCTTCAGTAAGATATATATGTGTCCCTAGTCTTGTCAATCAATGTTTTCTATGATATTTGGCTGTCAAGTAGATTTCTATGAGTTAGGTATTAACTTTTCCTTTTAAATCAGAAACAAACTTCCATATTTCATACAAAGTATAAAAATTAAAAAACTCTTGAAAAGTTACCTTTTTTAAGTGTTTTTTAACTTGTTTAGTTGTTTCTTTTTTCTTGCCATATATGTTTTCTCATCCTTTCCCCCCCAGTTACCAAGTGGTTTCTTTTTCTCTCTCCAAGAAGAAAAAAATTAGATGGTGGCTATCTTTGAGGAATGATAGGAGTTAAATACTTCAGTCCTTCTGAAAATCATTGATTTCACTGGTGTAGGTGCTATCAATGTAAATCTCCTCAGATGTTACAAATAAAATAATCAACTTAAGACTTTCCTTGCAGTCATAAACCTTTTTACTCTGAACCAAATTATACCAGAGACTAAACACATTTTCTTCTACGAAACCTAGAGCCAAAGCCTCTTCAGTTTGCTAAGCTCTTCCAGGCCTCATACTATGCTGGCATACCTTTAAGAGGTTGCAGATATCTCTGTGAGTAGGACTTTACTGGAGGCTGTTAATACAGCAACTTTGCATTTGTTAAGAATAATGATCCTTAATAAGTTCACTTTTTCTTTCAATAACTTTTATCTAGTAGTCTACTTGGAAATTTTTCTTTTGTAATTGGCCTTACTATGATTGTCAAGAATAAGAATTTCTCAAAGGACTGAAGATCTCTAGACTCTAATCTCATAGTTCCCACAATTTCGTCCTTATTTCCTCCTTTGCCTAGCTGTTCAATAATTATTAAATGATTGAATGAATAAATGAATGCAGCTAAGAGTTTTTAAAGCTATAGCATACCATATTTTACTGGAAGATGTTATATTATTAAAATACATAATATACTCCATTATGAAAATTCTTTAAAAAAAAACTCCAATGAGTTCTCCTCTGCAATTAATTAATTAATTATATGGCAAATTTTCTTACAATGAGAACTATCTGTACTCTCCTTAGCACTCATTTGAAAAATGATGGAAAGAAATTACAAAATGTGATTAATAGCATAGTCTCAGAAAGGTTCAAAATCTGGAATTATAGAGCTTTGGAGCTAGAAAGGATTTATAAATCATCTAGTAGATGGGAATATGTGAAGAGCCTATTATTATCTATATCAGGATGAAGAGACTGTGTGAGAATTCCCTCAATTTACATATCTCCGTGTATTAGTAGGTTAGTTCTAGGACATAGATGGAGACATAAGTTAAATCAGCTGCTTGAGATCACTCAGCTAGTAAATGTCACAAGCAGAATC
Source organism: Pseudochirops cupreus (assembly GCA_028627135.1). Lineage (NCBI taxonomy): Eukaryota > Metazoa > Chordata > Mammalia > Diprotodontia > Pseudocheiridae > Pseudochirops > Pseudochirops cupreus. The sequence continues at coordinate 217,709,608 of CM053583.1, forward strand.
CAAATCCAGATCTTCTTGCCTTTGTGATTAAAACTCCATCTACTATATTACATCTAGGATAATGTCTCTTTTCTTGTTTTTGCAGATGAGAAATTTAAATACATCAAAAATCAATACAATGCAATGAAATGTGATGCAATAAACATTGATTAAACACTTACTGTAATGGTGTAGTGGAAACCAAGCAATGCGGCTAGTGGGACATGAAGATTTCACTGGGCTTCTAATCTTTTTTTTTTTTTTGCTTTTTTTTGGGGGGAGGGCAATTGGGGTTAAATGACTTACCCAAGGTCACATGGCTAGGTTTTTGTGTTAAGTGTCTGAGGCCACATTTGAACTCAGGTCTTCCTGACTCCAGGGCCAGTGCTCTACTCACTGCACCACCTAGCCGCCCTCACTGGGCTTCCAGATCCTTTCTTAAGGGAAGTTTTTTTGGGGGGAATTTTTTGCTCTACCCTCTAAACCTCCTATCAGAGGAACAGAGGCAAATGAGGATACTGTTGCAGTATGCAGTATTCAGCCAAAGCTGAATCAATCATAAGTTTCCTGGAGATGAGTTTACTCTGGGAAGAAAAGGAAAGCAGATGATAGTGGAATTGAAGTTCAAAAAATTAGAGGAACTTGTCCAGGATCATAAGAGTGATTTAGAAGGCTATTTGGGTTTAGATTTTTATATAATCTCCTTCCAATTTTTTTTTTGGAATATAAGGATAAATTGCAAAATGAGGAATGGTTTAAGTCATAATTTGGTTTCAAAAAGGGAGGGAAGGCAGAAAGGGAGAGAGAGACAGAGACAGAGAGAGACAGAGAGAGACAGAGAGACAGAGGGAGAGAAACTGACTGATGGGCAAAATGTTAAGTAAGTGTTTCAGATTAAGATCACTAATGTATGTAGCTGGTCAATGCAGACATCAAATTATCTACACTCCTACTGATCTTCAATGACATGAAAAATGTAATTCATTACACAAGGTAAGTATCCTCCTGCTTGTTCGGCTCTTTATAATTATATTGATGCCTTTGTTGGCAAGCTTGACAAAAATATTTAATTAAATGAAAACTTGCCAAGTTTAAAAACAACATAGGGATCAACTAGAAATTAATGAATTTATTTCCTGCACTTGAAGTGTCTTAGGTTACAAATCAATTAAAATCACTAAACCTTTTTTTTAAATCAAACTATCTACTGTGAAGTTACAATTAAACACATACATTTCTCATTTGAAAATGTGTTTGAAGTTAAATGCTTGCAGCAGTTTCTGTATATGTATTTATTGAGAGTGATTAGACATGTGAACAGATGTTTAAGACCTCTCTTTGGATGCACGCTCCTGATTGAGGAACTCCTATCCCAGATGGTTATTTAAGGGTCCCATCTCCTGTTGAAGACACTTACCACTTCTCTCTTGGTAAAACTCTCACTGGAACTTCCTTAACATTCTTGAATTGAGGTACTAACTCAATCCTCCAGATTAAAAACTTCCCCTATATCTATTTCCAATTATTCCCTTCTGTCCTCCAGTTTGCCTCTTCCCATTTTAAAGGCTGCTATTCTTTAATTTGATCTGACAAAACACATTGATTCAT